>JAIUZE010073266.1:0-501172 GCA_022085475.1 Heliosperma pusillum | reverse complement strand
TCAGACTTGCTAGCTCTAGCCATGCACAACAAGTTAACGATCAAGGAGCACGGACATGTCATCATCAACAAACATGATTCAACAGCCTGAATACTTTCCTAATAAAATAATTCGGCCCTTAAATCTGTGTCAGGGTTGTTCCGAATATTATACTGAGATACGACGGTATCCCTCTAACATCGATACTTAAATCAGAGATGTAATCTAGAAGTTTTGTTTGTAATTTGTGTTTTGTTCAAGATGCAGATGATCTAATAATTCTCTTTAATAATCTTCTCATTCCACTATTTATTTAAATAGAGAATCAGGGAAACAGTGAATTATTTCTGAAGAGTTACAACTCTTCAGAATAATGAGTGAGAATTGAAATCTGTTCCGCAATTCTAATTATACCAAACTCGTAAATGATTTTATAAGCGTACACTTCGTACTACCCGAACTTATTACATTATAACGACTTATGCCCATCTGTGAATATAAACTGAAAATGCTAAAATGAAATAGGTAATTACACTTAAATTATCAACGTGCTTCGCACCAAGAAATGCCTCAATCGCAAAATCTGACAATTAGAAACATTTAGTTTGGTAAAAAGTGATTGTATGTGAAAAAACAAAATTGTGTACGTGAAGAAACATAATTTCATATGTTGAATACTTATTATTATGATGAGATAGTGCCACTTACCAATGTAAGCATAAATTATAGAATCTTGATTAAAGCGATAATTACTGAAAGGTACTTACGTGGTGCAGCCATCAGATCTGATAATAAAGTTACTTGAGAAAGATAAATAATAAAACCTTATTGCTTTGCCTTCTCCTACCTTCCTTATTCTCTAATTCACTTTCTTTCTGTGTGTTGCTGATATGAATGAATTAGGTTAAAGCACAAACAGGTGTACTTATATAGAGAGGTGGCAGGAGGGGCTTTATGGAATAAGTAGTCAGTTATGTAAATAGCCTGTAACTATTTACCATAATCAACTTAAACTAGGACTCCTAATAAAAACCCGAAACAATATATTTAACCATTATTTAATTAAGGCAACTAATATCAGTAATTAGGTCCACACAATAGAGAATTAAATAATATTAATATAATAATTCTTACATTCTCCCACTTGTACCATATTACTGATTAAAACATAATGTCACACTTAATTATAACATAAGGCACGTAGACGGTTAAATAAACACATAATGGGTTTATCTTAATTACCCTGATCATCCCTGAACAACTGGTTGAGTCATGGCGGAGACACTACTATAAAAGAGAAGTGGTCCTTCCATGTACTACGGACCAATCGCTTAGAATAATCAGTCTGTACAAGGAGCAAACATAATCCCCAAATAATGTCCTTGAGGAAAAGGACTAATTCTGTTAATCGTGCAACAATAATGTATACAATAACAATAATACGATACAGAAAAGTGTTCGGAAATCATCATCATAATAAAACATAAATCGATTAATCAAAACATAAGTGTCATTATTACAAAGCACTAGCATGATCCATACATAAACGAAAAGCCTTAATGATTATCCTCCAGACCAATATCAATAGCATGCTTCATAAATGTCTTTGGAGGTAATCTCTTAGTTAAAGGATCTGCTATATTAGCACTAGTCATAATGTGCTCAATTGACACAGTGTTTTTCCGAACTTCCTCCTTAACTGACAAGTATTTCATTTCCATGTGCTTTATTCCTTTAGAATACTTGTCATTCTTTTAATAGAAGATTGATGCGGTATCATCACAATAAATTCTCAACGGCCTTGCATCATAATGCATAATGCTAAGCCCTGAAGGAGAATTCCGCAACCATAAAGCTTGAATAGTAGCCTCAAAGCACGCTACAAATTCAACTTCCATAGTGGATGAGGCAATAATTGTTTGTTTAGCACTTTTCCAGGAGATTGCTCCCCCAGCTAAAACAAACACATAACCAAAAGTGCTTTTCCTTGAGTCCACGCATCCTCCAAAATCTGAGTCCTCATATCCAATAACCCATTTCAGGATTGGACTGATATCGACCCAACATACCTACTGCAAAACTTATGTCAGGTCTTGTACAGACCTGCGCATACATTAAGCTTCCAACCAGAGATGCATAAGGAAAGTTTTTCATGGTATTTCGTTCTAGCTCAATCTTAGAATACATACTTAAGTTGAACTTATCCCCTTTCTGAATAGGAACATCATTTGGGATTACATTTTACCATGTTGAGTCTTTCTAAAACTTTACTGATATAGACTTTCTGAGACAACCCTAATGTCCTTTGTGATCTGTCTCGAGATATTTCCACCCGGATCACATAGGACGCCTCTCCCATATCTTTCATCTCAAAGTTGTTTGATAGGAAATCTTTAGTTTGACGTAATAGTCCCAAATCACTGCTTGCTATAAGTATGTCATCGACATATAGAACCAAAAATGCAAACTTACTCCCACTGATCTTCAGGTATATACACTGATCAACAGTGTTTTCTTGAGACCCAAAGGAGGTAATGGTATTATGGAACTTAATATACCATTGTCGAGAAGCTGGCTTAAGTCCATAAATGGACTTCTTTAATATACAGACCTTTGTCCTCTTTCATCAATAATGAAGCCTTCAGGCTGAGCCATGTAGACTTCTTCTTCCAAACTCCCATTCAAGAATGCCGTTTTCACATCCATTTGATGTAGCTCTAAATCAAAATGAGCTACAAAAGCTAAAATGATCCGTAATGAATCCTTCTTAAAAACTGGAGAGAAGGTTTCATTATAATCAATGCCTTCTTTCTGATTAAAGCCTTTAGCTACCAGTATGGCTTTATGTCGTTCAATATTACCTGAGGAGTCGCGCTTGGTCTTAAAGACCCACTTACAGCCGACAGCCTTATGACCTACTGGTAAATTGACCAACTCCCAGACCTCATTCTTAGCCATAGACTTCATTTCTTCTTTCATGGCATTAATCCATTTATCGGAATCATTACAATTCATAGCTTGTGAAAACGTAACCGGATCATTTTCAATACTAATGTCAAATTCACATTGTTGTAGATACACATAGTCATCTGAAGTAGTTGGCTTTCTAGGTCTTGTGGACCTTCTTAATACTATTTCAGGGCTGTATCAACAACTTCAGTGGCAATGTTATCATTCGGGAGTGGAGGGTCATCAACGTTAGGTTCCACAATATTGACTGGGTCAACATTATCATTATGTGGAACATCATCAATTGAAATTGGGGGCAAGGAAACTGGAATTGCCACCCTAACTTCATTGACTATGACATCCCTTACCTGATCACTCCCACTAACTTCGCCATTCTCAAGGAATTTGGCATTTCCGGTTTCTACAATTCTTGTTCTGTGTGTAGGACAGTAAAACCTATACCCTTTAGACTTTTCTGGATAACCGATAAAGAACCCACTAATGGTTCTTTGATCGAGTTTCCTTTCATGTGGATTATAAATGCGTGCCTCTGCTGGGCATCCCCATATATGCAAATGTTGAAGACTCGGTTTCCACCCTTTCCACAGTTCAAATGGTGTCTTTGAAACTGCCTTACTGGGAACCCGGTTTCCAACATACACAGCAGTCATAAGGGCATGCATCCACAACTTCATGGGTAAGTTGGTATTACTCATCATTGTCCTTACAGCCTCTAATAGGGTTCGATTACGCCTCTCAGCTACACCATTCATCCATGGAGAACCAGAAGTTGTGTACTGAGGGACAATACCCAAACTTTCATGGAGTTTTGCAAAGGGACCAGGATGTTGTCCTGATTCATCATATTTGCCATAATATTCACCACCTCTATCTAACCTTATGATTTTCACTTTCTTTCCCAATTGCCTTTCCACCTCCTTAATGTAAACCTCTAAAGCGTTTACTGATTGAGATCTTTCATGCAAAAGGTAAAGATAACAATAACGTGAATAATCATCGATAAATGTGATGAAATATTTCTCTCCGCTCATGGAGGGAACATCAAATGGACCACAAATGTCTGTATGTATGATTTCTAATAACGCAGTGCTTCTTGTGGACCCTTTCTTGGTGTGTTTGGTTTGCTTACCTTTAATGCATTCCACACACGTCCCAAAATCCGTAAAATCAAGAGAAGGTAACATATTGTTTTTAACTAATATGTTCATTATTTCTCTTGAAATATGGGCCAAACGTTTATGCCACAAGAAGAAGGAACTTTCATTAGAGCCTGTATCTAGCCACCATGTATTAGAAGGAATTTCATCATAATTTGATTCGAAACATACTAAAGCCAAAAGCTTATCCTTCTTTTCGAATCAATTCTCACGCTTTATGCAGTCTTGCTGAAAGTGCCCAGGTTTCCTACAGAAAAGGCAACTATACTGCTTCTTAATTTCCTTCGTTATGCCAGTTGCAGACGGTTTATCAGAAGAGCTTAACTTAATGCCCTTTCTGTTTCTAAACTTACCTTTAGATTTCCCGTTTACATGGTGCACATGATGTGCCTGGGGATAAGTTCAGACATAAGCCTTCCAGCTACCGCTTTCTCGGTAGTCTGAAAACGTTCCTTAATGAATTCCATGTACTTACTGGCTGTAGTACAGCCTATCTCCGAAATGGAGGACTTAATGTTTAGTGCAGTGGTAATTCGTAAGAACTTTAAGCAAAGACTGTCATGTTATTGAGAGAGCTTTGCAACGGTACTGCATTATGAATAATGCTCAGAACATTAGGCTTTGAGTTTATCACACAATAGCAATTATGACTAAGACTTGAAACTTAAATGAGTAACTTATAAACATTCATTAGGCGATGTGTAGTATCTGTGGACAACCTACGCACGCTTAATTACATAATCAAGAATACTCTCTTTATTGGGTGTTTTACTTTAATGTTAGGTTACCTGTGGGTAAAACCTTAATACGAGTTATTTCACCCCATTAGATGCTTAGTCGGATATTCACTGCATAATTTGAGTCCACTGTGGTGAACATCAACATAATGTGAATGCCCAATTTAATTACATTAAGAGATCTGATCGCGTACGAGATGAAATCACTGTGGTGAATTCCAACTTGTCATAATGCGAATGTCTCCTTTAATCAATACATAAGATATAATTAACTTTTAATAAAAATGTATGCTTAGTCGGATATTCACTGCATAATTTGAGTCCACTGTGGTGAACATCAACATGATGTGAATGCCCAATTACATTATGAGATCTGATCGCGTACGAGATGAAATCACTGTGGTGAATTTCAACTCATCATAATGCGAAGGTCTCCTTTAAGCATAGTAACATAATATTATGCGAGCATACAATGAAAACGAACAATAAGTATTGAAACAGCACGGGAAGACCTCGACCGAGTAAAACATCAGCTCGATCGAGTAGAAAATAAACTTAAACACCTCGATCGAGAACAACTTTAGCTCGATCGAGAAGAAAACAAAGAAGAACCCCTCGATCGAGTACAACTTTAGCTCGATCGAGTACAAGGCAAAACAAGACCCCTCGATCGAGTAAACAATAGCTCGATCGAGCAGGATCAAAATCATAAGGGCTCGATCGAGTACAACATTAGCTCGATCGAGCAGATTTAAAATATAAGGGCTCGATCGAGTAGAACATTAGCTCGATCGATCAGAATTATAAGCATAAGGGCTCGATCGAGTAGAACATTAGCTCGATCGAGCAACATCATTATTAAACAAGGCATCTCGATCGAGAAAGGCTTTAGCACGATCGAGAACAAGGCAAAAGGGAACCACTCGATCGAGTACATCATCAGCTCGATCGAGCAGAAGCAAATCAGAAGAGACTCGATCGAGTAGGCAGTTAGCTCGATCGAGCAGAAGCAAAGCAGGAAAGACTCGATCGAGTAAGAAGTTAGCTCGATCGAGCAGAAGCATAAACAAACCGCCTCGATCGAGTGAGCATGAGCTCGATCGAGTAGGTTAAACAACAGACGACATTCATACGCATAATAAACATAATAATCATTCAAATCGAATTAGGCAGCGCAAAACATCATCATAAATAATCATCATAAATAAAATAAAACGAAATAATTCGATTAGGCAGCGGAAACGATCATCATAACAGGATACGCTATCAATCATGAGGGTATACAATAAATTATGAATGAATGTTACAACATCATGATTAAAACATTAAATTCATTCATAAAAACATAATTAGAACATTAATCAGAATTACAACTATAATCACAACCATGCTCTGATACCACATGTAAACATAAATTATAGAATCTTGATTAAAGCGATAATTACTGAAAGGTACTTACGTGGTGCAGCCATCAGATCTGATAATAAAGTTACTTGAGAAAGATAAATAATAAACCCTTATTGCTTTGCCTTCTCCTACCTTCCTTATTCTCTAATTCACTTTCTTTCTTGTGTGTTGGTGATATGAATGAATTAGGTTAAAGCACAAACAGGTGTACTTATATAGAGAGGTGGCAGGAGGGGCTTTATGGAATAAGTAGTCAGTTATGTAAATAGCCTGTAACTATTTACCATAATCTACTTAAACTAGGACTCCTAATAAAAACCCGAAACAATATATTTAACCATCATTTAATTAAGGCAACTAATATCAGTAATTAGGTCCACACAATAGAGAATTAAATAATATTAATATAATAATTCTTACATCTTTACGTCTATAAATATCAAATGGATGTTAGTATCCCTCTTTAAACAACGTAAAAACGGAGAGTACTACTTGTTTCCTCTAATATAAAAAAGTTCTGAAAAGTGGTCTTAAGGTATCCAAAATATCTCTATTTTAAATTAGATGTCAATTTCGTTATCCTGAGTAATTATTAGTCTTAGAGATATTATAGTGCAAATTTAGAGACATTTTATTTCAAAGCCCAGTTGTCCCGAAAACCTTGGATAATAACCTTCAAAATTTGCGGTTTTCAGCCATTTTTGGAAACCAAAAATAATTTTTCCCTAAAGATGTTTATAGACCTGTTAAGTCTATAATTAACAATTGGGTTTTAGTATCCCTCTTTAAACAACGTAAAAACAAAGATTACTACTTGATTCCTCTAATATAGAGAAGGTTTAAAAAGTGGTCTCAAGGTCTCAAAACTATCTTTATTTCAAATCAGATGTCAATTTCGTTATTCTGAGTCATTATTATATGTCTTAGAGATATTAAAGTGCGAATTTAGAGACATTTTATTTCAACGCCAAGTTGTCTTGAAAAACGTGGATAATAATTAATAACCTTGAAAATCAACGGTTTTCAGTGATATTCGGAACCAAAAATAATTTTTTTCCTAAAGGTATTTATAGACCCGTTACGTCTATAAATAACAATTGAATGTTAGTATTTATCTTTAAACAACGTAAAAACAGAGAATACTTCTTGTTTCCTCTAATACAGACAATGTTTGAAAAGCGGTCTTAATATCTCCAAAATATCTGTATTTCAAATCAGATGCCAAATTTGTTACCCTGAGTCATTATTATATGTCTTAGAGATATTACAGTGCGAATTTAGAGACAATTTATTTTAAGGCCCAGTTGTCCCGAAAACCGTGGATAATAACCTTTAAAATCAACGGTTTTCAGCGATATTCGGAATTACAAAGTATTTTTTCCCTTAAGATATTTATAGACCCGTTACGTCTATAAATAACAATTGGATGTTAGTATTTCTCTTTAAATTACGTAAAAACAGAGAATACTTCTTGTTTCCTCTAATACAAACAAGGTCTGAAAAGTGGTCTTAATGTCTCCAAAATATCTGTATTTCAAATCAGATGCCAATTTCGTTATCCTGAGTCATTATTATATGTCTTATATATATTACTATGCGAATTTAGAAACATTTTATTTCAAGGCCCAGTTGTCCTGAAAACCGTGGATAATAACCTTTAAAATCAGCGATTTTCAGCGATATTCGGAATTCAAAAATATTATTTCCCTAAACGTATTTATAGACCCGTTACGTCTATAAATATCAAATGGATGTTATTATTTCTCTTTAAACAACGTTAAAACGGATATTACTACTTGTTTCCTCTAATACAAACAAGGTCTGAAAAGTGAAAAGTGGTCTTAAGGTATCCAAAATATCTCTCTTTTAAATCAGATGCCAATTTCGTTATCCTCAGTAATTATTAGTCTTAGAGAAATTATATTGCAAATTTAGAGACATTTTATTTCAAAGCTCAGTTGTCCCGAAAATCGTGGATAATAACCTTCAAAATTTGCGGTTTTCAGCAATTTTTGGAAACCAAAAATAATTTCTCCCTAAAGGTGTTTATAGACCCGTTAAGTCTATAAATAACAATTGGGTTTTAGTACTCTCTTTAAACAACGTAAAAACAGAGATTACTACTTGTTTCCTCTAATACAGAGAAGGTTTAAAAAGTGGTCTTAAGGTCTCAAAACTATCTTTATTTCAAATCAGATGTCAATTTCGTTTTTCTAAGTCATTATTATATGTCTTAGAGATATTACAGTGCGAATTTAGAGACATTTTATTTCAAGGCGCAGTTGTCCCGAAAAACGTGGATAATAACCTTCAAAATCAGCGGTTTTCAGTGACATTCGGAAACCAAAAATAATTTTCCCCTAAAGGTGTTTACAGACCCTTTACGTCTATAAATAACAATTGGATGTTAGTATTCCTCTTTAAACAACGTAAAAACAGATAATATTTCTTGTTTCCTCTGATACAGACAAGGTTTGAAAAGTGGTCTTAATGTCTCCAAACTATATGTATTTCAAATCAGATGCCAATGTCGTTATCCTGAGTCATTATTATATGTCTTAGAGATATTACAGTGCGAATTTAGAGACATTTTATTTCAAGACCCAGTTGTCCCGAAAACCGTGGATAATAACCTTTAAAATCAGCAGTTTTCAGCGATATTCGGAATTAAAAAGTACTTTTTCCCTAAAGGTATTTATAGACCCGTTACATCTATAAATAGAAATTGGATGTTAGTATCCCTCTTTAAACAACGTAAAAACGGAGATTACTACTTGTTTCCTCTAATACAAACAAGGTCTGAAAAGTCGTCTTAAGGATCGAAACATAACCATATTAGTTACTTGTGTAAAACCGTTATACACAGACGTGTGTAGTTATGTATGTGAAGAAGTAGTCCAAAATTTGTTTTATGTTTTATGATATACCTGTGTAAGACTGTCTTGCAAAAAAAATTATTCCGATTAAACTTTCCAGAATTAACCTGGAAGGTTTTGTCAAATACAAGGAAATGATACATTTCCCGACTTCCAGGACCAAAGACCGTAGTTCTCAATCGAGCGGTCGATATGCAGCCAGAGCATCTTCACGATTAGGTACTGTCCCGCCAATGATTGTAATACCAAGTACGCCCTAGCAAGCTTCGATATGGTCCGATTGATAGGTAAGTTTTACGATGAATCATCTAGTCTAATCGAGTTTAATTGGAATCGCATGTGGTGCGGACTACATAGTACATTTTGAGTTTGTCAACACCATTTTAAGCCTAATTCGCCCACGAATAAATGATGTTTCACACTTTCGCACATACGACAATCATATACGAACTGTGGTTTAAAAATTTTGTAGCCTTGTAGAGTTGTAGACTGTAGTAGTATCTTAGTTGGTTCCTTGATTTTGTAGGGAATGTTGTATTGTTGTACTGATTGGTCAATAATTGTTAGGATGAAGAACCCAAAAATTAACTTTTTGATGTTGTATACTGTATACCTGGCAAACGGCTAAACATCGCCGGGCCGGGCCGGGTCAATTTCGGTTCTTGTCAACTTTGGGTTTACTGGTTTCAGGTAACGAGCTTTCGAGCTAAGAGAATGGGCTTTGACTTCCACGGCTAAAACCAGATTGTTATCCAACATCCCTTGCGTAGTCATTCTCGTCTCACAACTCGTAAGCTCGTTACGTTTGCTTACTATCTTGCATTGGACCCGTCTAAGTGGCTGCTCTTCTTAGCATTCAAGTATAATTTATTTAGTCAATAAAGGGGGTTGATTCTCTAATTAGTGGGGTGTTAATTTCCATTTACTGTGTGTCTTTATTTTAGCATTTAGTAGGCCTTTATTTGCTATAGTGAATGGCCATTATTGTCTTGTTTTAAGTTTGTCATTAGGTAGTATTTGTTGGCCATAAACGGCTGTTTCTTAGGACTATTTATAGTCTTAGTTCAATGATTCAAAAATCACTCAGAAGTTAAAAACAAGAAATAGAATTGTTTCAATTGCTACGTTAGTTTAACGTTCGATTGTTCTCGGATTGTTGCGATAATTCAAAAATAGTGATTAATTAGGACGCGTTTCCTAATTGTTACTCGATTGGAACCAATAGGTCTTGGTTAGCCAATCTCGTTCATCAAGTTATAGGTCTAACTTGGTGTCTGCTTATCCCTTTCATTTCCGCTGCCAAAAATTCGTATCAGTGTATACCCCCTTCGTCCCACGAATTTGTTATCTATACATTATGGCACAAATATTAAGAAAACGACAAAAGTGGGAAGAAAAATAATGGTAAAGTAATGAGATATCTATCATATATCTACTTGCTCACTTGTGCAAAATTTAACCAAAACATAAACAATAAGTTTTGCTTGTGACGAGGCGACCCGTCGCAAGCTTGCGACGGGTCAAATCTCTCTCACATAGAGCAAGTGGCAAGGCAAGTGGGGGGCTCCATTTGCACCCCACTTGCCCCACCCCCACCCCCCCACCCACACTTGCTCTTTGTGAGGGAAATTTGACATGTCGCACGCTTGCGACGGGTCGGTCCGTCACAAATGAGAATTTGTGACTTGCTTGAAGCCACTTACACCTCACTTGCATCGCGTACACTGTTTTGAAGAAAATCTGCACCTCATTAACGCAAATTATATTGGTTTAGTATTGAATTTTGAACATTTGTGCAAAATGGAAGAGGAAAATTCTAAAAAAAAAATTGGGGAGAAGCCACAAATATGCAAGATAGCAAATGAATAGTCTGACCGAGAACGTTTGAATATATCCGTGTAAAATTGACCACGGCATAAACTATCAAACACAAACTGATTTGTACTTGATATGTACTTGATATAAGCATACCTGAATGATCCAACTTAAATACCAGGATGAGAAGTCTACTTGTGTGTCCTTGCTTGTGTTAGCTGATGCTGCATTACTGCCTACAGGAGAACAATGCAGCTTACGATGGTATGCTAGTCGACAAAGAAGGATTAATGGCCTTAAATATTACTCCACAAACCTGGGTAATCTTCATACATGGGTGTCTCTCATAGTTTCTTTTCCAAGTGATGAATGCCTAACCAAACTCTCAACTTTTTATGTCTTGCGTAGAAATCTGGAGCAGTCAACTTGCTGCCACGCCTGCATGATGTGGTGAAACAACTTATGAGACAGCAGAAGCATGCTTAAACACAAATTATTACGGTGCGAAAAGTGTCACTGAAGCTTTTCTTCCACTGCTAGAGCTTTCAACTGTCGAAGCAAGGATGGTCAATGTCTCCTCTATCATAGGAGAACTATCGGTCAGTCCCCTTGAACTATCATTATATGACATTAAAAAAAAATCTTAGTTTCCGCGCCCATGCCCAACCCGACTTACCTGTTTGCGAGGTCTACTGTTTATGTTGCCTTCGGAGTCAGTTGGTCAGATGATGTATTTCTATTCTGTTATCACAATTGTTCATAAAAAATACGAAAGACCATTTTTTCCCTGCAGAGAATTCCAATTGATCAGATCAGAAATGAATTTACAGATGTAGAGACGCTAAAAGAGGACAGAATTCATTAAATACTGCAGAATTTTCTCCAACATGTGAAACAAGATGTACTGCCAGCCAATGGATGGCCCTCGCTGAAACCTGCCTATGCAATTTCCAAGACAGCACTCAATGCCTACACCCGACTGCTCGCGAAAAAACACCAGAAGATGTACATAAACTGTGTGCATCCTGGCCATGTTGATACTGATCTGGCATGGCATACAGGACCCATGACTCCAGAAGTAGGCGCTTTAGCGCCTGTCAGATTGGCATTGCTCCCTGAGGGTGGTCCCACAGGTCGCTTCTTCAATGAGAAGGAAGAAGCTGCCTTCTGAGCTCAAGGGAAGAGAGATATCAGAATGAACATCAGATGCTTGCTTGATATCATGAGCAAAATAAATTTAGCTTATCAGATGCTTTCTAGATGATAATCATGAGCAAAATAAATGTATCTTTAGCTACGGAAAAATAAATTGTATCCATGAAAACAGACATTCTAGTATTATACAAACTACTCTTAAAATTCTTTGTGTCTAAAGATTCATCACATAGTCAATAGTTCTCTACATAATATCTGACCCCATAGACTCACTAACACCCGAAAACAATCCGAACCCGAAATTATCTAACTTGATCTGACTGACTCGAAGTACATAAAATACCCAAAATGACCTGGCTGAAAAGTCTGGTCAGTAGTTCTCCAAAATTAGTCACTCATCACTTACAGATGTCGACCAGTTCTACAACTTAGGAGAACCTGAAAAGCATGTAAAATGTCTTTCAAGGTTGGTTCAGACTTCGACTCAAGTAAAAAGATCTTGTATGTCGAGGATATCAGCAAGAACACCAGCTGCTGTGGTATCATTGCCAGCTCCGGCGCCTTGAATGACCAATGGTTGCTCATTATAACACCTACTGTATATCTCCACCTGCAAATATAATCAACACTAGTGATCAAAAACTGCTGTCTCCAGCAAAGCAGTAGATCCAACATTTACGTTAAAAAGTTATATCTATGGTTAAGCGAGTAGAATTATAGGGCGGCCACTATAAACGTTTGTAACAAATGCTTACCACATTGTCACTCCCTTTCAGTCTTCCCAATGCACTGTCTTTGGGAAGCTCCTGAATTCCCACTTCACACCTTTATAAGAGAAATCGCAAAACAAAACATTCATCAAAATGTTGGCTAATCCAGATGATAGGTCATACAACAAAAGCATTAAGCACATATTCGTCTAATCAATTGAACAATCATGTTTCTAGCAGAGATTAATATTGCTCAGAATGTACTGTTCAAACATATGATCAGATTACGCTGTTTCCACTTTCCAGCATCACAGTCCACTGTGATAAAAGTTAATTAATTACTAAGTGTAATTAAGTTATAAACCAGAAACTCAAATTACAAAATAATGAATATATCGAAGGAGAATGATACCTGGAACCCTCGATCACACATACATAACGCAAAACATTTCCCTTCGAAGCAGCTTTCTTAACTCTTTCTGCAATATGATTGTCAAGTTGTGCAACGCCATTGGCCATAAATTTATCTACGGTCATTGCTTCAGGTCCCATTTCCTGGGGATATAAACTCTCAATCTTGAGGCTTCCTAAGTCAATCCGTTGTCCAAGAAGCCGGGCAATGATCAAAGCCTGTATCCCATGTAATATAAGGACATCAGGAGCAGCTAGTCAAAAATCTAACAGCCCGAACCAATTAGCATCACAGCAGCATAGAGAGATGCTCATTTATCCATTACACGCCACACAATAATAATTTAACTTATGAACAATCCTGAACCTTCTTAATACAGTAACAACTTATTAAGTTACGTCTCGACTCTCGAGCCAAATGGTCAACAGGCTATCCTTGAGACGCCATGCATAGATAATTATAGGCTTCTTAAGAATCTTCAATCCTCTTATCTCAACATCGCGGGTGCTTTTGAGACATTGTGGTAATTTGTTGTTGTTGTTATTCGACGTCGTCATCTCAAGTAAATAAATGGTCAAGAGGCTATTGATCCATCTCACAATAATTATCCTTGGTATATAGCAGTATAAAGCGTGTTTAATATTTATAATAAATTACAAATATGTCTTGTTCTATTACATGGAGACTACGAGGACAGAAAATCATGAATTTCAGGTATTAACTACTCAATAGAAACCTATGCCTACGGGAAATCACGTACCTTTCTTGCAACATCCATACCACCCAAGTCATCACGGGGATCTGGAATAATGAGATAATTCAAATTAAAAACACGAGCAGTTGGAGAAGCACAACTACATTCTGTTAAACAATTACTCTAACAGTGAAAATACTTTTTCGCTTTTGCTATAGAATGCATTCAGCGAGTCCAAGAAGGAAGTATCAGTAATCAGTAATTACCAAGGTCAAACAAACCACAATTCACATGGATTAGTAGAACACGGTTTGGACTTTGGTCAACCAGGTTACTTTATCAGTAGTATGAATCTCACCTTACGCAAGTAAAACACGGGATCACATTCACTTGGAAAGATAGTAAACGATTAACAATCGACTCACTTAGTGATTCTGAATTATCTGATGAACTTGCATGCCAATAAATTGATTAACGTGAAATTGAATGTATATGAATATCGTGAAATAAAATGACAAGAAGAAACTGCACCGTTTTACTGGAAAGTTAAAACTAAATACCTGGTTCAGTATAACCAAGGCTTTTTGCAGTTTTCACTACTTGGCTTAAAGGCTTTCCTTCTTCTAGCTCACTCATTACATACCCCAGAGTACCTATCGGAAAATAAAGGTAAAGTGAAGTGCACATTTGCAGCTCTATTTCCAATCTTCAAAAAAATATCTAATAGAAAACTGCAGACTGGCCCGATACAATACCACTCAGGCTGCCTACAATGCGGTGAATAGTGTCCTCAGATGAGAGTAAGCGATTAATGGACACAATAACTGGTAGACCTGCACCAACCTAACACATATAGAAGAACACTGATAAGGATAAGGTACCTCTTCTGCCATTGAATATTAATAGATGGACTCGCTGCACAACATGCACAAATAACTACTTATTCATAAATCTTGGTTGATCATGTTTCCAACAGATAGCTATAATAGGCATGTAAACACATCGAACATAATAGCATCATGAAAATTGAAAACCGTAAAAGACTAACAGCAGGAGTATGAGTTATTTCAATGAAATGATAATGGTGTGTATCATTTGTAGAACAGATTGCTGCATGCCATCATTACAAAAATAAAAGAAACAGAGAAGAGATTCCCAAAGGACAGATGATCCACAGTCCAACCATCGATTAAAACAAAAAAAAAAACACGTGGCAGAAAGAGTACATACAGTTGATTCATGTCGGATGCGACGTGGATGCAAGACTAAATTATCATAATCCTCCTGCATTCGAAGAGCACTGTTAGACTTCAGCCGTAAAAGATGTAGGGAATTGAAACTATGAAGCCAACTATAGGCCATTTTTCAAGGAGCCAAATGTCTCAAAATTCTCGGGCTTGGTAGTTGGAGTATCATTGAACAATCAAAATGACTTATTGAATTGTCTGTGTCTTATACTTTTATGTCTTAAAGACAAGATCATCACTACATTGATCGTCAAGGGTCCCGAATAAAATAAAATAAAAATAAGGTCACAAGTTATTCATTACCATGGAGGATGTAAGAGGCTTCTTATTTGCAAGGACTATGCAGCCACCCAATTCAACCACCTTCTTTAATATCCCAATAGTGTCTGAACTAGCAGAGCAATCTACAACCACCAAACCTGTTGTACGAAATGAAAAAACTGCAGTGTTGAGAGCTGAAATTTAAAAAATGCTAAATTTTGTGATCGTAACTTCAGCCAGGTCTAACCAGAAGGAGTACAAAACACTAAGCCTCTAAGGCATTTGAAGTTCAAACTTTCCGTGGGATCAATTCAGCTTAATATCAATGCTCCTAGAGTCCTAGACATAATAACCTTGTTCCGAACAAAGCACGTGGGTAGAGAACACTCACCCGCGACATAGTGCGCTCCTTTGAACCAAACAAAAACAAAGCACTTGGACAAAAAAAAAAGAATATCCATATAAATTTATTGATTATTTTTTTCTTGTTCTATTTTAAGCTGATAAGTTGGCGAAAAGTGTTCATCATCGTAAATGCAATCGGCGTCATACTCATTCCCTCCACATGTTAACTGTGGGGCTAGGTAGGCTGATTCTTCCATAAGACCACAGCATTGGCATCTCATCACCCCCTCCCGAAAAGGAGAAGGAAGCCTGTGATTGCTAATTCAAACAAGCACACGGCTTGTAAATCTTATTTGGCTCACGCAGAGACCTTTCATCCTGTGATTGCTAATTCAAACAAGCACACGGCTTGTAAATCTTATTTGGCTCACGCAGAGACCTTTCATGACTCATGAGCCATGCAACACCTTAGAAGAACAAAGCGTATACCTCGTAGCTACACAAATTTGTGTGATGGATGATCTTACAAGCTACTCTTACTTTGTATGTCATCTTGATCCAAATCTTCAGAAAAAAGTTTTTTTCTCTCCAATGAGATTATCTCGCTAATTATATATGATTGTGTCATACAGAAAAACTGTCTCACATATATTCACCCAAACTAACCAAACCAACTCGCAAAAGTAACATGACGATGCAGAAACGAACCTGTAGAGCGAACCAAATGCCCAGCAATCTCAGTAATTTTCGGAATTGTCTCAGCATCGGAGAACACTTCACATGGAACTGTACACGGTACAATCAAGAACACTCACTAAATGAAAGAACATTATAAAAGAAAGCTAACTACAGTCAGCTCATTATTAAGATGAAATCACTCCATGAAAGTGATAACAAGCATATCCTTCCTTCATCTCTATCATTTGATTACCATTCCAAAAAGATCCGACATATGATTACCTATATTTTCTAACAAAAGTATGAACGAGGCGGGATCAACTATTGCTATTGATTTTAAATAAAAAGTGGACCATATCGCTTTCTGACCGTAAATTTACCCACTAAAAACATTCTCAAACTAGAACTAACCAACTAAGACACCGTAAAATGAAATAGGTAAATAAACAACTGAAATAGTGAAAAATCAACACTACTAGATTGTAGAAATGATATAAGATTACCAGAGGAAGAGAAAGCTGATAGAGAAGAATTGTTGGATTTAAGGTGACAAATTTCAGCAAGACAATGATCATCAAGCTCATTAGTGAAGAAATCCATTACAGAAACCAGTGATTTGCTGTCAGCAACTCCTACTACTCTTAACCTCACTCCCTGCAATTAAATTAATCAAAAACATCACAACTTTCCTAATTAATCCTACAAATTGAATTAAATGGATGATCATGGTATTACTTATTTCAAATTAAGTGACTGGTCAATGAACAAGATCAAAACTTTTCGAGTTAATTGTGCTTAATTGAGTCGAAAAGACCAACTCCTTTTAATCTCCAGTTGGTCTTGCTTCATACGGACCATTTTGGTCTGAAGCAAAAAGACGGAATTTTGTAACCATTTTAAGCTAGAGGTGACCGCTATTGAAAATAAGTTGACATAAGCTGTGGTTACATTTTACCAAAAAGTGCAACATAAACCCCGTCTTATTTTTAAGAATTTGCATTTAATCCCAAAAAGTGCCAACATAAACTCCATGCAATAAAACTAGTAAAAAAAAAGATCACAACTTGACTAGTAAATCCCACAAATTGGAATGAATTCATGATCATGATTCTTGGCATTGCTGATTTCAAATTAAAATGATCAATTAATGAAAAAAAAATCAAAAGTTTTCAGGTTTATTGGCTCAACAAGTTACCCAAGTGCCTCGATGGCTCCCACAAAATGCCGACTAGAGTGTCGGATATATGTTTTCGAATGACCCAAGATGAAAATTGGGTGGAGAATTGAATCAAAGAACTACTACAAATACTTCACAATAGAAAGAAGTGCGGCCACTATTAAATTAATAAAAAAAGATCACACATTTACTAGTTAATCCCACAAATTGCATTGATTAAATGATCATGGTATTGCTAATTTCGATTTAAAATGAATGATTAATGAGAAAATCAAAACCTTTCAGGTTAATTAATTATAGTTAATTAAGTTAAATAGAGAAAAGGGTAGTGCTAGAAATACTTGAGAAGCATGAAATGTGCGACATGAGATAATATGTTGAAGAAGTTGACGTCCAACACCACCGCATCCCATCAATATTACTGCTACACTCTTCATCTCTTTCTCTCTCACTGCTTCAAAGATGGGTGTTTTTTTCTGTGTTTTTTGGGGACATGCATTCGATTTTTTTATGATAGCATGGTTAGCATCTTGTTTAGCCCCGGTTCGAGTCGGGTATGATTACTATTCAGTGTGGCCATAAAAGTCTCTTCATGAGTTTAGTACTCTGAGAACAAGAGGTAGCTCAAGTGGTAAGAGCACTCTTACTCCAACCTTGAAGTTGGGGTTCGATTCTCACCCGCGACATTGTGCGCTCATTTGAACCAAAAAAAAAAAAAAATGAGTTTAGTACTCTTGCATACTCAAAGCTCGAACTCAATATCTCTAATAATTTATTATCGGTTGATCTAAGTGTTCATACGTATTGAAAGGTAATCATGATGCACGGTGTAATGGTAGGAACCATTTAATCTTTAGATTCGAGTTAGGTAGGATCACTACTCATTGGGCGGTAAAAGTTTATTCATCGGTTTTAAACTGTTGCATGTTCAAAGTTCAAACTCGATATATCTGATTAAGAGAGAATAACCCATTGCAAGTTGAACTTAAGTGTTCAGCGGTATTGAAATGTGTTCGTGATGCAGGGTGTGATGGTAGGAACCATTTTAATTTTTTAATGAATGGATATGCCGACAACAATTTCTTAATTTAAAACTTTGCCAAATCAATTTTCCACTAAAAACTTATGCCATGCACTTATATACTTACGCTCCATACCATGACCTTTAAGTGTTAATGCAATTTTAAGAGGCGTAATTACATATAAGGGCAAAACTTTGAGATAACTTATTGCTTCACTTGATTTATTAAGATTTAAAAATAGTCACAAAGCCGTTGTATTGGGTAATTGTGTTTGAGTCCATTCGGTACCAGGTCATGGACCGGGTTTGCGCCGTACAACACTCTCCCAACTCAGCACAATACCGAACCCGTTTCGTGGATATACTCATATACTGCATAAGTTAGGGCTAGGACGAGCTGATTGCTGCCCTCGCCAACTCGTTGATTTTCAAAATTAAATTAATTACTTAGCCGACTCGTTGTTGATAGCATATTCAAGGTTTTGAAATATCTGTTTTTTAGTGAGAAAGTAGGAAAATTATACTTTCTTGATATTTTGGTTTAATCACTAAGAAAGATATGGATCAATATTATTTTCGTGTCGTAGGTGATAATCGAACATCCACCTTTATGCTTAAGTAAAGGAGCTCTTAATACTTTAACTAACTCTTATTCACTCAATGAGCCGTATTTTCAACAGTCAACTAAACTCATCGACGATAATTAGTAATTAGTCGACGACGAATAACGAATGTGAACCCATTACTCACATTTGGGCCAAAAAATATTATTACCCTATAACCCTATGAACAACAAACACAAATGCCCAAAACCCAAACAATCCTACCCAACCCAACACACACACACTACACTTATAAAACCAAACAAAACCCTAATCAATCCCTCTTCTCAACTAATACTTGACGAGGCACATCTCTTCATTTCCCCTCACATTTCTCTCATCTCACTTGCCGCCGCCAACTCAAACACTAACATAACACCATGGTTGCCTCCTCCAAGAAAACGGTATTCTACTATTCTCCATCTTAACTCCCTCAATGTTCATTCATTTCATAATTTTTTTTATATTTTTATTTTTATTTACCTTTGATTAAAATGTAGAAAGGTAAACAAATGAATGAGACGGAAGTACTAATTAATTAATTAATATTTGTTGGGTAAAAAAATTGCAGAAGAAGACACATGAGAGTATCAACAATAGGTTGGCTCTTGTGATGAAGAGTGGTAAATACACTCTTGGTTACAAAACTGTCCTCAAAACTCTCCGTTCTTCCAAAGGTATTTTTCTTTTTTCCAACTTTTTCCTCAATTTTGTTGAGTTTTAAATTTATTAATTTATTAATGTTATCCTATAATAATAAGTTTTGTGATTTCGATTTCAATGCGATTTTTATTCACGTATCTGCTGATAATTTATTGTGTTATATGATCGCATAGTTACGGAATCAAGCTGTAGGTTCTGCTGTTTTGAATGTTGTGTTGCGAGTTCTATTCACATTTGGTATTGATCTATTATAATGTATTTTGTGTGATAGTATAGCATAGTTAGTTACGGAATCAAGCTGTAGGTTACGTTTTACTTTAGACTGTATTGAGTGTTCAGTGTTGTATTGCAAGTTCTATTCACATTTGTTATTGATAATGTATTTTGTGTGATACCATAGCGTAGTTAGTTACGGAATCAAGCTGTAGGTTACACTTTATTAAGTGTTGTGTTGTGAAATGCTTGAAATTCTGAGGAATTGAATTGGGACAGTAGATTATAGGTAGGGACATCGTGTCAAATCTCGGTTTTGGTGATGGTTTTGAGCTTTGGCTCGTTAAATACGGGTACATACTTTATTTACTAATGGTAATAAATAATTGTTAAACATGTCGAAAGGACTTCTTACTGTCTTACTCTATAGTTTGTGATTGTCGAAAGTACATGTCAGTATGCCACATTGCCATGGGATTCTTGCTTTTCCATAAAATGTTCCTTTACTTTTTTTACACTTTAAACTCTTGTAAAAATAGAAATAGAACAGTGGCGTTAGGCATACCTTAAGAATACTGTAACATATAGTTGTGCTTATCTTTGATACTTAAAATTTACGATTCTTACTTTTCAAATGTTAAAACTGTTTCAATTTCGAAAAATGAGGGACTTGTTGCCCCTCATGCGTTTCTAACTAAGATTGTTAGTTGATGATTATCCGCTTGTTTAAGTTTAACACTGTTGAGGCTCATTGATACTCCGTTATATTGGATGTTCACCGAGTTTTGTATTCCATTATTAGTACACATTATTATCGTCCACTGCTACTTTGGTCATTTGGTGTGTCAGTGTGTCTATCTTCAATGTTCGTATTTCCCTAGATGAAGCGTGTTTCTTCAATCATCTAGGGATGTGCGGCTGTTAGTTTGAAAAAGGTACTTATTTGATGTTTCTTTTTTTCAGCTAAGTTGGTTATCATCTCCAACAATTGCCCCCCACTCAGGAAGTCTGAGATCGAGTACTACGCTATGTTGGCCAAGGTTGGAGTTCACCACTACAATGGAAGTAAGTGTTTCTATATCATTTCTGCCTTATAATTTTTGTTGCATTTGTGCTTCTTCTTCGAGTCCTTGCATTTTTTTGTTGTGAAGTTTCTAGTAAGAGCTAGTCTTACCTTTTTTATTGCATATGTGCCCTCTAAAGGCAATCTTTTCACATCTTACTAAAGTAAATTGATGTGAGTCACAACTTGCAAGGCCCTCGCAACTTGCAAGTCCCCTTTCTTTTTAGCTAGTAATTCAGTTTTGATTCTTTTGGTTCTTTCGGAGAGATTTCTTCCCACGAACTCTCCTGGTGGGGGATCATATAGCAGACTTTAGTTTGTGCTTTACATTATAATGTTGTTTGTAAAGATACAATCCAGTCAATATCCATGCATTGTCTAAATAGCTCATAAAGTAAATACTTGGATGAATTTGTGACAATTTTTAACCTGCGTCTATTTTTGTTTTTGTTGCAGACAATGTGGATCTTGGTACCGCATGCGGGAAGTACTACAGGGTGTGCTGCCTCAGTGTCATAGACGCTGGTGACTCTGATATCATCAAGAACATGCCTGACAACTGAATCTAGATTTGATATAGAAAATTATAATTGGTTTCGGTGCAGAAAGCGTTTTTGAGGGATCTTGTTATTGTAGGAGTACTTTGTTTTGTTTTAGTGTTCTGGAGATGTTTCCATGTAGACCTGTTTTGTGTTTCCATTTTCAATCAGATCGAATGAGTTACGACTTACTATGATTGATGTATTCTGCTTTTTTTTACTATGGTTTTGAACCTAATATTTACACCAGAAGGAACCTCAATGCACATTGAACCTAATATTTACCCCATACGTGTTGGCCTGTGGGGAGATAAAAGTGCGCTGGATGTGCTGTAGGTTGAAATCTCTTTTGTCTTTATATCGGTTTAGCCTTGTTCTTGGTTTTTCCCTTTCAAAAAGTAACGATTTCAAATACATTTTGAATTTATAATTTTGGAAACTGAAATTAAGAAGTAGACTATAAACCAGGCTATAGGGCTCTATCTGAAAACAAAACTGCATTTTGCTACAAACGCCTACATATATCTTTCCGGCTTGGAATAGTTTGCCAAGATATTAGTCGATTTCCTTGTCATCGATTCAATATCATCGCTTGCCCTTTACGCTCTCACGAGGTGACGGAAGAACACAAAATACGACAATGGAAGTGCTGAAGCCATTCAATGGACAAAGCTGTGGCATGCACAGGTACAAGTGTTAAACAACAATCATTGGTAAGAGTTGTTACAGTTGCATGAATCAGAACTTCACTGTAACAATTCTCAATGAAGAAACACAGAAATCGCGACCTAGACAGAAAGGCTATCTCAAGTTTCATCTTACACCATGGAATAGTCCACTCAATGGTAGTAAGGAATGTTTGGAGTTCCGATAGAGGAATCAGACAAGAAAGGAAGCCAACATTTCCGAGGTGCAGCGAAGCAACAACAGCCAGTGGCTACGAGGTGCAAGACATACCTTATGTACATGAGGCAGGTTGTTTCCAAAACAAAATGGGGTAAAATGAAAGGGCAATAATAAAAGAACTACACGACAAACTAATTGTAACTTGCATACTAGTGCACAATTCTTTTTGTGCCTTGTGCACCAAGGCGTTCTCACTATTACCTGACTCAGGCTTAGTTTTGAGCCAACACAAATGCTTACTTGTCACGACTCACACCTGATTAAAATAATGTTAGGAAAATAAAGGGGGTTGGGACTTGTAAGACATCACAAGCAAGAGTTATTGTTCAGCCAAACGAAGGGAAGATAAATAAAGGGAGGGATTCACTTCCATCCCTCCAAGCGAAACGAAATCATTCTTAATATCGTTGTTCCATTCCCTCTCCCCTCAGTCCATCACCATCCTTCATAATATCCTAACATCGTTGTTCCCCGTTTTAATAATAGCGACTAGCAGAGTGCCGCAAAGCAGCAACCGGCTGTGGCTACAACAAGGTGCAAGGAATACCTCATGCACACGAGCCATTCTACAGCAAATTGGGGCAAAAGGAAAGGTCTAAAAGAACTACATGAAATAATTTGTTTCATTCCCTTTCCCTCACCATCATTCCTAATATCCTAATCCAAACACGGCTCAGGGCAATGAAATCGGAAATGATAACCAGCATGAGTGCGCCACATGAAATAATTTGTTTCATTCCATCTCCCCTTACCATCCTTCCTAATGTCCTAATCCAAACACGGCCTAAGGCAATGAAAGCGGAAATGAACACCGGCATGAGTGTTCGTTCCATCACTAAAACCAGTAAAGACATATGCTCAACATATTATTGATTAAAAACACTCTAATCACAACATAACACTCAACAAAATAGATACCATCAACTATCAAGTTTATAACAATGCCATTAAATAATCATCAAGCTTTCATAAAGCACTACTCCAATACAAAGTAAAACTACAACTACAAACACAAAAACTTGACCTCTTTCACTACTCAACATAACTAAAATAAATAACGACACAAAATTAGGGGAATGATAACGCCAATAGAAAAAGATACTCTTGCTACTCGTTAAGTGAGAGCATTATTTTAATAACTCAACAATTCTAACGCGTTTTCATATAGTACATTTCCGAGTAACATTATGACCAAATCACCTTCTAATTACCTCAAAATCCCAATTTCCCACCACTCTAGCTCCTATCACCAACCTTAACCCTCTCATTTTCCGCCATTTGCGAAAAAACCTTAGTAGAAAGCATATTCTCATCAAAATATTGCGCATAAGGGTGCCCTTGAGGCACAAGTCTCTTATACTGATCAAACTGTTTTTCGGCCTCGTCTTTCTTCCTTAACAATGTATAAATTATCCCTTGACACAAATACGGTCTGAAATCCCTCGGTTCTTCCTTAACTAATTCCTCATAAATTCTCAATGCCTCATCATAATTACCATCAATTACCCGAATTTGCGCAATTAATAACTTAAAATCACGAACCTCATCCTTTTTTTTCTCCTTCTGACATTTCTCAATTGCGAGTTTTATCCGATTTGCTACCATGTCCAATTCAGCGCCCCCCTCTTCGCCCTGCGAAACCGCCATTACTAAACCGTGAAATGCCTCGACAAGAACCGGTTCTTTTGCTATTATTTCCTCAAACCCGGCTTTTGCCATCTCGGTTTCTCCCATGTATGTGTACATGTGAGCACGGAGTAACGCCCATTCTTTCTCCTCTGGTTCGAGCTCGATTAACCGGTTTAAAATCTCGACCGCTTTCGCTAGCTTCTTGTTTTTGATTCGAATCTCCATTAATGACTTCAATCCAAGCAAATTATCCGGGTTTTCTGAAACGAATTCTTCGAGTTTCTTTTCTCTCTCTTCGTCGGAGATTTCGTCGGAGATTTCTTCAACTGCTGGTGGTGCTGTGGTTGCAATGGCGGAGAGAGGTTTATGCGAAATTCCAGCGAGAAAAACTGCGGCGGTTGCGACGGCGATAGTAATTGGGGTTTTCAGGAGAGTAAATGGGTTTAGGGTTTTGGTTTTAGGGTTTTTCGCGATTGATTTTTCAATTGAATTTGAATGTTTCGATGAGGATTTAATGATTAGGGTTTGAATTGGGGGTTTTGGGAATGAAATTGAAGTGAGTTTGGAGAAATGTAACGGTCGACTATGGTGGATGGAGAAAAATGAAGGTTGAATTTGTTGTTTGAGGGCTGATTTTGATAAGGTATCCATTGTTGAGTGTTTTGATTGAGGTTTTAGGGTTTTGAGTGATTTTTGGGGGAAAAATTGATTTGGGGGGAAATGAAGAGGAAATAAAAAGAGGGGATTGAGTTGGTAAATTGGTGAGGGATTTGGGGGAGGGAAGTTGAAGTGTATGTTAAACCCTAATAAAGTCGATGAGATCAATGTAGTCAAGATCAATGGCTGAGAATTTTCCAACTAAATAAATACTACTTCGTATAATAGATTATTCTTATATAAAACCGTTTTATTCTTATATAAAACCGTTTTATAATAATTTATCCTCAAAAGTTTTTCATATAATAATTAAAGTACTTGATAAGAGTTTACGGGGAAAGTCTTGCTAAATTCTCTTACTTGTCAATTTTTCACTTGTTTCTCATCTGGATGCTTTGATTTGCAAAGTCGCTACAACAATATCTAAAAGACGACATGATGCATAATTATATTGTCAAACGATATTCATTCTAAAGAAGTTATAAAAAGACTTGCCAGGGTATTATAAGCTTGTGAAATCCATTACTTTAATACCAAATGATGTATGTCAGCAACTATTACACGAAACTCTTATGGTAGTTGGTAGTTTGGTACCAAGTAAGTTTCGTCACTTTCGTGTATAAGTGGTTGTTCACCCCATTTTATCTTACAGCAAAACAAGATACTCCCTTTTAATATTACTCCGTATTTGCTAATGGAGATTAAATGGGGAGTTGAGTTGAAGATACTTCTTAAACAATCATTTATTGAGTTGAAGAATACCCGAGAGGAATGACTGGTCAATGTTATAGGCAATGAATCGATTATTAAAAAAAAGTTTTTATCCCAAATGATTTATACCTTTTAAACATGACAAATAGGTCGGGTCGTGTTATGTTCGTGTTCATATCAACTTTAAATGAGCCTCAAGTCTAACTAACCCAAATATGGGTCATTTGTCTCAAACTTGACCCCACTCAATAATGGGTCATTTGTCTTAAACCTAACCAGTCCCTTCATTTTTTCAGCAATCCAACCCCGACTTGTTTAACCATTTTTTTAAGCAGTTCATTTTCAAATCACTTACTTGTTTAATTACTCAATCCAACAAAGCCTCAATTACCTATTAACCCAAGATTATACGGAGTTAGCCAACCGTAATTATGGCTAACTTAAATGAATAGGCTATTTCATTATTTGTGTCGAGTTTGTGTCAAAATATCTGAACCCTAACTCGACCCTCATAAGTTTGTGTCGTGTCAAACTAATTACAAAAATGAGTTGCATAGTCTAAATTCTAACCTGCAAATTTCGTGTCGGGTTTTCGAATCGTATTAATGATTGCCACCTCTACTTATTACTCAGCATGTACCTTGTGTGTAGGGTTTTAAATAATCCGATCCGAATGATCAAGCTATCGAAATTGGATCGGACCGATTACAACGCCTCACAAAGTCAGTCAAATCCGAGCTTAATTTTATTAGACTCGACGAACTTCGAGCCAAACCCAAACCCAAACCCATAATCTGGAAAAAACAACCGTTCAGGCGTTCACAGACTGAAATACCTGAGTTACGCAAAACTACACATCACAAAATCTAAGATGCTTTACATTGATCTTCACTGAGATTTTACAGTGTCAAAAACTGCTATCATTTCCCTTGAAATTATTAACATCAACCTCCAAAAACTCTCAATTTTATTAACATATGTTCAACAATTTCAACTAATCTTGAGAGATATGACATTAATGGAGGGAATAACAGCAGAAGATTTATCAACAATTGGAGGAATTGCAACAGTTTCATTACTACATTCCTTCATCCCAACTCATTGGTTACCTTTTTCTATTGTGGGTCGTGCCCAAAAATGGACTCTTTCTCGTACCCTTTTAGTTAGTAAGCTTTCTCCTTTTTTTTTTGTTTTAATTAATCTTATTTCAATTTTTGTTAATTTAATTTGTTTTACAGTTTTGGATGATGGGTTGTTTTGTTTTAGCTGATTAAAGTTTGTATATTTTTGTTCTGAATTGTGGGTTTGTAAATGATTAATTGATTGATTTTGTTGTTTTATTGGGTGAATTGAGCTTGTGATTTGGTTATAGTTTGTAAGTTAAGTTTGATTCATAGATTGACTGTGTTATAAGTGTGGATCTATGTGGATTGGAGGAATAAGGATCCTCTCCATTAATTCCGGTTATATTTTTCGGGTTAGTATTGATTCACAGAACAATGTTGATTAGGTAATGAAGAGAGGAAGTAGAGAGGGATTGATTTGCCTCGGTTTGAATCTTGGCGGTTAATTATTAAGAAATGGAGAGAGGAAAGGATCCTGACTCGGGTTTGAGTGTTTATTTTTCATCTGGAAATTCATCTGAGATCAATGGATGTGAATTTGGTTAGTTCGTTGTAGAGTTTCAGAATTGAGTCACATTTGTTGTTTGTGGTGATTGTAAGGTGGAGATAATGCTATAATTGAGCTACATTGGGGATCTGAGGGTTGAGGGAATGACCATTTTTCGATGTCTAGAGATTTCGATAGCTTGATAATTCAGCTCGGATTATTTAAAACCCTGCACGCAAGGTACATGCTGAGTAATCAATACCTCAATGCATTTCTAGGCATCGGTATTCAAATGAGTTGTGTAAAGGGGTGCTGTGGGTTATGAATGAGGGCTTCGCAAAGCCTTGTTTTTTTTTGTGGGTGCTTTTCTTTTTGCGTAGTTTGTCAATTGTTGATGGCTGAGATGAATTTTTCAAACCGGTAATGGTAAATGAGTTTTGGTTTAGGGACATGAACCTAGCTAGCATTTTTCTAGTGAAGGTATATTTTTTGGTTTGTGAATAGATGACGGTGTATAGAGTTCGCTGTCTAAGAAGTACTAGCTTTGTCTGAGGGCCAGGTACCATTAAACTAGAGAGGTTTTTTCATATCTTCGTTTCTGACTCCAACATGATCGCAGTTGGCACTTTGGCAGTCATGCTACAAAAGGCCATTAGTCTTTAGAGATTCGAGACTATAAATATTATTACCCTATGGATGAAGGCTCTTGTATTGCGTAGTTGGAAAGCTGAGAAGAATGTGGAAGGCTTTCCCCTCTTTAGATGGTGACACTAACTTTTGGTGAATTGGGAAAAAAGGTGTAATCTATATCTAATGAGTGTCTTTTGTTTTGAGGGGATTATGTTTAAGTGCTGTCTATCATAACTGAAAGCATGTCCAGCAATGGGATGAGTTGTTTTCAGTTTGGAAAGCAAGGCTATGGCCATTGTCATGGGAATCAGGGAATGTATTATCGATACTAGTAACATTGAACAAGTTAAGTCTTCATTTTAGTTGCTTCAACGTAATTGTGATTATCTTTACTGATTTTGAGTCATATTCTCGTGACATGTTGCTAAAAGGTTCATTTCTGCTGGCTTTACGTTCTTTTATTGTAATGAGAGATCAAGTCTTCTTTGTCAAAGAGTGATAATTGCTTGTGTGGTTAAATTTTGATGAACCATAAGCAGGTGTTTGTTATGTTGATTGCATTCGATGTAAAACATACGTTCACTGATACTCCTGTATCACTTTGACCATATAAGCCACGCGACTTCCTGAAAAATGGTCATGAATCCTAACATTTATTATGCTCTCGTATCCGCCTTTGGATTCGTTGACCTAAAAAGTAACTCATTTTTCATCACGCAGCTGTCTTTGGGGCGTTTTTGCATGTGCTATCTACTTCACTTCTAGGTATAACAGCCATAACAATGGCAAATACCATTGCGGGGGAAGAGACCGTGCATAAACTTGCTTCTCTTTTGCTTGTTGTTCTCGGTGGAAGTTACATCATGCTGTATTTAACCGGAAGGGGTGGTCATAGTCATTCTCATCAGCAACCCATGGAGAAAATGGCTGTTGCCGGGCTTGTTCTGGTCCCCGCATTATCACCATGTGCAACCACACTTCCAGTGTTCTTGGCAGTTGGCAATTCTAAATCAATGATGATCCTAGCCATCATAGTCCTGTTGTTCAGGTACTATTTCATTTTTGAGCCGGTGTTACCCCGTCTCTTGACACTGTTGTCGTATCTGACATGTGACTAGTGTCGCATACGGCAATTTTGTCCACATTTTTCAAATTTTTGGTCTAAACTCTAAAGTGAAGTTTCGTTATCGTGTCAGAGACGCACACAACACGACAGCTAAGTGAAGTGTCACGGTAACTTAGGTTTGCACCCACCACCCACCCCCACCCCCACCCCAGCAAAAAAGCCAAATTTAGCCAGTTAATACTACGTACCTTCTAAGATGTATTACGGGTTCCCGTATTGTTTTTATTGAGTCAGCTGTCGGGAAAGATGTGTCATTACTGTTTGTCCGCATTTTCTGCTACTGGAGTCAACTCTGTTGCTTGCAGGAGAAATCAGTGATGTGTGATGATTTGAGAGCACATTACGGTGGAACTTTATCTTTTACCATGTTGTTACGCTAGTACACATGATTGTTAATGATTTGCACGATTACAGTGATCTTTTTGACGTTTTAATAATCACAGCAGTGATCGGTTCCCATTCAAATATTTGAAGTACATTATAACATACTACAATTTGTATTATCTGCAGTTTAAAATTGGGCAAAATGCACCTAAAAGAGTGTAGCTTCCCAGTGTCCGGATTTTAACGAATCCGGTCTATCCCCTGATTTAAACCTATAGTTCTACCGTAGTTTGTAATGTGTCGTAATTGTAGGAAGAACATCATCTGAAGCTTCTCTGAGCTCATTTCTACAACCTTCAAATTTGATGAATGAGCTTAATAAACCTTCTTTTCCCGTCATTTTTTTTGAAGTCCTATGCTGATGAATGAGCCTTTAAGGCATCGGGGGTAATGTTGTTGTTATGCTGATGAATGATCTTAGTGGGTGATTGTGTTTTGGGTGCAGCACCATAACCGTGATGACCTCGTTGGTAGCTCTCTCTTTCTATGGTGCGAGCCAGCTCAAGTTTCATTGGGTGGAGCGGTATGACAAGCTGCTTGTGGGTTCGGTTCTATGTTTAGTCGGAATCTTAACGTTGCTTTTCCATGACCACGACCATCATCATCATCATGGTGCTCATGCCGTGGGTGAGCAACTCAGCCGGAAGATTTTAAACCTTTAGTTTTCATTGTGAAATCTTGTGTATTAGTATGAGTGTACCGCGAGGAAATATAAATTGTTGTCATAAGAATGAAGAATCACTAGGTGTAATCGACATTGCAGATTAATGAGCTTTCATTCTATTTCCACACTAATTTCTTATATACTTTTGAAATCAGGATGCTACTCACCTATTGTAGAAGTCGTCATGTCGGCCTCTTCTAACTGAGGTTTGTGCAACAAAAATCATTAAGCGTCCATCATACATCTGTTATATAATTCATATATCTCATACGGATTACGAATTTATTCGTATAAATCATCTTATTTACAAATAATTCTTAAAAAAAATGATACGGAGTTTATAATTTCCAATTAGTCTATTGTATTTCGGAAATATCATGTGAAGCTGATTATTTCATAAAGAGATCATTTGAACCAAAAAATTAAATAATAAAGCGATCATCATCTACATTAGTTATTGAAATAGTTATTGTGTACTTTACAATATAATCGTATAAAACTGCCTTTACAGTTACGATATGGATTTTTTTCAACACCAAACTAACCAGTGCCAAAATATTAGTCAATGTAAAGCGGATCAATCGGTAAAGAGATCATGATCTATACTTGTTAAATTGTACAAAAAAGAATTAATATACTTATATAAGACCGCCCTACTCGAAACATTAGCTGTTTTTTCTAACCTAAATCAATTGGCGCCAAAATAACATCAAATCTAAAAACCTCAGCGCCAAAATCCCCAATTTACTTCTCTCCTTCGCCCTTTTGTCGAAAACTAGGGTTTCGAAAACACAAAATACGATCGAAAAATGCCGGAATTAAACTGGAAGCATCACACTTTGATTCAATCTCTACTCTCTCGCGGTCCTCTTACTTCCATTGAATTCCACAAAGTTTTCGAAGGAATTACCGGAAGAAATCCAGGTTTTTCTTCCTCTTCATTAATTCAATCATATTATCATCGTAAATTCGTAATGTTTGTGTAATTTATGAACTGTAAGATTTATGATTTTAGGATTCGTTTGAAGTTAAAATTGTAAATTTCATTATTTTCTAGGTGTATGAGAATTTGTTCAATGATTATTATCATAATGTTTTTATGATTTTTGAAGTGTATGAATTATGATTTTATGATTAGTTTGAAGTTGAATTTTTTAATCGTTATTGTGTTGGTGCATATGACGAATTGTTCGTGATTATCGATTTTCGAAATGTATGAAATGATTAATTTGAAGTTGAATTTGTAATTCATTATTTTGTAGGCGTGTTCGAGGATTTTGTTAATGATTATCGTTATATTGTTATAATGTTTCTGTAATTTTTGCGTTCTATGAATTGTTATTTTATGATTAGTTTGAAGTCGAATTTGTCAATCATTAGTGTTTAGTTGCGAACGAGAATTTGTTCGATGATTAATTGATTATTTACTGACGATTAACAACAAAGAGCTACGTTTTGCTCCGAATGAATTGTGATTTAGGATTAGCCTGAAGTTGTAAATCTTCATTGTGTATGTGAGTACGATAATTAGTTCAATGATTATTTACTAACGATTAACAACAAAGAGCTAGGTTTTGCTCAAAATGATTTGTGATTTTATGGTTAATCTGAAGTTGAATCTGTGAGTTGTTACTGTGTAGGTGCGTACGAGAATGTGTTCTTCGATTATTTATCGACTAACAATGAAGAGCTAGCTTCTGCTCAAATTGAACTGTAAATCATTATTGTATCGGCATGTACGAGAATTTGTTCAATGATTATTTACTGAAAGAAAAATGGAGAATTTGTTGAATTTGTAAGATGTTATTTTGTAGGTGCATATGGAATTTGTTTCAATGATTATTTACTGAAAATAGATAAAGAGCTAGATTTAGTTGAATTGTGATTTTATCTGTTTGTTTCGGAATGTAAGGAAATACTATATTAGCCAATCTGAAATACTCCTAAGAAAATGTTCTCAAGTCTCATCATTAAAAAATTATCATTCTATGAATATCAATGATAACGGCGAACATTGATCTGTTTAAAATAAGGAAAGTAGGCAACGGTCTCCAAGACTCCGAGTGCTTACTATGTTGTTGTGTTGGTGTATACAAGGATTTTGTCGAATGACTCTTTACTGAAGATTTAGAAAGAGATAGGCTTTGATCAAATTGAACTGTGATTTTTTGTCAGTTGTAAGTTGGATTTGTGATTTGTTATTGTATAGTTGTGTACGAGAATTAGCTTGATGATTATTTACTGAAAATTAACGCCTATCTTTTGCTCAAAATGAATTGTGATTTGATGATTAGTTTAAAGTTGAATTTGTAATTCGTTATTGTGTAGGTATGTACGAGAATATGTTCAATGATTATTTACTGAAGATAAATCAAGAGCTAGCTTTTGCTCAAATTGAGTTGCGAGCTTGTAGAAATCAGTATGATGGTAAAATTTATTATGGCGTTGTTAATAATGTTGCTGATGACCACTCGAAGCTTGGTACGAAGTACTCCGTTCCTCAGATTGCCTTCTACAAAGGCATTGTAAGCTTCGTTCCTTCAATTATCTCTTTATTAGTATTCAATTTTTCTGTTTTTTTAAATCGACAAGCACATAGCCAAATTCGTGAACCTTACTAAACTTGTGCCTCGGTATTATTTAGGTTATTGTCTTTATTATTTTGTGTAGTCTAGTTTTTTAATCCTTATAAAAATTCCCTACAATAGTCGTTTACTTATCAGCCATCATCATTAAGGTATGTTTGAAATTGAAATAAACCATATCAATTTTTATGTTTACATTTTTGTGAGTTTGAGATAAATCACTATAGAATAAAGGTTCTTATGAAGAAAGCAATAGAGATGAAGGATAAACCACATAAAGTGAACTGTGTTGTACAAAAATTACTTGTTAGTTTAAACAGTGATTTTTGTTGGATGAATGTTTGGGTTGGTGGTTATGATTTGGTAGGATGATGTTTTGAATTGCTTGATTCACATCAAATGTCCGAGGAAGATTTTATTTTTGTAGATTTATTTTTGTAGATTTATTAGAAATGCAATGTTTAAGGTTTGCTATGAAATGACAGATTGAAGCAATTGTGCAAGATGCTGCCGGACTGGGTTTTATCACTAATATTGGCGCTCTTCATGTAAAGTTGGACAATCAGGTATGTGAACATTTCTTTGCCTGCACTATCGTTCACACAGTAAAGTTTATGATTTCCTTCGAACTACTCATGTCATAGACTTCACTGGTATTGTGCACTGCATAATTACCTGTTCATATGCTGTCCGAGGGGTCATATATTTTGTCTCGGGAGTCAGTCAGTTTAATGAACTAATGACCCGTCTTTTACCCTTTGTTTTATGCAAAAAGTGGGAAGGGGGAATGGATGGGGTTGGAGGGGCGGGAAATGGAGGGAAGAGAAGGAGACGGGGAATGAAGCAAGGGCGTCTTCCCTCCACTTCCCTTATCTCCAATGCCTTCCGTCCAAAAGAAAGGGCCTCTCTATATTCGCTTTCGGACCAAAGTCTTAGGAGATGAAAAGTAGGTAAGAGAAGGTTGATGCGGACTTTCATATGGGCCTGATTTGGTGGAGGTTCGTAACCACAGTGAAAGAATGGCAAATTCATTTGCATGAACAAATAAGAAATTTGCATTGAACCAAAGTGAATAGATTATTACAGTCTAAACAATTTCATGATGGTGTTAACTTGATGGACAAGTTCACATGAAATCAGAACAGAATCTTCAGCACTTTGTATCAATGTATATCATATTAATATGCATCTGGTAAGTGTGCAGTAGGTTGAACTTTTTTTTAGTGACTTAATTTGTTTGAGACCGGTGTAAAAAAAAGTTGTTCAAGTCAAATTACACGAATTCTTCTGCCGGTATAGATTTTCTCAGCGACTCAGCCTAGTAATTGATAGATGTTTATGTAGTGGTTCTTTCCTTCTCTAATTTTGTTATATGGATGCTTATCCGGGATTCAGATTTTTGACAAATGTTACGGTAACAACCAAGCAGGTTCCAAGCAGTTCACAACCACAGCCAGGATCACAGTCACAGGATATACCTGCTGCAATCCGTAATTTTTCATTGTCCCAGAAAGAAAAGACTCTTGAGGAGCTTGTTCGTGATGGATGGCTGTCCAATATAGATGGTTTCATTGGGTTCGGTGTTAGATCATTCCTTGATCTCCGAAGTTGGTTCCGCAATAATGAGATTCCTGCATGTGAGGTTTGCAATGAGGCTGGGGTGAAGGTAATTTCTCTCTCCTTACCCCTGTCTTCTCCTCCACTCTTCTTTTTGCTTAGGAGTGTACAACTGTATTGATAGTTCATAGTTCCATCTACTGTACAAAACCAACGATTTTTTATTTTCTTTAAAAGATGTTTGATTTGATATCCTGACAACTTTACAAAGTAGCTTCTTACTTATCTATCAGTGAGATAGTTAACTGATTACTACAAAATGGGGGATTTTTTTTTGCAATCTTATGCTGGAAGTTGAATCTAATTTGCCTTTATCTCTTGCACCAAAACTTACATTCAGTCGCCTAGATATAAAAACAACCTAATAACCTTGTAAATGAATTAAGAATATACAAGAATTTAGGTTGGTGTTAAACGTGAGGCCGCCCCCTTACCCCGCAGTTTGCATTTTTCCATGGAGCCAAAGACTCATTACTCTTAGGTCCCGGACTACGATGGAATACATCAAAATGACTCACTAAAGTGACTGCGTTTCTTTCTATTGTGTAGTACCACTCATTCAATGTAGTTTTCAACGCAATTTTCATCTTGGGTCATTCGGAAACAGTCTCTTTGTTCTGCTAACACAAGGGTAAGACTGCGTACAACACTCCCCCTCCCCTACCCCGCAGTTTGTGGGTGCCATTGAGTCACTAGGGAAATGTTGCTGTTAAATGTGAGACTGCCTCGTACAAGACTTCACTGATTATCTCACAACATCTTTGGCTGCTCTCACATGTTTTGCATCTGTGTTAACACAGGCCGAGTCATGTCCCAATGAAAATTGTACCGTCCGGATTCACAAGTATTGTCTCATCAAAAAGTTCTCCCAGAAAAAGGTGATCATGTCTTGCTTTTGAGTAATTTGAAACTAATCTGGCTCATAATCGCACAACTAACAACCAAATCATTTTCCAGGCTCAAAAAGTGTGTCCTGGTTGTAAGGAAGCGTGGCCATATGTAATCGCGAAAGGAGAAGTTGTGGAAGATGAGGATGATTCGAATGTACAAACAGAGCAGCATCCTCCGAGGAAGAGGGGAAGGAGCTCCCAAGCTAGCACACAGGATTCCGATGCTGCTTCCTCTAGCGCAGCTAAGTTAAGGAGATCTTCTCGATTTAGGTAATGTCTCAATCGTAGTTACATGGTTTTTTGGATATTTTATCATCAGTTGCATCGTGCTGCGCGAATTCTAGGTTTCATTTTGGGGATCACCTAACTAGGCATCACATTGTAGCTATCAGGTGGTGAATTGGCTAGGTATGCTGTAAAAATTAGTAGGCAATTATCTTCTAGGCTTTATAACTTACAAGGGATGACCATCCAAGTGTATATTTTCGTGTTTTGTCTAGTTATTGTCTCGTTGACTTGATACCGCTCTCTGCAACACGGTCTTTTACGATTATGGATTGGTAAGGCGGATAGGTCCTGAAGGGCTTATAGATTTTGTCAAGGTTTGTGTGGATTTAGCTTTTCATTTATTGACGGTCTTTTGTGCATTTCCCACTTTGTTGCCCCGAATTACATTCTTGGTCGACCATAATAGCTCGAACTTTTGATCACTTTAATAATTAATCAAAGTGAAATTAAGATGAAACCATGAAACCTACGCATGATCAAGGGACCTATGTTAACATCAATGTGGCAAGTGGTTTGATCATTATTCGGTATATGTCATTTTGGATGGAAGATTGAGACGCAAAGGAGAATGAAGTATATTTTTATTTTATTTGATTAATTGGTTAGCAAATTGGATGGGAAGGTTCCCTCATTTATATTCTTTTAACTTTTTCTACAAGTGTATTTACAACCACCCGGGGTCATTGAAAGGTAATGGACTTCCATTTTTTTTGAGAAAATGGAGAGGGTCCTTACTCGACTACTTCCATTTTTTTAGGAAATGGAGAGAATTCTTACTCGACTACTAGTTCGTTGCTAAATGAATCCAGATGGACCCTTCATTCCCTTTAGGTAATGATAAAACTATGAGTTAAGAATTTGTGAGTTGCGACCATACACTAAGTAGACTATACTACATGTCACCGGCAATTTTTCACCACCACTTAAAAACCACCATATGACACCTAATCCCACAAATTGATGAGCATACATCAACAATAACTTTAATGACAAATCGCCCTCATTGCCGAATATTGAAATCTATGACTCTATGAGCTATCAAGTATCAACATATCCACATTTCTACATTTACAACCGAGCAAAGGAATCATGGATTACGAAGCATACCGCCCTACATTTAGACAACCCCAACCACTAGAAAAATTGACGTTGCCGCGGGTAAGACAACCTACAAAATCTTCTAACTCATGGATTATCCCTTAAAAAGTGGCCATAGTCGGCATGCCATAAGGAAAAGGAGGTATCGGAGGCATGCCCATCCCACCCATAGGTGGCGGTGGAGCAAACCCACCTCCCATCCCTGACATTGGTGGTGCTGGTAAAGCAAGAGGGAGCAGCTGTGCATACATGTTCTGTAAGTCAACATTTGGAAAAGCACATGTTATTGAAAGTTACAGTATATAACAATGAAAAGTCACGATGCCTTCTTTTTTTGCCTTTTTTTTTCACCAATACTTGTTTAAAACCGTCTTAAGTCTTAAATTAAGACCGCTCTCACATCGGACTAAAATAGTGGTGAAAATAAAAGGAGTTTGTGAGAGGGCTTAAGTTACGACGGTCTTGAGCAAGACCGACCAATTGGTTATTAGTAAAATCTTATACCACGCGGTTTAACATTGAGGCCGACCCTTTAATTTATAATTACATTACAGATAAATAAGTTTCCAATGCATGAGAAACCGTAGACTCATTTTTTTTAAATGGACTTGATGTACTACGAGAAACCATACCTGCTGTGCAACCGTGTCTTTTTCCTCTGCCTTCTTTGCCTTGGCCTCTTTTTGAGCCTCAAGTTTGTCTTTATTGAGCTCATCTACCTTACCCGTGAGTACCCGTGTACAGTGTACTCACGAATGGACTGTAAATGAAATAATAAAAATTAGGAGAAAAGCTAAGGTAAACATCAGAAAGTAAAGAACAGCAAAAATAAGAACTCTTTTCACCTGTAAGAGATACGGGAAGGCAAAATCGATCATATTGTTTAGCCATGCAAGCTCCAGTACCACATCAGCTCTAATCAGACCGTAACAAACGAAAAGACATGATGCAAAACACTCTTTCTTTCCCTGCAGACGCATTAGGCACATTAGAGCATGTTCCGACAATTTAAAAGCAAGAAAAATCATTCACCAGAAATACAACTCAAAAGAAGATACCACATGACACATGATATACCTGCTCAATGAAATATACAAGTAACTCTTCGGCAAGTTCACTATCACCAGATTGAGAAGCAGTCTCCATAGCATCTTTGTAAAGATGGTCTTTTTTTGACAATGCGATGGACTGCTTCCACCTGCCAGCCTTCTTGTAAATGTAAGCTGCAATACGTCTCATTTCAAGCAATTCATGTTTCTCAACCTGTTTTACATAAACCCAAAATTTTGTTAGATTGACATCAAGAGTCAACACTCCATTTCCCCGAGGAAAAAATAAAGTCGTCGCCCCATACATATTCTCAAAAGTCAAAATACAGGAAATCATCCTACCTTCTGAGCAAGGCCTATCTGGTCAAAGTTATCATGTAAATCGATTGACTCGCGAAGCCTGTCATAGTCCTCTTCTTCTAGATAGATTTCATTCAATGCTTCGTTCACTGCAGCTACATTATTGCTTTGGACAGCAACCATGTATGGCTCACAAGTGGAAGTTGGCCTGCCTAGAATGCATGCCGTTTAAAAACGGATAAGATAGAGTAAAACACTTAACTTAATCCATTTATACAGTCACTCGACGTCCTGACACATTTTTACCCACTACAATGATAGCAACTTATTAAAATACTCCCTCTTATTCAACTAGTTGTTTACGTTTCATTAAAATACTCCCAAAAGAATAAAAATGTAAACAACTACTTCAAATAGGAGGGAGTATTACATAGACCATTTACATACATATTTGGAGAAATCCCTGGTAAATTTGACCACCAAAGTCGGATGGGAGCTAAGATAAATAAGATGTTGGTAGTAACTAGTAACTACCAAAACAACTACACTACGGAAATGAAAGAGAGGAGTAAAAAAATGCACCTTTCTCATGATATCCACGACACGTGTATGGTCCACACGAAGTTCAAGAACGTTCAGCAGCCTTATAGTAAAGCTCCACATTTGCGACTTTAACAACCATATCTTTGAACTGCATATGATCCCAAGCCTCTGGAGAATGGTTCATCACGGTGGTAGCAGCATTGTCAAACTCATCATATTGAATGTACAAATAAGTAAGTTCCTTCCAGTGTTGTTCATCACAAGCCCTAATAAGCTTGGGTATATTAAGCCTGGTTGCAAATAATTTGATATGCTCCATCAGCTTTTCAGGACGATATCTGGCATATAGGACACCCAGCTCAGTGAAGATACCCATATGTGCACGTTCCAATCCCAGCCCACTTTCCATCAGAGATATAAGTTCGTTAAAGCATCCCCTGTTCTGATAGTACTCGCTGACCTCTTCTAGATCATCCACCTACAGTTAACAAAAAATCATGATTGAAAACATTTTAATAGAAATATTGCTACTAAGAGTATATTCCCTCGCGTGTTTTTGTCGATGGAAGATATGCGAGAGAAAAATGAGTGTTTTTGTGAGTTATTTCTTACCCAAAGAGGATTTGTTGTTGAATAATTTGACTGTTCAGAGAGGAAAAATGTAGTGAGCCCAAATGAATAGAGAGTAAACAATGAAAAGTTAGCTACCTGTATGATTACAGTAAGACCACAGATTTGAGCCAACCGAAACTCCCCTCCATCTACACAAGCAAAGCATACCTCCTTCCACGTCTTTGCACTGTTTGCCTTGCGAGCTGCATCCACAGCACCTTGGTATTGTTTCAGCTTCACTTGTAACAGCGATCTTGGCCCAATTGGAAACAAAAGCGTAAATTATCTTTGCGGCCTCATATAGAGCTTCATCATAGAGGCGGTCACCGACATTTTGGAGGTTGGCAACATTAGGCATAAGAATAAATTCTTCGACATCACTGAGTCGATCAATTTTTGCATACGCATATATAAGCTCACTGTCAACCCTGGGCTCCTTGACGTTTTGCCTATCCATTAAAAGATATTTTACCAAACCATGGTAACCATCTACGTCCCCAGCGGCTTTGATCACTTCCAAGAATTGAGTCGAATCCTCAGCCCGTATAAATGACTCGATAGCGTCACTTACTAAACCCTCCCTAAGCTGGGCCTTAGCAACCTGATTCCATACGGCATCCTCTTCAACACGAAAAGCAAATTCGACGGCACAATCGACACTCCAAACTTTGTCTAATAGCACATCTACTGCCTGGACATCAAAGTTAAAGCCCATTTCTAATTAAAGGTCGAGCACTTATCGTCCCTTTCGTTTACTCCCTCGAACAGAACTTCTTAAAGATGGCAAATGCTTCCTCGTACAGTTGTGCTTCCACTGCCACTTCCCCAACTGCACGTCCATCAAAGTTGTCCAACCTATTGATGTAATCCATCACTCTCGAAGCATCTGCCTTAATGGCAGTAAGGATGAGCAGATTTTGCAGATTGGAATTGCCACTGAAAGCAGAGTTTTGAAGTACGATCTTTTCCAGAAGCTCAATAAGCTCATGGGGAAGATCAGCAGTCATGAAGGCTTTAACAGCAGCAGAAACCTGCTCAGGGCTCTTGCTTTCAGGCAAAGAAGTTGAAACAACTTGATCAATTAACTGTCTTTTGTACTCGTTCTCAGAACTTAGAACTTTTTCCCACAGCTCACCATCCATTATTTCCACCACATACCTGGAGGAAAACAGTCACCAAGAGTATCAAACAAGAACTCACACACAGACAAAGGATTTTCGAAGTGGGCATTAATGAAAGGGCATATATGAAACCTACCGAGCCTGGAGTTTGAAAAGGGAGTTCTTGTTTGTTACAATGACAAGCTCATTGTCACATAGACCGCGTTGGTAAGCCATCACTGCAAGAATAGGATCCCTCTTTTCACAGTACTTACCCACAACACGGGAATCATAATATGGATTTGTTGTAAGAAAATGCTCCGGGTTGTTGTTGCTGTCAATAATAATTTTACCCAGAGCATTGTGAACGTGTACATCTGTGCTACCCTCACTAATAAGGTGCTTCAAGAACTGGGTAAGCAGGCGCAATCGATTTCTGTACAAAGAAACAATATCAGGTATCATTGGATAAAAAAAAAGCAACGCAGAGTACTGAAAGATTATTTAAGACAGAGATAACACAGACCCACCTCTTCTCACATTCTTCCACAAGAAACTCTACAGGAAGTAATGAACGGACTGAGAGTATGAGGCCTTTAATAAAGTCTTCAGGACATTCGTCATCGAGCAACTGCCCTACAACTAGAGGAGCATTGCCAGGATTGACCTATACAACAAAACCCACCAGTTACCACGATACCAGACATGATTGACAGGGTCTCAAACAGACTCTGGAATAAGACAGTTTACCTTTTCCACATAACCTTCAATGTAGCGGAGCATGTTATTCGTGTAGAGATAGTGGGTCAGATCTGGTACAAACCCAAAACGATCGCAACCATTAATCAAAGGTCTTGCATCCGGAAGTTTGGCTTCCATCAAGAAGTTTTTCGTCTTTTCAGGATCATAAAAGTTCGATTCACGAGTTACACGTTCCACTTCCTTAATTTGCCCAGTCTTAGCAGCTGCTTCAATGTACTTGAAATGAATTTCTGGATCCTCACTGCAAAGATAAAATAAATTTAACCTTAAAGGGAAAAAATATTTTTTGTTTTCGAACATCGCTGAAAACCCCCGATTTTTAAGGTTATCATCCACGGTTTTCGGGACAACTGGACCTTGAAATAAAATGTCTCTAAATTCGCACTGTAATATCTCTAAGACATATAATAATGACTCAAGATAACGAAATTGACATCTCATTTGAAATAAAGATATTTTGGAGATATTATGACCACTTTTCAGACCTTGTCTGTATTAGAGGAAACAAGTAATGTGATGGAAGTTACCGGTGAACATATTGGAAGACTTGCTAACTGCTTTAAGCACGAGTCTGAGTCAACCGAGCGAAGAATGCAAGTTACTTCCGAGATAATGAAGATTGAAGGGTTAACTCCCGTTGAAGTTATATCAGCATCAAAACAAATAGCTACAAACCCCCTTGAAGTTGATTTTTTTTTTCAGCCTTCCAGATGATTTTAAATATGCTTATGGTCCAAGGCTTATTGATTCCTGATCAGGCGAATAAGTGATAACTCGCTTATCCTCGAGACATTGGATTACAAACTTTCGGATTATTATGTTTTGAGCTGGTTTAATAGAACTACTTTAAAGGTTATGTTGCTCTTTTGAAGATTGTGTTATAATTAAGTCCTAATTTGGAACATATGTTTTTAGCCATTTAATTTTTGGTTCCTAATTTTAATTTATTTTTATTATATTTTGTGATAAAAAGTTGGAGCATAGTCAGATTTTTTCATCGTGTCAAATCTTGTGAGCTAAAATAAGTTTGCATGTCCTATATATATATATGAATTTAAGGGTGAACATATAAATTTTAGCAAAGGGTAAAATAGTAATTACAAACAAAAATCATAGGAATAGATTTATCCAACCAAACAACATACAGGAATTTATTTCAGGGGAAGTGTCAATTCCTTGATGGGCAACCAAACAAGTTTTGGGTGTTTCCCATGAATTACATGTAGGAACTCAATTCATGTGAATTGTACTTCCCACATGAAATTAATTCCCACATCAACCAAACAACCCCTAAGACCACTTTTCAGACCTTGTCTGTATTAGAGGAAACAAGCAGTGTTCTTTGTTTTTACGATGTTTGAACAGGGATACTAACATCCAATTACTATTTATAGACGTAACGGGTCTATAAATACTTTTAGGGAAAAAATATTTTTGGTTTCCCAAGATCGCAGAAAACAACTGATTTTCAAGGTTAGTATCCATGACTTTCAAGTCAGCTGGGCCTTGAATTAAATGTCTCTAAATTCGCACTGTAATATCTCTAAAAGATAACGAAATTGACATCTCATTTGAAATAAAGATATTTTGGAGATATTAAGACCACTTTTCAGACCTTATCTGTATTGGAGGAAACAAGTAGTGTTCTCTGTTTTTACGTTGTTTAAACAGGGATACTAACATCCAATTGTTATTTATAGACGTAAAGGGTCTATAAATATCTTTAGGGAAATAAATATTTTTGGTTTCCGAATATCGCTGAAAAAGCGCTGATTTACAAGGTTATTATCCACGATTTTCGGGACAACCGACCTTAAAATAAAATGTCTCTAAATTCGCACTGTAATATCTCAAATACATATAATAATGACTCAAGATAACGAAATTGGCATCTCATTTGAAATAAAGATATTTTGGAGACATTAAGACCAAATTTCAGATCTTGTCTGTATAAGAGAAAACAAGTAGTGTTCTCTGTTTTTACGTTGTTTAAACAGGGATACTAACATCCAACTGCTATTTATAGACGTAAAGGGTAAATAAATAACTTTAGGGAAAAAATATTTTTTGTTTCCGAATATCGCTGAAAACCCCCGATTTTTAAGATTATTATCCATGACTTTCGGGACAACTGGGCCTTGAAATAAAATGTCGCTAAATTCACACTATAAAATCTCTAAGACATATAATAATGACTTAAGATAACGAAATTGACATCTCATTTGAAATAAAGATATTTTGGAGATATTAAGACCACTTTTCAGACCTTGTCTGTATTAGAGAAAAAAACAAACAGTGTTCTCTGTTTTTACGTTGTTTGAATAGAGATACTAAAATCCAATTGCTATTTATAGACGTAAAGGATCTATAAATACCTTTATAGAAAAAATATTTTTGGTTTCTGAATATCGCTGAAAACCCCCGATTTTTAAGATTATTATCCACGGTTTTCGGGACAACTGAGCCTTGAAATAAAATGTATCTAAATTCGCTCTGTAATATCTCTAAGATATATAATAATGACTCAGGATAACGAAATTGTCATCTTATTTGAAATAAAAATATTTTGGAGACATTAAGACCACTTTTCAGACTTTGTCTATATTAGAGGAAACAAGCAGTGTTCTCTGTATTTACGTTGTTTGAACAGGTATAGCAACATCAAATTGCTATTTATAGACGTAAAGGGTCTATAAATACTTTTAGGGAAAAAATATTTTTGGTTTCCGAATATCGCTGAAAACACCCGATTTTTAAGGTTATTATCCACGGTTTTCTGGATAACTGAGTCTTGAAATAAAATGTCTCTAAATTCGCACTGTAATATCTCTATGACATATAATAATGACTCAAGAGAACGAAATTGACATCTCAATTGAAATAAAGATATTTTGGAGACATTAAGACCACTTTTCAGACGTTGTCTGTATTAGAGGAAACAAGCAGTGTTCTTTGTTTTGACGTTGTTTGAGCATGGATACTAACATCCAATTGCTAATTATAGACGTAACGGGTCTATAAATACTTTTAGGGGGAAAATATTTTTGGTTTCCCAAGATCGCTAAAAACAGCTGATTTTCAAGGTTATTATCCACGGTTTTCGGGTCAACTGGGCCTTGAAATAAAATGTCTTTAGATTTGCACTGTAAAATTTCTAAGACATATAATAATGACTCAAGATAACGAAATTGACATCTCATTTGAAATAAAGATATTTTGGAGATATTAAGACCATTTTTCAGACCTTATCTGTATTAGAGGAAACAAGCAGTGTTTTCAGTTTTTACGTTGTTTGAACAGGGATACTAACATCCAATTGCTATTTATAGACGTAAAGGGTCTATAAATACCTTTAGGGAAAAAATATTTTTGGTTTCTGAATATCGCTGAAAACCCCCAATTTTTAAGGTTATTATTATCCACGGTTTTTGGGACAACTGAGCCTTGAAATAAAATGTATCTAAATTCGCTCTGTAATATCTCTAAGACATATAATAATGACTCAGGATAACGAAATTGTCATCTTATTTGAAATAAAAATATTTTGGAGACATTAACACCACTTTTCAGACTTTGTCTGTATTAGAGGAAACAAGCAGTGTTCTCTGTTTTTACGTTGTTTGAACAGGTATATCAACATCAAATTGCTATTTATAGACGTAAAGGTTCTATAAATACTTTTAGGGAAAAAATATTTTCGGTTTCCGAATATCGCTGAAAACCCCCGATTTTTAAGGTTATTATTCACGGTTTTCTGGATAACTGAGGCTTGAAATAAAATGTCTCTAAATTCGCACTGTAATATCTCTATGACATGTAATAATGATTCAAGAGAACGAAATTGACATCTCAATTGAAATAAAGATATTTTGGAGACATTAAGACCACTTTTCAGACGTTGTCTGTATTAGAGGAAACAAGCAGTGTTCTTTGTTTTGACGTTGTTTGAGCATGGATACTAACATCCAATTGCTAATTATAGACGTAACGGGTCTATAAATACTTTTAGGGGGAAAATATTTTTGGTTTCCCAAGATCGCTGAAAACAGCTGATTTTCAAGGTTATTATCTATGACTTTCGGGTCAGCTGGGCCTTTGAATTAAATGTCTCTATATTCGTACTGTAATATCTCTAAGACATAAAATAATGACTCAAGATAACGAAATTGACATCTCATTTGAAATAAAGATATTTTGGAGACATTAAGACCACTTTTCAGACCTTGTCTGTATTAGAGGAAACAAGTAGTGTTTACTGTTTTTACGTTGTTTGAACAGGGATATTAACATCCAATTGCTATTTATAGACGTAAAGGGTCTATAAATACCTTTAGGGAAAAAATATTTTTTGTTTTCAAATATCGCTGAAAACCCCCGATTTTTAAGGTTATTATCCACGGTTTTCGGGACAACTTGGCCTTGAAATAAAATGTCTTTAAATTCGCACTGTAAAATCTCTAAGACATATAATACTCAAGATAACGAAATTGACATCTCATTTGAAATAAAGATATTTTGGAGATATTAAGACCATTTTTCAGACCTTGTCTGTATTAGAGCAAACAAGCAGTGTTCTCTGTTTTTACGTTGTTTGAACAGGGATACTAACATCCAATTGCTACTTATAAACGTTAAGAGTCGATAAATACCTTTAAGGAAAAAATATTTTTGGTTTCTGAATATCGTTGAAAACCCCCGATTTTTAAGGTTATTTATTAACCACGGTTTTCGGGACAACTGAGCCTTGAAATAAAATGTATCTAAATTCGCTCTGTAATATTTCTAAGACATATAATAATGACTCAGGATAACGAAATTGTCATCTTATTTGAAATAAAAATATTTTGGAGACATTAAGACCACTTTTCAGACTTTGTCTATATTAGAGGAAACAAGCAGTGTTCTCTGTATTTACGTTGTTTGAACAGGTATATCAACATCAAATTGCTATTTATAGACGTAAAGAGTCTATAAATACTTTTAGGGTAAAAATATTTTTGGTTTCCGAATATCGCTGAAAACCCCCGATTTTTAAGGTTATCATCCACGGTTTTCGGGACAACTGGACCTTGAAATAAAATGTCTCTAAATTCGCACTGTAATATCTCTAAGACATATAATAATGACTCAAGATAACGAAATTGACATCTCAATTGAAATAAAGATATTTTGGAAACATTAAGACCACTTTTCAGACCTTGTCTGTATTAGAGGAAACAAGCAGTGTTCTTTGTTTTGACGTTGTTTGAGCATGGATACTAACATCCAATTGCTAATTATAGACGTAACAGGTCTATAAATACTTTTAGGGGGAAAATATTTTTGGTTTCCCAAGGTCGCTGAAAACAGCTGATTTTCAAGGTTACCCATGACTTTCGGGTCAGCTGGGCCTTGAATTAAATGTCTCAAAATTCGTAATGTAATATCTCTAAGACATAAAATAATGACTCAAGATAACGAAATTGACACCTCATTTGAAATAAAGATATTTTGGAGACATTAAGACCACTTTTCAGACCTTGTCTGTATTAGAGGAAACAAGTAGTGTTCTCTGTTTTTACGTTGTTTGAACAGGATATTAACATCCAATTGCTATTTATAGACGTAAAGGGTCTATAAATACCTTTAGGGAAAATATATTTTTTGTTTTCGAATATCGCTGAAAACCCCCGATTTTTAAGGTTATTATCCACGGTTTTCGGGACAACTTGGCCTTGAAATAAATTGTCTCTAAATTCGCACTGTAATATCTCTAAGGCATATAATAATGACTCAAGATAATGAAATTGACATCCCATTTGAAATAAAGATATTTTGGAGATATTAAGACCACTTTTCAGACTTTGTCTGTATTAGAGGAAACAAGCAGTGTTCTCCGTTTTTACGTTGTTTAAAGAGGGATACTAACATCCAATTGCTATTTATAGACGTAAAGGGTCTATAAATACCTTAAGGGAAAAAATATTTTTCGTTTCCGAATATCGCTCAAAACCGCTGATTTTTAAGGTTATTATCCACGGTTTTCAGGACAACCATGCCTTGAAATAAAATGTCTCTAAATTCGCACTGTAACATCTCTAAGACATATAAGAATGACTCAGGATAACGAAATTGACATCTAATTTGAAATAAAAATATTTTTGAGACATTAAGACCACTTTTCAGACCTTGTCTGTATTAGAGGAAACAAGTAGTGTTCTCTCTTTTTATGGTGTTTAAACAGGGATACTAACATCCAATTGTTATTTATAGACGTAAAGGGTCTATAAATATCTTTAGGGAAAAAATATTTTTGGTTTCTGAATATCGCTGAAAACCCCCGATTTTTAAGGTTATTATCCACGGTTTTCGGAACAACTTAGCCTTGAAATTAAATGTCTCTAAATTCGCACTGTAACATTTTAAGACACATAATAATGACTCAAGATAACGAAATTGACATCTCATTTGAAATAAAGATAATTTGAAATAACGAAATTGGCATCTCTAAGACATATAATACTTTTACGTTGTTTGAACAGTGATAATAACATCCAATTGCTATTTATAGACGTAAAGGGTCTATAAATACCAATGGTATGTTTGGGAATCTTGAATTGGAATTGAATTCTGGAATTGAGACATTTTAAGTGTTTGGGAACGCTAAGAATTTGGAATTGGAATTGGACTCAATTCCTTAACAAATCCAAGCTAGTTAAAATTTGGGTCTCTCAAATTCCTACCATATAGTAGTCATTTCAATTGCAACCCTACTTTTTTTATGCATTTTTTTCCAATTGCAAATATTTTACGTCACTATTTATTTTTTTTGGTGATTTTGACCATACCCGCCCCGCCGAATTCCAATTTCAATTCCATGAGTTTCCCAAACGGGATTGAGAAATTGAAATCCGGAATTGATTTCCAAGTGATCTCCAAACGAATTTTTGGAATTAGATTTGGAATTGAATTCAAATATTTTGATTTCTACAATTCAAATCATGAAAATGAAATCAATTCCGTGTTACCACTCCATAATACATATGCATTTATGTAGTAGTTGACAGTTAATGAATACGGAGTATAAAGTTTGTTAATAAGTATCCAAGTGCTTACCTGGAGCTCAAGTTTGAGCCCAAGAAAAAATACATTCCGTCATAAGACCTGAACTGTTCAAAGAGCTTCATGCAGCCATCAACACCCAGCTGCTCACAGTATTCTTTGGCAACCTGCAAGAGCCATGAAATAATTAAGTCAGTCAGCTTGAAGTTATGAGTAACAGAGAAGCAACTCAAGGAAGCAAAATTACCTGCACAATGATCTGCAAATTGCCCCTCGGATTAACAACTAGAAGATCCTTCATGCACTCAAGAGCCCACTCCTTCAAAAGTGTCCCAAAAAACTCGACAAGTTCCTGAGAAATATGATAGGTTTAGTAAAGCTCTCAAATATACTGAGCGAGAAAATAATTTCAAATTTGCAAGGCCAAACCTGAGGCTCTATGGCATGTGTATTGACTATTACACGCTTTATATCAGACAACTCGCTATAATGCTGCACGAGAGAAAGCAAAATTAATCTGTAAGAACTATCCCAAAAAAGTGAAAAGCACTAGCAGTACAAAGACACAAGTTACCTTAAGAGCCTGTAAATACAAACCAGCTTTTTCACAAAGTTGTGCAACTCGGGCACGATCATAATGGCTGAACATGCCATTAGCTAAGATGGCATCTGCTACATTGGGAAACGTAACAAGATTTGTTTCCAAAACCTGTTTGATTCATAATATGTCAGCAAGATGCATACAGGATACAGCTAGTAAGATCCATTATGAAATAATCCAGAACATTTCTCACTTTTGTTTGAAGGTGACCATGTTCCGGTAAATTGGGCTTGAGGACATCTAGAAGGAATGCAGTAGCCTCACGGATCAAGTTTCTCTGAAAGAATAAAGTAAACAAGCCCATCTCTTAATGCTAGCAATTTAAAAACCAAACATTTGGACAAGCATTTCAAAAACAAGCATATGTTGTCAAAAAAATAGCCAGAATCATCAGAATGAATTATGGTAAAATATAACAATACAAAAAAAAGACATTAACATTACCTGAAAAAATAGATCTGTAATAGTATTGTAATCGAGGGGGAATCCTCCGTCCATTTGTGGCATCATCAAAGCAAAATTGACAGCTCCCTGTCATAAAACCATTGTACATGAGTATAACCAAATTATGATCATCATCTCTCACATCACCCATAGTATAATATATTAACCTGAGGGTCAGTCCGCAAAATTGTTTGCAGAAGAAACAAATAACCAGGAGTGTACCCAACCTGCAAATATCCACCAAAGCTAGAGTGTGAGGAAGAGATACATAGATGAGGATCACGCCTTTTTAAGAACATGTAAGAGGACTGAGTGAACAGAAGAAATTGGACAGATTTTTGGATAATAGCACACCAACCAATAAATATATGAACACTCGACATCTCTCTCACACCAGACTAAGAGCTACAGAAATTTTGAACTACTCTGATCCAACTATAGGATACTTTTTAATGTCACGAAACAATTGGCGTAGTTTCATCTTTCAAAGAATATCAGGTTCACCATATTGACCTGTCTCTAGAAGTGATGGTATTCACATCAGATAACCTTCCTTATGTGACCTCAGAAAAAAAGGTAAATTACTGAATCATCCTCAAGAGCATAAAAATATAGACTGTGTAATATCCATCGGATCTGAAGTTAAGTTGTTTAAAATAAGTAAATATGAATTCAACCACCAAAGCTCTGAGGAAGATGCAAACAATGATATAGGCATAGGGTTCCAAAGGATCAGGTGTTGACGATACATCAAGTATACTACATATATAAATATACAAAAGAAACGTAAGAGCACAAACCTGCTTTGGGTATATGAGAATCTTATCAAACTCACTTCTCTCAGCAAACGCTGCCACAACCTTTGGTGTGACCGTAGCTTTAATGTAGATTTTGAGAGCAAAGTCAGTATCCACAGTCTGCAAGGCCACGGAAGATCAGAAACCTCAAAAAAATGGCCCTAACATCAGTGACTTAGAACAGAAAAATGTTGAAATAAGTAAACAACAAAAGTTAAAAAGCTAAAGCAAGTGTAGATTCAAACCAACCTTTATAAGATCCCCAAGCTCCTCACTGCACTCAAGTTTGTCTTCTGCAAACCAATTCTCCAAAAGAATCTTTTTGTTTTGATTAACTAGTAGTCTAGACAACTCTAGCGATTCAAAGGAATTGAGTTTTCCTTTGATTAACAACGTTGCAAAGTACTGCAATAACGGAGGAGTTTGTCCAGCTTGCACAGGAACACTCTGCGGATATAAAAAAGGATCAGGCGGTTCAGACACGATGACATAATTTAACAGTTACAAATTGTAAATACAACATCTAGCATTTCAAGATTTTTGTACCGCGTACATGAAGAATTAATTTTATTCACATCAATCTACAAATTACCAAATGAAATATAATAGCACTCTCAACAAAAGATTGCGCACCAGGGAAATCGACGATTCAAATAAAATAGAAGCTATACCTGGAATTTGGCGACAGTATCAGGGGTTCGCAAAATACCCTGTGGAGACTCAGCGGCAAGCTCTGCTGCCTCCTTGTATTTTGTTTGAGGAAATAACTCTTGAAACCGCTGGACAACCTGCCAAGAAATCATGTACTCTCAGCAAGACAATAACAAAGCACTGGAACAGTACACTCATGTACATAGCCAAAAAAAAATGGAACAGGAATACAGTTTTATGATTTATCATACAAAGAATTAGACAGACCACTTGCTTACAATCCAACCGAACTAAAATATACAACTGATTAGATTTGTTGAGAAGGGTAAATTTAATCTGACCCTTGGCATCAAGTTTATATGTAATACTATGACACAGTTATTATTTTCAGCTCAAACGGTGTTGGTTATATAAGCATTCAGACTCCGAGGGAATATCAATTCTACTGCCAAGTCAAAAAAATAATGACCGTCAATAGTGTGCAAAATGAAGTTGCTTGGTTGTCAGATACAAAAATAAAGGCTTTCATTCTTCTGCGTAGAGACATTATATTTCACACAATTACCAAGCAAACTATCGATTTGAATACACCAAACTTACCAGATTTTCTGCACCAGGAAGGTTTCCTCGCTTTGCTAGATTAACTGCCAGCTCTAAATTCAGCTACAAATAACAAACAAATTCATCAATGCCAAAAGTTGATTGTTTCAACTTAAATATCCCAAAGTATCATTATTCAAGACATTCTACCTGGCCACTAATGAAAGGTACAATCGTTGCTTCGTTAACAGTGGCTAGTAAAACCTGACCTCGCCGGTTAACAGCATAAAAGCCACCAGCTGAGGATGCTTCTGATGTTAAAAAGATTGGATCTGGACTAATTCTATTCCTATATATTGCACTAACAGTCTCCAAGTCATACACAAATAACAGCCCAAGCTTTGTAATCACATAGATCAAACCGTACTTCTGAGAAATCTGCGAAATACAGACATGTCAGTTATTGACTCAACTAAGCTATCAAGCTACTAGCCTGCAGTTCTTCACAAAAAGAAAAAAGAAAAGTCATAAAATCTACCTGCATAGATACTGGGAAGTCATCAGCAAAATCAGGTGGGAAGAAAAGACCCGCTTGTTTCTTACTAAATACAGGTTTTCCTGAAACACGTTCTTCAATATCAATCCATAAAACCAAGAAAGAAAGAAAAAAGTTAAAGAAACCCAAGTTTAAAAACTGAATCACTGCTTATTTTTATCAATGCAGAACCATCCAGATTGCAATGTATGTGAAAAGACATAATTATATATGAAATTATGAAGCGAAGCTTCCAAATTGTCAGTTCTATATGCAACTATAACTAGAACACTGAGACCGATCAATCAATGACTTCATTTGTGTATCACTAAGTTGCCTGTATCAGTTAGGTATTTAAGTTCTCGGAATCAACAGCAAGGTAAACTTTACAAGGAAATAACACCAGGGCAGCACCTGTCTGCGCACCAAGCTCAATGACATGCAACTTTGATGTCACTTGTCCAGCATTAGAGGTCTTGGTAGCAAAGCATATAAGGGTCGAAGGATTTTCATTCCCTTGAACCTGTAAATAAAATACATTAGACAAGAGCAGAGAACAAACAAATACGAAACTAGCTGAATTTGTATATGTACCTTCCATTGTGCAAATGCTGCTGCGTGAGCTTCAAGGGCTTGACTACACTGTTGATCCACTGAATATAGTTGCATATTTCCCTTGACCAGTTGTGGCCTCTGCACCAGGACAAAGTATATCAACTTTGTACGAAAATGGCAAACCAAGAAATAAGAAGGGTTCACCGACACCACCACCACCAACAGCAACAACAACAACAAGAGTCTTCGTGCATTTCAATGAAACAAAGTGAATAAAACTTTAAATCAGTTGATCAGCAAAAAATAATGGATTTCAGTTCTCGTTCTACAAATTTGAGCAATACCTATATCATTAGGTGACAAAGTTCTAGTCCCACTAAATCAAATATTTAAAGATTACCAAGTACCATGCACATTAAGAAGTATACCAGTGGCATGTTTCATTCAAGATACCACTTCAACAAAAGACTGAATAATCACAAAATTCTGAAAATTAATAAAAATTGAGTCTCTACCTCAGGAGGACCGGGAGCAATTACAATTAGAACTAACCATTTCTCCAAAGGATCGCAACGATAATTAATTATTTGGTTGTTCACAAGATTAGCTATTCGCTCAAACATTTTCAGAGGCTCCGAGCCACCTACATACACAAAGGCACGCAAGAAGCTTAACACGGAACTTATCTTTAACTGGCAGTACAAAATTCCACCATCCACAAAGAAAGAAGGCATTACCTTCAATAGACCAATGATAAACTGAAGATTGTGTAACAAGGCCTAAGATCTTAGGGGTAATCCATTTCCAGAAGACAACCTACTGACACAAATACACGCGTTCAACATTTACAAATCGGTAGAGTGATAGTGGATTTACCGAGGGAATTGAGGCAGCATACAATCTCAGGCTTTTGATGATACTTAATCTTAGCTTTTGCGTCTATGTTAAATATTTGTAGGTGATCCTGAGTGGTTCCTGCAAGTTGGGCTACATAAGAGAGATGCGGCGAAAATCAGATATCAAAATCCAGAGAGAAAGAAAAACAGAGTAATATTCATGCAGTAAATTAGTATCATCCCCATGCAAGTTCAATTACCATGCAGTAAATTAATATCATCCTCGTGCAAATTCAATTACCAACACTTGAACAGGTGCAGAGGCTAATTAGTAGAAACAGAAAAAAAAAAATTGATATATCGCAACGACTGAATGACCTTGAATAACAAAGCTTTAAAGCGCCAGTGGCTATAAAGAACAAGAACATATAAAAAAATCAACACACAAATTTACAAACACTATCAAGAAAGACGTAAACTATCAACAGAGTTCAGTGTCAAATGCATATCCAACCAAGACCCCCGAGAAATCAGACCTAACAGTGTAATTATCCAAAAAGAGCAACATATTAGCAAGAAGGTCATCTAATCAAATAAGGAGCTATAATCAATAATCAATAAAAAATAGTCACAAAATAAGCAAGCAGCATTAAAAGCGGAATCTCACCTTTAAGTGCCAAGGATCCTCGAGTTAGGGTTTATCAAAGCGGAATCGGCGGTGATAAGCCGTCTTAATGGCTGCATAGGCATTCTCATATCGATAATAACGATGCTATTCTGCGGCGAGGTCTCTCAAACACATATGTACTTATCTGACTCCATCGTCACGTTAGTGAAAGTGATAAACTGCTGGCTTATCCCTATGCTTGGTAGCTGCAATTTCAGGACAATTTCACCAGCTCAATTTCACTCTACTTCACACAATTACCGCGCTAAATCTCTATTGATTACTGACATTCCATCCAAAGTTATAAATTGAGGATCAAATTCAGCAAGTTGAAAAAACAACGATTTGCTAGTGATGTTTAAACTTTAAATCACCAATCTCACTCTAGTCATTCTATTGTAAGCTCTAAGCAAATTCAACACTTCAAATCGGCAAACTATGGTATCTTCTTTGACAATTGAACTTAATGCGCAAAATAAAATTCATGGAAAACAAAAATTACTATAAGTAGCGCCAATTCACAAAATTACAACGCTAAGGTCACTGATCACATTCACTCTATTTCATACAATTAGGACACTAATATAATTACTTATTACTTCTGTTATTAAGGATCAAATTCGACTCGTGTGAAAAAACTAGGGTTTGCTAGAGATATACAGTTCAACTCACACAATGAGGGAGCTAATATTACTGCTAATTATATCTGTTCCACATTAGCTCATAAATTATCGATCAAATCAAATAGTGTCAAAAAGTTAGGGTTTGCTAGTGATATACTGTTCGATTCACATTTCTCGGCAGTCTACTGTAAGTCTTAAGCTATCCAACACATAAAATCAGGAACTATGTTATCTATGTCAACAATTAAATTTAAAACATAAACTACAACACAAACATCACTGACGTTTTTCACTCCACTTCACACAACTACAACGCTAATATCACCGACAATTACAGAGTAGTTCTGTTTCGCAACATGTTGCGAATTATGGATCAAACTCAAACAGTGTCAAATTTGCTAGTGATAACCACAAAAAATCAGCGAATTATCTCCGATGATTAAAGTTAAAAGCGTAAACAACGACACTACTGATATCACTGACGATTTTCCCTCCACTTCACGAAACTAAAACACTGATAATTTCTTCTGTTTCAGAACTCGCGAATTATGGAACGAATTCAATCAGTGTCAAATTTGCTATGATATACACCTAAACTCCGTGAATTATGCTATCTAAATCGACAACTGAAGTTAAAACCGCAAACCGATGTTACTTCGACTCCGCTGCAAATGTCCGACACGAGACGCAAGTACGCAACCAAAATGAAGCGTCGGAGGAGCAACAGACGCAAACAACAACGCTAATTATTTCACCTTCGAATTTCACTCCACTTCACAATTCACACAATTACATTTTACAATGCTAATATCACTATTAATTACTTAAATTCCACATTAACTCATATGATTACGAATCAAAATTCAACTAACGAAGAAAATTAGGTTTTTCTAATGATATTCAAATTCGCAATTCACAGTCATTATTATACATTTATACAGTAACATTTCAAGAAGATCTAACACATAAAATCAGCGAATTATGCTATAAATTCATAAATTACTACTTTAAACGAACAAAAATAATGAAAATTACACGAGAAATATAAATAGAGAGAGAGAGAGAGCGAGTAGTACTGTAAGTGCTTCCTTCATAACGATGGGAGCGGTAGCGGCAGCCATGGTTGACTGAGTCGATATCTCACGAGTCATTGAGTCGAGATAGCGAGTTGAGCGTTACGAATTATCGTAAGTTCGTAACATGACTTGTGACGTGTGACTTGTGAGTTGTGACTTGTGACTTGTGAGTGACTGAGTGTGCTGTGAATAAAGACCTCTATGACAGCCGGGTCTATTGAATATAAAATGGGCCGTATTTGTGGGGGGAAAGTCCAATACATTATGTGATTATGAGCCCATGTTATGACCTTGATATCTAAATGGGCAAGTTCGATGGGCCTCCACAGTCAAGTGCCCGCTCTATTATCTCTTCCTTCCTTTCCCTCTAGGAGTCTAGGTTTCGGCAAGGACCAGGAGATTGGATCTAGCCTATCCCGTGCAATAGATGCATGGTATATATAATTTTTTTTTTTTTTAAAGTTTATTACTTATAGATTTTAGATCGATCCCTCTTATTTTTTAATAATTCACTCATTGTATTTTAAAATGAAAAAAATTGTAGTGGAAAACTAATTAAATAGAATTGAGTGAAATCATGAAATCTACTATATACTAATCCTGAAACATTTAGAGCCTTCCTATTGGCTGCTAGATTTCAGGATTAGTGGGCCCCACAGCAAAACAAAAACTTTAATTACCCTCTCTCCTCTTTTTTTTTTCTGATTTATTTAGACTATGTTCTTCAAATGTTTTTGGACTTTGCATTAGTTTATTAATTATCGACTTTGCATTAGTTTTTCTGAAAAAAAATAATGACTTTGCATTAATTTTTCTGAAAAAAAATAATGAAAAAAATAATGGAATTAATTATTAATATCGACTTTGCATTAGTTTTTCTGATTTATTAATAATCTACCGATGAAACACAAACCATTAAATCTATCTTATTCTTCAGGAATATGTTAGCTACTAAATTTAACTATAATCTCACAATAATAATTATAATGGAACATAAAAAAATGATTTTCTCAACAAAAAAACTGAACAGCTGGAATTTCGGCCAAAAAAAAAATACTGATGAATCTTTTCAAACTTAATTGATTTTTTTTCAAAGCACCATAATAATTATATAACTATTAACAAAACATAACAAATAGTACAATAGATCATATAACGAAAAATATATTTACATAAAAAAAGTTTAATTAAAAAAATATGCAATTGAAATACATCCAAGTTCATATTAAAAAAATCCATATGTAAGCTTCGGATTATACTTGCATAAATTTTTTCAGATTATATCACTCTAATACTTACATGAAATCCATTAAATTCGCATATAGAGGGTCTTATAGAGAATATATATTGATGCAAATTGAAGATGTGAGGAAAATTAAAGGGAGATTTTTCTTTTATTATGGCCAATACATATTTTGGGCATTTAGGATGTAAATAGAGTATGAGGGAGTCAGGTGAGAAGGACTGATGAGAGGGGCAAAATATGTGACTGAGGTGAGACGTTTAGGGTATAGGTAATTAGGAAGGGAAAAATGAAGAAGAGAAATTGATAGAGGGGGTCGGCGGATGGGAGATCAAATTTTAGGGGTTTTATCTTAAATTTATATTTTTGGGTTGATATTTTAATTGAGATTCATAAGACCTTTTGGGTTGGGTTTTGTTGTATACTAATTTTTTTTCTAATATAAAATCAAATATCAAATATTTATTGGAGGCCAAATCTATCTCCAAATTTGGGTTAATTCTTTTTAAACATAATGTAATTGAGATATTTTTCTTTTAATGTGAGTAAGATAAATGTTGGTTACTTGGACATGACAAAAATAAATTTGTCAATGTTATAAATTAATAAGTTATTAAACATATACTAAATGTTAAATAATAAAAAATAAAAAAAAATTGTTTTCGGTCTAAGTTTTACTTCCTCCATCTCAGTCATTTATTTACCTTTACTTTTCACTAATATAATTTATTAAAGTAAATAAAATTTGAATTCATTGATTTTTATTTGTACATTGAAAATTCCGTTACAAAAATATCACATTCTATTAGTTTGTTCATTTAAGACATGAAAGTTATCTATATCATAAACTAGATTTAATGCCCGGGTGATTGCACGGGTCGACATTAATGTCATTTTCTTAAGTTTTTTTTACAACAATTAACTTATAGAAATAAGTTTGTCCTTTTTAACTTTTACGAAATAACTATTAAGTACTTAATTATGAATTTGACCCTTAACTTATAATATTGATTTAAGTAAAATCTTAATTCTTTCTTACGGTTATCTTAGACTATAAACATTATAACATAATCTTTAAATAATACCCGTGCAATTTTGCACGGGCATAAAACTAATAAATAGAAAAGTGAAAAATGACATAAACTACCACAAAAATGATAACAAGTAAAAACAAAAAATATTAATGCAGAAGTATTTACTTGAACTAAACAAAATCTGACAAAAGGAGAAGTATTTACTTGAAAAAAAAACGAAAATTATTAATGCAAAAGTAAAAACGAAAAATATTAATTCAAATTTTCCCAAATTTCGTCTTATAATACTGTATTATTACAAACGCAATAAACCAGAGTATAGATTTAACATTTGAATAAGAGGACCAATTCACTATATTTTGACCAATTTATATTGTCACAGACTCACGAAATTGAACACTTAATGACACACAATTTATATACACATGTATCTTAGGATAACAACGACTATTATGATCCGTGTATTTTTTGCACGGGTGTAAAACTAGTACGTATATTATTGAAAAACAATTTCCACCCCAATACTAATGATTTCATTCTAAAAAAAATCAGCAATTATTTTAATGAGCCGGAAAACTACTTTTGGGACCCTCGCAAAACCTGTTACTTCTAAAATTATGTAAGTAGTTATTTTAACGTACGACTTCATCGATAGAGTTCAACAAGCATCATTAGGTACACACAATGAGTGACGGATCTTCAAGTAAATAATAAGGGGGGTTGAACTATAAATTGTTGTAAAAATAAAAATAAAAATAACTTTAGATTGTTGAACTTTAATCTAATGTTTTCATTTTGCAAAAGCATATTCAATTTATACATGAAAATGATACTCGCTCCCTTCGTCTCGGTCAATTGTTGTCCTATTTCTTTTTAGGGTGTCTCATTGAATGTTGTCGTTTCTATATTAAGTAAGTTGTCTATGAGTAATTTGATCACTCAATAAGACTATTGTGCACGTGTCATTCACTGAGTGGAACCACAATGATCCCCCACTCTTTTGTTACCCTTTGTGCCAAAATGAGAGGACAATAGTTCACCAATTCTATAATCTGCTATTCTGCTAGTTAACAAACATATTTTATTAAATATGCTAATCTGATTAAGCTAGTCAAACATGCTACTAAAATCTGCTAACCCTGCTAGTTTTATATGCTATTATAAATCTACTTCCAATTCCTTCTGTTATGACAGAAACGATAAAGAACAAATAAAGAACAATAAAGACGACAACACACAGATTTACGTGGTTCACTAACGGTGTGTTAGTTACGTCCGCAGGGCAGAGGGGAGAAGAGTTTTATTAATGTTTGAGGAGTTACAGAGTTTTCAGATTCAGAATTATGATATCATGACTGCTAGGGTTAGGCTTAGAGAGTTTATATACTACTCTCTAAGACCTAATACAGAAAACTTAGAAATGCCCAAAAAAGAACAATAGGCCCAAGACAGAAACCCTAGCCCAAACAGATTAACGGATACCGTTTAGGTTTCGGGGACAATTAAACCGAAGTGACAATTAAACCGATTCAAGACATTATTCAACACCTTCCATTTGCCAAAGAGGGTTTTAACATTCTCTCTAGAATGGTCGACTAATAATTTAATCGTGTATATGGAAAATCATCGGGATCAGACCCTTTTCCAACATAACTAATATCCTCCTCCATCAAACATGCATGAGGCTGATTTTTCACGAGTTAATATAGTTTTGGCAAAGGATGATTGCTTCTTTAATGAAATTGTTGATGTGCACGTGAATATATGTACGAAACATGCAATATGTTGCCTAATTCAATCGTAATATCATGCACTAAATAGTTAGATGGCTTAAGAATTCATATCTTACATGTTCGTTTGTTTCTTAATTAATCGTCACTTATGACATTACAAGTTAAATTCTAACCAAATTCTACATCGTCATTGTGATAACGCAAGCAAAATAAAGAATTTCATGCGTCACATGTTAAATTGCTAATAAATGAGCATCATGTGTAAAATTCAATTATGTCATGGTACACATGGTGCAAAAAGTGCAAACATATGTACGCGCTAGACTTGCAATTATACTTAAGTGAAAGAATACTTAGCCCGTTTTATTGTCAAATCAGATAGCAACGTCTTAAAAAGACTAAACTGTTCCATATCACAATTTCTCCAAGCATTAAATAGGTGCAAACCTTCCTCCAAGTTTTTCTAATAGCCCAAATTTCCTTTTAGGTTATTTTATATAATTGGCCAAATTATAATTTGAAAATTATATTATGAAATGATTTTGAGAGATTCACTATAATTTTATGACTGTGAGTTATGAATGCGGACTAAAATAAGAAAATCTTCCTTTCTAAAGTGGTAGATTCTATGTTTTTAAAATATTACTTTGTAATTGTCCAAGTTCTTTTGGTGCATAATGACGGTAACAAGTGGTTTATAGGGTAATCTCGTGAGAACTGTCTGAATTCTCATCTTGACTATTTTGAGAGGAAAAAAAGTTGTCTTAAAGGTGCAAAAATTGCTTGTCGGTATCACCCGAGTCTTTTGATTATAGATAGATCGTGTTAAGAGATGTAGGTTCAATGTACTCTAGAAGGTTCATGAACTAGCATTTATGTCATATTCTAAAAACTATCAAAGTGTACTATATAAACTCCATATTGCATAAGGAAGCAATTAGCGAAAGCTTCCCAGATCATATGAAATTCCCTCTTCTCTAAATCCAACATGTTATCAGAGCCTCGTTCTAGAGGTCCCTAAAAACCGCTTCTGCATTCTTGCCGGTGGATGGCGTATCCCATCTTGACTATTTTGAGAAAATGTTCCAATTGACCTAAATCCCTAATATACATTTTCTGTTATAATTAACCAGACCACTTTTTAAAAATAGTTAAAACATAAATGAACAAGAATTTGAGCATAAAAAGAAAAGCAAGTCATGTGATAAGAGACATGGGTTAACAAGGGAACAAAAGGGCCATGAGAAAATATATTATGGTTGATAACTTAGGAACCTACTCAAACATGTGAAGTGGAAAAAAATGAATGCAAATTCCGCAACTTGCGGTTAACTTGCACCACTACTTGAGACTTTGCTTAGGTAAAAGAAGATAAATACGACTACAACTTACAAGCCTAACATTTTGTGGACTACTTCTGGTTTATGTTGAACCGATCTTTTCTTTGTTATATTATACTCCCTCTATTCAAGTCCAAACACAACATTTCTACTTTACACATTTGCCAATGCACAAATTGTAACGTAAATATCTCGAATTTTACATTATAAAAAAATATGAAAATTTGATATTCTTATTGTACTTATAAAGGGGAGTCAAACAAGATTCCACATGACCATATTTTATCTTACATATTACAAGAAATCGTAAAGATTCTCTTCATTCATGAATAGTGTCAAAAAAAGAAATGTTGCATTTGGACTTGAATGGAGGGAGTATAACTTACTAACTTAGGCTACTTGAGGTATGAGCTTTCAATTCTGCCTTTCTCACTTCTCCAACGGTCAAAACCCGCTCTATCGGTCGGTGTTGGCTGAGTCACGGACCGATGGAGCTAATCGAGTAATCAGAGTTGGAGTTGGCGTTGGCGTTATCATTCCCGTTAAGAGTGGAATAATGAACTTATCTGAGTTAACTTTTTTTAATCAAAGATGACTTTAATACTTCATTTGTTAAATCAATTGTTTACATTTATTTAGAATTTCCAAGATAAACAATTGTTTGAAGCAGAGTGAGTGATACATCCCTGTTTAGTATTCAACAGATTATGATTAGCTCAGTAGAATTGTTTTCCGACAAAACATTATATATCTAAGATGTTTTTATTTTTGTCAAATGAAAAACAAGAGCATTACAATAAACGAAAGGGATGTAAACCAGTAACTTAGTGTCCATTATACAATATTTTCATCTTGATCAGTAAACTAAGAGTCTAATACATTCTACGAGTACTATATATCCGTGAATTTATGTTTTATCGAATATATACATTTACATACCGAAAATTAGAAATGATAGAATAACTAAATTAGTCTATTTTGACTTTTGATTGACTTGGTTGTTCTTGAAGGTATCTTTCACAAGAAATAACATGGAATACTACATGCAATAGGACAACAAGTCGTTCAAAAACATGGATTTAGTCATAATAATGTATGTGTTTTGTTACTTGGTTGATTAGCATAAGGCCATAAGCCAAGTTGATTCTTTGCAATTATATAACCATTAAATTTTGCGGCGTTTGGTTAGAGTTATTGAGGGTAGCCAGGTTGTTCTCTTTTGAAGTCGTCTTTAACAAATCTTTGCATACGCGTTACTGTTATTACGACATCAATACATCGAAACATCAAACATGGCTTTTGGTTTTAACTTGTGATTAATCGGAAATTTATTGAAGACGGATATTTTTCGTCACTTTAAAAGATATGTCGGACTCTCACAAGTTGTAAATGGGGGAGAGATTATGAGAGGTCTTTTTGAAAAGACGGTCACAATTCACAAATGAGACTTACTGTGATAAAGAAGAATCTTATTGTGCTTGAGTGCTTGACGATCGACTTATCGAGTACCAATAGTTTTGTTCAGACCATTGGGGCATCAAGTTTCTAATTATAGAGAGAAATAATTATCGATTTAATAAGTGTACTTTCGGGTTCGGCAAAAAATGAATTGAGAAAATTTTGCAATGAGAAAATGTAAACGGGGTTGTCACTAGCCAGTATTTTTACCTTTTCGAATCCACCCAATTCCATCGATTTTGATCCAAGACTGAACCAAAACACACCTACTAATATTATCATTTTGACTTGGAAGGGTTAGAATCAAATCAAGAAAGACAACTCAGAATAAGAAGTAAACAACCATTTGTAAATGCACTACATATCCTAATCCATCTAACATTTCCTAACCTCCTTAATTTTGATTTTGATCTTAAGTTCTTAATGTTATCGAGTGTTAGAGTTATAAGCAAAATTTAAAAGAAGTAGACAACATAGAAGATTTGGAAAAAATGTATTTGTATTTATTTGATCAAATAGTAACATATTACCAACATTTGTGAATGTGGAACAATACAATTTAAAAAATAAAAACAATATCACTAAAAAATCCTTCGTTACAAAATTCGTATCTATCTTTATTCTCATGACTCCGAGAGACCACCAATCATCGTAAAAACTACGCCAGCCATCATCATCTCTGCCGCTAATCAATTCCTCAATTTCCAAATCATCCATTTCCGTGCTTATTAATTTAATCCAGGTAGTATCCTCCTCCTCCTCCTCCTCCTCCTCCTCCGCCTCCTCCTCCGCCTCCTCCTCCACAACCTCGTTATTTTGATTTTCCGAATTTGCCCCTATACTTGACTCAATTATTACCTCCTCACCCTCACCCAACTCAACACATTCCTCCCTCACACTCCTAACCTCAACCCACCCATCACTTTCCCAAAACACCCCTACTCCACCCTCCAATTCACCAATCCTACCCCGACCCAAAACCCGAACCTCCTCGTCACCAATCTCTCCTTCCGACACATCACCCTCGTCATCCGAAAACCCGACCCACTCTCCCAAATCAAATACACTCCTAGGAGAAACTTCCCAAACTACCCCTCCCACTACAGGAACCAAAAAAGGATGTTCCAACAACTGATCACAACTCCACCGCTGCCCGGCTTCCCTGACCAAACACTTCTCCAAAAAATCCCTTCCTAACTCGGGCAGCCGGGCAGCGAACTCGGGCAGCTCATTACAATACCCAATTTTATACAACGTGTGGGCCCCATTGTCCTGCCACGCTGGCAACCCGGTAAACATCTCGATTACCGTGCAACCTAGGGCCCACACGTCTGACTCACACCCCTGAGCTTCTCCTCTTACCACCTCTGGGGCCCACCACAACGGGCTCCCACGTGGCAACACTCCGTCTTGATCGTCAACTGCCTGTTTAGCTGACCCGAAATCCGCTAATTTCGCAACCCGGTTTTCGACAAGGACATTGCTTCCTTTAACATCACAGTGAACAATTCCGTTTGCGTGAACCTCACGCAACGCCGAGACTAAACACCACGTGTACGACCGGATTAGCTCCACGTCAGCCACCTTCTTTCCTCCACCGGCCACGTCACCGCCAGGTAGATACTCAATGAACAACTCCCTACACGACGTCGTTTCACTATCGCCGTAATAATCCACAATAAAAGGTGAAGACGATGAGATAGAACGAAGTATATCAATTTCATTCTCCAATGCTTCTATTGAAGCAATACAGCCCTTCATGGCTGATTTTACGGCGAAGGCTGGGACAGTATTTATACTGTCCCCGCCTTCGCCGTTGTCTCGGAAACCGAGCGATACGGTTCCGTAAGAGCCTTTTCCGAGGAATTTACCGCGAATCCAAGATGAATTTTGAGGATTTAGTTCCATTTTTTTTGTTGCTCTGTTTTTTCAGTTTTTTTTTTTTTTTTGGGGTTGTTGTTGGAAGGTTGACATGGACCAATTGGAGTATATATATATAGGAAAACAGCGTGGATTTTTTTTCTTTTAATAAAAAAAAGGAAAAAGGTTTATTATTTATTGATGATTAGTTGTAAAATAGGAGGAATTTTTGAGGTGACGTAAGACATATTCCCGGGAAAGTTGGTTAAACTATCGTTGTGGTACGTATACTAGTCCTCTACGATCAAGTATTGTTTCCTTGCGTCTATTGTTGTATTTGTTGATCCGTATATTTGCAAAATCGTCTTTAATTAATTACGAGTCGTAATTAATTAGAATAAAGATGGTGAGATTATGGAAAATCGTATTTAATTAATTAGAATTGAATAAGATTGTGAAATAAATGGCATGCGAGACAAAAATCTACTTCACTCAATTTATTGTACGATCTTATGGTGATATGGTAATATTGTAGTAAGACGGTGTCATTGAAGAATTTATGCTCTTGGATTATTTAGGAATAATGGTCAGTTTACAACTGTAAACATTCGAGTCGAGTCATATTAGTTTGGGCCAATTCGGGTTGCGAGTGATGTTCAAGTCCTCAATTCAGGTGTCGAATCGGGTTTGGTTATTCTGTACTTATTTTGCGCGTCTACTGAAAAGCCACTATTACGATATGTTGTTCAGGCTTGAAATCTACTCAACTCATTTTGAATATGAACCTAAATAATCGACAATACTAAAATACTGTACATTTTAATTTTATGTATAAAATATATTTGTCCAACATCTAATTAACTTAAAATACTCATTGGCTCACCACTTTCAATTTACTAGACACCAAAGCTGATAAAATTCTTAGCTTTGAGTTTCAAGTAATTTTGCATCTCAATTTGAAGGTCTGTAATCAGGGATGAAATTAGCTTCAAATGCCTAAACTCGATCCATTAATCTTTACCTATTTTTCTAGTCATATAAAGTTACTTTTTTCAAAACGAACTTATTACGTATATTACTTCTCAAGCTCGCTCTAGCTCCGTGATGACCTTATCGACCTATGCTTAGCTCCTTTCTCAAATTCGAAATCTAAGATTAGCTTACAACAATAATGAGTCAAATAATCTCATTAAATGTATAATTGTTGTCTAAGCAAAGCTTATCTATAAAAATTTCATAATTTTACTCAAAGCATGTTTGGTGTTAAATTGGTTGGTTGGTGGTTATTAGTTTGGTTTGTAGCATAAATTAGGACACGTGGAGAAAAAATGAGGTAGTTCTACACTTCTAGAGTTCTAGTAAAGTGTTAGATATAACTTATCGAACAACAACCAAGCAAAATAAAGACCATGTTTTTTTAAACACAAATACTAGTAGTTAGTTAGTGATACGATTAGTGGAGTGTTTACCATACTACTTGCCTTAATTAATTAATTAATTAATTAATTATATTTTATGAAGGTGAGATTTGTCCAACTAATATGTATGACGTACAAGATCTTGCCTAGCTGTCTAGTTAGTAGTTACCTCTTAAATTTGTGTCGATTTATTCAGCTGTAAGACAGTATTATACAAACATCATTATATGTAAAATAACTCAATAATAAAATAGCTCGTCTCACTTGATAAACCGTTTACAAATATACTGAATATAGTAAGATCGTCTTATACAAAGTTTTGTAGTATTTAGAATCGTTTGAACACAATTTTAATTTAATTTTATGATTAAATGTGAATTTTTAAAGATGATTATTAAATTAAAACGTGAGGGTCATGATTTTGCTTGTTGGGGAACAGCAAGATAATTTGATAGTTGGTTAAGTGTAAGGATTTTGGCGAGTACAGTGGAGATTTTGTATCTTGTTAATTATATGCTCAATTATTTAATGACGTATCTTAATTTATTAGGCACACTCCTCCCCAAATTGTCCTTTATGCAAATAAATTCAATAAAAACTTTGGAAAGTTGAAATTGTGAACATTAAAAAAAATAGATAAACCGTGAATGAAATCTATTATTAATGTTTTAAGCTTTAATTGAAAAAAGTAATCGTATTCCGTTGATTACGTACTGATATACCCGTGATTTCAGATGCGATGGAAAAATATACTTTTATCATTTAGGACAGTCACATTGAAAATATATTCGCTAATACATCGACTCATCGAGTGAGATGGATTTAGTAATTAGTGAATTGTAGTCCGTCGAAGGCGTACGTTATGCGACCAATAACTCGAATCCTTACCCTTAATATTTATGTAGATGCATCACATGTATCAATGTATGTACATGAAGATTATTTGGAAAAGAAATATAAACACGCAAAGTAACTAAAAAGAGGGAAAAAATCCAAATAAAAGAAAATGGATAAACATGAATACGATAGAGTAGTTCATTCATAGTAAGAATCAAAGAGAAAGTGATATGGAAAACACACTTCATGATATTCACTCTTTATTAACTCCTGCCACATTTGCGATACGTACGTGTAGTGTCTTGAACCAAACATGGTTGATAAAATAACACATGCATGCAAATGTGATTGGTACGCCAGAAAACTACTCAGTATAAACTAACATACAAAATATATTTAAAACAAGACGGGAACTATCGGTTATAAGCTGAATACGAATAGTGACTATCGCACAATATGTAAGTGGGGAGGGCAAGTGAAGGACAAATGGATCCCCCACTTGCTCTCCCACTTGAATATTGTGAGACGGTCACTATCCGTCTTCAGTTTGTGACGGATAGTGCTCGTATTCAGTCAGACAAGGTGTATATTTAAGCTATGCAAATAAATGGCATTGATGGATTTTATCTAATGCTTTAGGTGTTTTGTTTTTAATACACAAGGAGATAGATGAGAGATTGTAACTAGTGGCGGAGCCAAGATTAAAATTAGGGGCGAAAAATTTTAGGAGGAGCAAACGACTAATTATTACATAAAATACAATCAAAGAAATTTTTGAAAAATTTAACTTAAAATTTTATCTTCCAGGGGGTATCACTAGCGTTGTAGCTCCATCACTGATTTTAACCATCGATCTATTCTATTACCATACCGCCATACTTAGTATCTCCATCTTGACCGTAATGCTATACTATTATGACAAATCATGGCAATAATCAGTGTGGAGGACATTAGTTATGCCGTGAGGAGGTCCGACCTTCTAACAGTTTAAATTTATGTACAATTCGGCGGTAAATACATAGCATTCATCCCCCTTGACTCGATGGTTTTATGTGTTTAATTCAATCTTTGCGCACCTTACTATTTATTTCAAGATTCGCCATTATAAGTGCATCATTGGTGCTTTAATAGATAAAATTCGGATTTTAAAAGACGGTTCCAAATCTCCACTAAGAATACAAAGTATTATACGGAGTTATTTTATTTCTAATCGGTTGTAGACTTGTAGTGAATTACATTACAGTCTCTTAATAGTTTTCATTTTTTAGTCAAATTTGAATTTTAACAGAGTAAGTAATATTTAGCAATTTGTTAATTTGTTCATATTTGCTTTCTTTCATATGATATCTCGGATTAACAGAGTTGCGTTAAGTGGTTGCCCACCAAGTTAGGTCCTAAACTTTCATTTATTCATGCAGTTTGTTGTACCAAATAAATGGAGAAGGTAACAAAATTTGCACCAAACTACCCTTAAATTCGATACGTGGTTGAAAAACTAACATAATCCTCAACAATTCCTACTGTTTTTTCGGACCTTAGCTTGGTTATTGCTCCTACTTTATGTTCTTGGGTGAACAAATGGAATCTAAACTTTTCATTGATATATTTTAATGATCAATTTTTTTTTCATGATTTAAGAATTACTCATTTTAATAGTATTAAGTCTATCTAAATAGGGTAATACTTAACAGTGACCCATAAAACGAATACCTCCATCTTAATGAAGACTAGTGGATTAATGATAAACGAATTAGTTTTTATCCACATGAATAATAACGTACACTGGTTAGCCTAGCCTACCGATCGAGCAATCGATTGGCTCGATTTAGTCATAATAAATCAAATATGTACTCGTCTCGGCCTCTCGATCGGGTAAACCCACCATCACCAAACGGGTTAATTCGAGGAAGGAAATTTTAAGGGGGGAGTTAGACAAATTAATAATGTAATAAAAAAGGTAAACTAGAATAAAAGTAAACAAAATTAACTAAAAATTCTATTTCTCCATTATTCATAATATAATCACTTTGCCACCCCTAAATTCACAACTGCTCACAGTCACTATATGCGTTATTTATCTCCCCCATTACTACGCAGAGCCACAATTTAAAGTTAGTGGGACGCGATATATATTTGCGGGGCCAAACTAGTAATCATGTAAATTAAATTTGAAAAAAAAACCGGAATTTTTTTGAAATATTGAAATTTCTATACTCCAGTTAGGGTCATGTAAAGTAAATTTCAATCTTTCTTTTTGTAAATTTCAAAATTTCTATACTCCAGTTAGGGTGAGCGCCTCGCCCCTGAGACCCTAGCTCCGCTACCTAACACACGCCATTATAACAATAGCAAAATTCATCAATTACAAAGTAATTTGAATTCAAACAAAATCGTTAATTAATACTCCCTCCGTCCAGGTCATTTGTTTACCATTTCCATTTTAGTGTGTCTCATTCATTTGTTTACCTTTCTATATTGAGAATGTTTTCTATGAGTAATTTGATGTGCCAATGGGACTATTGTCCACTTGTCATCCACCAAGGACCACCACAAATGGTCCCCTACCATTTTCTTAATAATTGTGCCAAAAGCAAAGGTAAACAAATGACCGAGACGGAGGGAGTAATTATTATTACTCATAAAATTATAATCGACCAAACGTGATGAGGAGATTTGAAACCAGACAAAAAACAAAAGAAATAGTAAAAGTGTCATACTACATGCAAACACTAGTACGCTCTTTGTTTTCATTCACCCTTTCACGTTTTTAATTGGTCTGCCATGCACGTAACAACATTGTCTTTGGCCAACAATCAATAATAACAATATCACCCCTCATCTTATTTGCATGATCATATTACTCTGTTATATGCTTACCTTTATTTCGTCTTATTTAGTCATATATATAATATAAAATTTAATATAATATATAATATATAAAATAAAATATAATATAAATTAATTCAATCATTTAGTAGGGGACCCTGATCTACTAATTATTACAAGTTCTATTTGATTGGAAGGCTAAGTCTTTAAATGATTATTGTTGGCCAATTAATGGACCATTCATATCAAAGTCTATAAAAATAAATCAATTATACTTCGATACTTTTTTTGTAATTGGTGCTCCATGTATATATTTAGTATTATTAGTAAAACTAATCCATCCATGATCCATCTAATTAGTAATTTTGTATAGGATAATTAATAATAACAACATTATCCTTGAAAAGGGTATATACAGATGGGTAAGGCTTATTTCGATCTTCCATTTGGATGTTCTGCTTACCTTATTTTTATACTTTTATAAATTACTTTTTTTTATTCCATTTTTATTGTTCTATTTTGACTAATAGTTATATTTAAGAAAAATTAATAAACTACCAAAATGCAAGAAGAAGCAAAACGAGAGTCTTGTAACGGAGGCGTCCCGTTACCCGACGGTTAGCTGATTAGGGTGATAAAAACAAAATATAGCGAATAACAAATAAAGATGACACACAGATATACGTGGTTCACCAGTAAAATAACTGGCTACGTCCACCCGGAAGGAGAGCAAATTTTACTATTGTGGAGATAATAGTACAACAGTAGACCGATACACACGCGCTACTAAGAGCCAAAAGTGTACCCAATTCTACCAACAAATATAGTAACCTCAAATAGAGACTACCCAGACGAGATAAATGACAAACGATCTTGAGGCTAGCAAGATCCGAACAAACTCCTACTATCTCCAAAATTCAAAAGAACGACAATCTACTTGAGCCCGGAACAAACTGAAGCTTCCTCCCAAAGGGAACCTCACAAATCGACTCTCATAAGATTGTGTTCACCAATATTATCTCCACCTCCTTCTTAATTATTCTAGACTAATACAAGGGTCTTTATATAGATTTATTTCACCCTTAATAAGAGACCTAGACTAATTAGGAAACAAAGACAATTAGGAAATTATTCCTAAACAAATAAGAAACCTACGCACAAACCAAATAATGTACCAAGCATAGGAAAGTGGGAGGGACCCAGTAATTTTCCTAACCAGATCAATATACTATAAGTCAACTTTGTGAGCAATACAAACGTTGACCGTAGTACGTACACACAGTTTGCGTTGGCTTCTTCCCTTCGTCTTAACTTAGTCCGTCTTTAACACAAATTCAAGGCCCAAATTTACAACAGAGAGAGGAGAAGTTATTTAACCACGGAAATAATGGATTCTTTATTATTTTCACTTACTATTTTAAAAAATGGAACCTTTAGAATTTGGAAATCACGGAAAAAAAACATAATAAAAGTAGAATGGAATACTAATGACGCAATTGTTTCTTTCTCGGGCACTACATTATACGAGCTACACTGAATAATACTCCGTAATTATGAATGTGAAGATTCGAACTTGGATCTTATTACTTACAATAATACAATACCTCTGTCTTAACGACTATATACATAATTACATACAACGATTTCGATCACCCGATACTCGTCATAGGACCACTATTGTAGTTTGGTGAGTCGACATTCATATATATATATATATGTTCCCATGCACGAACCTAACATACACACTGACACTTAGATCACATTGACGGCTAATGAATCCTTAAAGATGTTAGGAAAGTGTCAAATAATTAAGAAGCCAAAACACAAATAATTTAATACAATGAATTTTTCAATGATTATTATACTCTGAATTTGCCCTAATATTGGGATTTAATCCAAAGTGCTTGAATTACTTAATTTGTCAAGTACATGCCTAATTGATTGTGTAATTGTATTACATGTTTGTTCATCTTAAACTAAAGTTAATTACAAGATAAGGTCAATAATCAATTTAATTTAATTTAATTTAATTTAATTTGACAACTAATAATAAGAGTATATGTAACAACTAGTTAACCCCACAAAAAGGAGAACAATCATGGTTGCTTCACTTTTCATACCTAAGGAGTTGATTAGTTGGTCTTAAGAGTTTTGTTGAAGTCAACGTTGACTTTTTTTATTGTATTACTTTATTTTGACTTTTAGACATTGGATACTTAAAAAAATTGTTTGAAAATATACTAAGTCGGGATTATATCCATTTTTATGTAATAACAAATGACCTAGTGGAGAAAATATATAAATTAAACAAAACAATTTGATGGTCATTCTAGGAAGAAATGATCTTTGGGTTTGCTCACCTAAGCAATTTTGTACACCTTTTTTCCATTAGTAAATAAGTACGGGGTATATTTGAATGTGTTTAAATTTAAATTCAACCTTAAATAAGAAGGTGTAAATTATTGATGATACGAGTAGATATATACATAGTGGGACTATAGATTTCGCGGGTCATTGAGAAGTGGCCTGGGCCATCGAGTTTATGACATGTCACAAGGTTAGTGGATCAAATATTTTCTAAAGATTTGAAAATACGTGCATTTTGAGGGGTAAAATGTTAGTAGAGGCGAGTTCAATTGGTTGTCCACCCTTAACCAGTGGTGGATTTAGGAGGGTGGGGCTAGCAGGGACGCGCGCTCGCCTTAACTGCCCATGATAAATTTTCAATTTTTTTCAAATTTACGAATTTATGTTATGTCATTACTTGTGTATGCGTTCTGGAATTCTTCGCCCCTCTAATGGTAAATCCTAACTCCACCAGTGCCCTTAACAACTTAGCAATTACCAAAGAATGGTACATAAAGTCATAAACATACCAAAAACTTCACATACCAAACTAACAATGCAAGTTTATCAAAAGTTGATTTATTAGTTGAACTTCTCAAATGTTGTTATAGTCAACTAAAGGCTCTAGAAAACACAAGGTACGTAAAATGTTGTTGTCTTAGTGATATATTACTTGTCAAACGAAAAAAATGTGATGTTTTTAGGTCGACATATATAATACATAATACATCTAAGGATAGATCTTTACTACAACTCTATATATGAAAGATTTGATCGTTTGAAAATGTGATTCGTTTTACACATGAGTTGTGCAATTTCCTCTATAGAAACTTCCAAACTTTGGTCTACATCCAAATATTTGATGATGATATTGTTACGTTATTATAACCAAACCCTTGAAATGGTGTTACGCTTATTTAGCTTCTATGACCAAGTCTAATTAATTAAACAAAACGCAAAATTTTGTACCCCTTTCTTAGCAACTTGTATGGAGAAGGCTAGTTGATAGAATAAAAGTGAAATACAAGTTACTTTCGGTTTTTATAACACCAGGGACGAAGTTATGCACAGGCTGATTACGACATTTTGTAGTTATTTAAATATAATCCGCATATTTTTTTTGGTCAATCCCAAATAAAGAGAATTACTCGCCTTTAATTTTCACATTTAGATTGTTTCAATTTCCTCTTTAGTTAATAAACAAAATGAACATTTCAAACGGTCGTAACTCAACTCTGTATTAGCAGTGGTTTATTAGTAATTACTAGACCTGGCAAAACTGACTCGACTCGATAAGGCTCACCCAAGACCCGAAAGCGACCTGGAATTACCTGACCGGAGGACGACCCGAAACCCGACCCGAACCTTGGGTGACCCGAAAGAGACCCGACCCAAAATAACCCGACCCGAAACCACCGACCTACAGACGACCCAATTTGAAATGATCCTAAATGACTCAATTTATTTTGATTAGGGGTGATAATAAGACGAGACGGCCCACGTGCAGCTGAAGCTTGGCTTGGTCCAAGTCGGCTCGTGCGAGTTCGGCTCAACACGGGCTTGACTCGAAAACTAACTTGATCATTTTGACCTGAAAATGGTCTAAATAAATCGGATATGAATCTAAAATGTCCCGACCCGAAATGACCCAAACCCGAAACTGACCCAAACCCGATCCGACCCGAAAGATTGAGCAAACCCGAGATGACCCGACCCAAGCTGACCCGTTTGACCCATTTACCAGGTCTAGTTATTAGTAAACCTTTTCTAGTGATTTTATAAAACTCTAACTTGGTACAAAATTACAAACAAATAATGTCCATTCTAAGTCCACTCTACTAGTAGCAGGTGAAAAACAATGCGTACGGAAAATGCTTAATTATTTGCCACGTATAAATACTTTCATACCGCGACACTTGGAGAAATTTCATTGGGACATTTGTATTAGTTGGCGAAAACGTAAATAAGAGGAATACTCAACAATTTGTAGCTTCTAAGTTCCCACCTGAATAGTGCAATGTATAAGTGCATGAGCTTGTGACATTTGTACAAATGCACTTGTAAAATAGAGTGTTACAGTTATAGGTGCGTGTATGGTGTACCTTGCAACGTGACTTAATAATAATCTAAATTGCATTGATGCGTGTTTCTTGAGTTCTCTAGATTTTAGCTTACTTCTCTTTACTGTGCTCCAATACATAATTGGGACAACAATATTCGCACCGAAATAGCATAATATATATGAGGAAGCTTTCTGAAAGATCGTCTCAATAAATCATAAACGAATAATCAATAAGGGGGGGGGGGGGGGGGGGGGGAAAGAAAACGCTAGCTATTGCTCTGTATATAAAAGGCTGTCGGGATTTGAACCCTCGTGACCTTTGGTTATACTAGCTTTGATATTATGATAGATGAATCATCTAAAACAAAACCTTAAGGCGATACAGTCACAATTATTATATTTATATCCTATATATTAACATGAACAATTATGATACTGTGGGATTTAAACCCATGTTATGAGTGTCACGTCCAGTAGCTGATCCAAAATAATTTCTTTGTGGGTTCCCAAGAAAAATATAATACCTGTTTTAAAAGAAAACATGAATTTACTCTATTTTCACCTAAATAGTGGACTAAAATACACCAAAAAAATTCCCGTTTACCGTTTCCCCGAACCCGGAAAGATACCCATGGCTTCGTCACTGATCACGTCTTATGACTTTACCAACTAATTAGTTGTGCTACATTAACTACAAAGTATTATGTAAGAGGTCTCACTATTTTAAAAATCGTCTCATAAAATAATGTCCTAATAATTAAGTTACTTTAGTAAGTGGCTACTGTATATCTCTTGAGTCATGAGTTTCAATTCCATATTATAATGTCGATTGACATGCATGGAATATTGGAATCCGTGATATGCAAATTATCGCATATGTTTGTAATTTAGTCGGTGTATAAAGAAATTCAGAGTTGTTGAAATTCAGAGTTATTGGAAAATCAAAAGAAAACATTACTCGAATTATGTACAGTGAAGTATATAACACGGAGTAAACTTGTCTATTAAGATTAACATAAAGTTTCATTTAAGACGAATTGACCCGTCTTAAACTTGAGACGGGTCAAATTCTCTCACACTCAAGACCTGCGTGAAGCATGACAATTGTGACAAGCAAAAAGTTCAATTTGTCCAACAACTCTCACTCTTGTTTTTTGCCAGCTCGATCGGACAGCTTGAAGATTTAACAAATCCACGTACTGCATTTCTGGAACTACATACTGTGAGAGAGTGTTGGTAGGAAGAGTTGAACAGTGAATGACTTTGTATTAGACCTGTCAAACAGATCGGGGTATCGGGTCAAGTTTTGACCCTAAAATAAAGGGTCATTTAGGGATCGGGTTATTTAGGGTCACCATGTTGTAATTTTCGGGTCTTGACCCTGGGAAAATAGATCGGGTTGGGTTGGGCCGGGTTTTCAAGTCGGGTTTTCTCTTTCGAGGATATCAAGTCGGTCTTCTGGATTATAATCAATTTTAAAAAAGGGGTACTAAACATTCGAGATAACGAAGAACACTGAATCACCTAATTCGAACACGAGAAATCTAAAATTATATGTCAATAATAATTAATCTCTGAATGTACATCACTATGGCATAAAACAGGGCCTATATATATTTACACCCAAAAGAATAACAATTTGTTAATTAGATTAATAAAGAAATCATTAGCTTATATAAACATCTCAGCAAATGAATAAATTGAATATCTAAGTTAGAAGTTATCAGAAGCACTAATGCAGCATATACTGCTGCAATGGGATGATCATAACACTAACATCATCCGATGAACCCCTAGAGACCGCCATATCGACTAGTTGTTTGCAGGCAGCAAGTATCGGTGGCCTGTTATTGTCGACGAACAAAGGATGGACGATGTCGACAGCTTCTTGATTAGTAACCTAGAATGATACATAACACAGACAGAAGAAGGTTTAGAAACGAAATCATCAGCATTGCAGCATTGAGAGTAAATGAAATCGATTTCAGAGGCATTATATTACCTTGTCCCATAAACCGTCTGACGCAAGGATTAAGAATTCATCGTTATTGCTGATTTTGATAACTCGGGTTTCAGGTTCAGCAATCACCCATTGCTTCAGTTGTCTGTCACCGATTGCTCTTGACACTGCGAGTGATCCTTGGATTCTCCAAACACCGTTGTAACAATCAATGTACCCACCCTACAATAGAACAAATTTAGTATTTTTAGCAAGTTGAAAGATTATTACTTAGAAAGGAGTTACATTTTCTATTCGCTAGGATAAGCTTTTCTTCTACATGCAATCGACTTTCATAAACACGAAAGATTGGTCAGGATTGAAAATAGCACGCATATTTTTAGGTGTAGACTAAACAAACGAAAGATTAGGCCATGAATATGAATTCCCGTGGCACAAGTGTCAATTTGTTGTAGTGAACCCAAACTCAGATCATGAATACTTCCACGGTACACACTATGCTTTGCTAAGCCGACATCCACACGACCACACCCAACATAAGTCTCATTACACCGAATTTATCATCAATAAAAGCATGAAAGTTTAAACAAAAAATCGAAAGTCATGTATAGATTTTCTACCTTGGCCTCGACTCTATCCTTCTCATCTTGCCTGGAAGGACGGTGGTCATTAGTGAGTACCTTGGCCATACCGTCCCTACTCATGATAGCGCGACAATCACCAGCATTCGAAACAACAAGGTCTCCTTTGGTGATTAAGGCTACGACACAACAAGACCCGCCCTGCAACTCCCCCTCTAAGAAATCCGAGTCTGTTTTCAAGTAACCGTGCTTTACTGCCTCTAGAATTTCGTCCTCGTCATTCTTGTTTACGACTTCAGCTATGATGTTTTTATTGAGCTTTTCAGCTGCGTATTCCGCAGCTTTCGCTCCACCATGACCATCAAAAACACCAAATATAGCCTACACGATATAGTAAGGAAATCGTTAGAGAAATCAGTTGATAACTACTTGAAATTGTTAATTGATCTACACAAACAAATTGATCATCCAATATAGGGTTCATTAACTATGAGTCATACCTAATTAAATGAAGAGACAAATACTCAAATAGGAACATTGTAGGACATATAACGATTTCATCTTATGCTAGAAAATTTTTTTAAAGGGAGTCATAAGAGCGGTTTTGATGCTGATGGGGTTGAACACAGGTCATGACTCATGAGTACCACATCTCACAACTTTACTAACTAAACTAGTTGACATTTACGTACTCTTCTTATACTCCCTATTATAAAGGCCATTTAAAGAGGGCAATCTTCTTACTAACGTAGGATCCATTGGAAAAAAAAACTCTTCTTTCTTTGATTACATATCACTACCTTGATTAATCAATTAGTGTTTCATACTTATACTATACTTTAAATTTTTATGTGAAGAAACTCAATAGTTCCACATGTGAGTATAATCTCGTACTCTATCTCCTCAGTACGGGTGCGGCTCAGGCCCGATAATAAATTTAACATAGTACATCGTAGTGATCCTACGGCTTAACTAATTATAAGTATACTAGTCCCGTCAATAGATCACGTTTACTCCAGTATACAACTGCGTCGTTCCTATAATAGTCTACGTTACTTTCCGGCTACTCTTCCCGTTACACCGATGCATAATAATTAAAAGAAACATGGAAACACCCTAAAACCGAAACATAAATTTCCATCAACATACCATGAACCAAAACGTTATACGTAAAAATATTAATTAACCTGACTATCAATTTTAAAAGACGTAGTTTACTAGTCTTGCTTAAAACATTATACGTACAAAATTAACTTGGCTATCAATAGAAGTCAATTTTGCTAGACTTTTTTCTAAGGAAACATTTTAACTAGCATAAAAAAAAATCACCCTAAGGGAACACGTTATCATTAAGCTGAATATGGAAAAACTCATACGAAGTGTACGCGTTAGAAAAATTGTTAAAAAAAAATACGAGCCTACAACATAGTCATTTCAGCGACAAAAAAACTCAAATGAGATTTTGCGACAAAAATAAAAGGCAATAATTTTTTAGCTAACATTAAAAAATGAACATAAAACAGTTAGTCCCGATTATACATTTATACTAGGACCATTTATCCTACAACATAGTCATTTTAGTTATCATCAAAAAAAACATTAAAAAATTATAGCCTCGAACTTAAGACAGTCTCAAACGAGAATTACCTGTTTACGATCACCATGGACATGAAGATCAACAGAAAACCGATCCTCCAAAACCGCTCTTCTCTTCCCCTTCTTACAACAAACCGAATAAAACCCGTCTTCAACATCCTCCACCTCCTCACTCGTTATCACCTCCGTCTCCGTCTCTCCTACAACAAACTGAACCGGCATTACCGGAATATCAAGCCTAGTAGGCCTCTTCCGCTTTGCCACCGCCTTCGCTGCAGCTGGAGACACGTCGACTGCAGCGACTGCGGTGGCAAAGCTCTTCTTAGAGATAGGAGACATAGAAGGTGAGTTGAATAATAATATTGAGTTATTGTTATGGTAATAATGGTGTTTTGATGGCGTGTTTGATATTACTAATGACATTTTTGCTTTGTTGTTAGAAATTTAACGTACTTTTTTGTGTTGTAGAAGTTTTTGTTTGTGAATTTGAGAAGAGAAGGAAGATTTGTATTTATATAGGAATTGAAAAATGGTCAAAGTCGGGTCAACGTAGAAACTTACCCGTGTTGATGATGCGTTTTTGTTGTTTTTTGAATCTTTGACTTGCTAGAAGGATAAGATGTATTTGTTTCCTACTTTGCCCTCCACCCCTAGTTTTTTTTTTGATTTTTTTAAAATATTTTATTTATTGTTAAAAACCTATAGAGAGTAGAGGCAGACCTGCTAAACGAGTCAACCGGGTAGATTTTAGAATGGATCAATATCGGTCGAGTTACTTTCGGATTTGTAGAATTCCAGTCAGGTCATTTCAAGCTCGGATCATTTTAGGCCTATCATTATCAAGATTTTAGGAATAATGGTTAGTTTGTAACAATAAACATTCAGTTTAAGTCTAACTTGTTCGGGTCAATTGAGGTTTTGAGTTATGCTCGGGTCCTCAGATGGGCATCGAGTCAGGTTATTGGGTCGAAGTTATTTTATTTTATCTATTTAGATGTCTATTGTACTAGTGATAAACTCTAACTTAATTAAATATCACAAAAAATGCTCACATTAGGATCTGAACTCGGGACTTGTAGATTATTTATCCATATTTTATGAAATACTCTCTACTACATAAGTAATAAATTCATGTCATACGTGCACTCCAACTCGACTTTTTGATTGAGAAGATATTTTTTATGTTTGTAAACCTTCAAGTAACGGTAGGTTTTCTTTTCTATTTTAAAATGGTAGATTAAGAATTAAGAAAAATAAAATAAATTTTTCGATTTTATATTTATTTCTATAGAGAATATTGCAAAACAACCTAAGGATCATCTAAATATTCCCATGCAATAATTATACTCTAGCCTTATTATCTTTCATTATCTTATATTTTCTAAATTACAAAAGGTATCTAAATTAGTTATAGAAACTATTATTTGTATACTACTAGTATAGCTCCATGATTTACGTCCATTAGTTGCTAGGGTATTAGATCCTTAAACTTATGTTTTTCTTGTATAAATACTCGAGGGTACCATGTGAATTTTCCGTAAATACTTTACTTTGTAGCGGAAGATGCTACACATACACAATGTGTATGGAAAATTCCATACACAACCAATAAAAATATGACATGTGCCAAACTCAAGTTAACCTCTATTAGTTAGTTTAGGGTTAGGTTAGTCATTTAACATATGTAGTTAACCTACATCTAGTTAACTATATTTATGGAAAAGATTTGATATATGGTGCAAAAATTTATTTAGTAAGATTTTGGATTTGATTTATTAAAAATAAAAAAATAATTAACAAGATTACTCTTTCTATATTTTTTATATCTAAAATTAAATCAAATTTAGTCAAAATTAAATTAACAATCGAATTTTTAATTTTAATTTTTAAATAAAATAATTTTAAGTTATTTGATTATGTTATTATTTTAGTTGAACCTTTCTACTCTTTAAAATAAACTAGTTTTATAATTCATTCAATTTTATTTTGTTGTTTAATTTTATACTTTTGATTTAATCCATTATAAAAAAACTCTAATTAATGTTTGAAATTATAATTAATTTAAATTGTATTTAAAAAAACCGACTTTTTTTCATGTTGATAAATTAAACCGTAATACAAAAAAATAAAATCTTGCAGTTTTAAAATCCCCCTCATAAAATTTCATAATTTTTTTTTTTATAAATACTATTAGCTTGTTTTTTGGAATGTTTTTTTTTTTTTATTATTTGACCTGCCTTATTTAAAATGATCCGTTTTCAAATTAATATATTGTCTATTTAAAAGATTTTATTAGCTTTATTTAAGCAAGATATTTCAAAAATTTTATCTATTGCTTAATAGATATTCCCTCCATCTCATAATAACTTTCGTAATTTGAATTGCATAGTCTTCAAGACAACACCTTGACTCGATTTTTCTTCATTTCTATTTACTTTATTTTTTCTTTTAAAAAATTAGTTTTCGAAATAGGTTTTATATATGGTGAATATAAATGTTTTTTCTTAAAACGTGTTAGTTTTTCATATTTTAACACTTATTTATGGTCAAACTTATTAAAAATTTGGTCTTAAATATGAGAAGGAGGGAGTATAATAGTAATAATAATAATAATAATAATATATTTTTCCTAGACTTAGTTTTGCTATAGCTAAGGGGGTGGGGCCAAGATTGTCTCTCGGCTCCCCCACCAACTTCATGTAAACTTTTCATTTTATTTATTTTAGTGAAAGCTGCGCGCATCTTATAATAATAATAATAATAATATTAATGGGTGATGGCTTGTGTTACTTCTCCCTATTACTCCTTGAATATTAATGGCAGGATTGAGGGGTTCTTTCCTGGTAAGCGTGGGCTCAGGCAGGGGGATCCCTTGTCCCCTTATCTGTTTGTTATTTGTATGGAAGTTCTTTCTAGAATGCTTCGTGCTCTCCCTAACTCTGCTGGCTTCTCCCTTCACCCTAAATGTGCTAAGCTTAAACTAACACACTTAGTGTTTGCTGATGATCTGCTGGTATTCACAAGGGGAGATTTGCCCTCTGTTATGGCTATAGCTAGATGCCTTGACACTTTTGCTGGTTATTCTGGATTGCAGGCTAATCCTCTTAAGACTAACATATATTTTGGGGGAGTCCATGATCCAGTGAAGGCCTTAATTCTGTCTTCCTCTGGGTTCTCTGAAGGTAGTTTGCCCTTTAGATACTTAGGTATGCCTCTTTGCTCTGCTACTTTAACTGATAAGCATTACCAGCCACTCATTGAGAAAATCAGGAGCAAGATTATGCATTGGGCTAACAGCACCCTTAGCTATGCTGGCAAGGTGCAGTTAGTTAACTCTGTCTTGTTTGGCATGTATAACTTTTGGGGCATGATTGTTCTTCTACCTAAAGGAATCATCAAGAAAATCTCCAAGCTTTGCAAGGATTTTTTATGGGGGATTGATGCTGGGCATACTCGTATGGTTTACAAGAGCTGGAGTAGTATTTGTCTGCCTAGAAGAGAAGGGGGCTTTGACATCAAGGAGATCTTAAGTTGGAATAAAACTCAGCTTCATAAGTGGATATGGAAGCTCCAAACTAAACCTGGTAGCATATGGGTTCAATGGATCAAAGCTTATATCCATGCTGATGTTGCTGTGGTTCCTGTCACTGATAGCAAAGGGTCATGGTGCTGGCATGCTATTGCAAGAGTTTGGAGGGCTTATGCTGCAGAGCAGGCAATCAGAATGCTGCTGCTGCATCCAGTCTTCCCTGCTGCAGAAACAAGCAGTCACCTGTTCTTTGATTGTTCATACTCGTTGCAGGTTTGGAAGGGCTTTGGAGTACTCTTCAGGTTCTTCAAATGCCAAACAAACTTATGGATATTCTATGGTGGTTCAAGGTGTGCAACAAGGGAAACACTAAGATCAAGCACCTTCGAAGATGTGTGCTATTGAGTTCAATCAATGCTATTTGGAAGGAGAGGAACACTAGAATCTTTAAAGGAACTCAAATGCCTGTTAGTCATTTAGTTAGATGGATTCAATATCGAGTTAGTATGAGGGTCATGTTTCTTGCCCTAGTTTGATTTTTGCTTGAGGGGTCTACTCTGGACTCCTTTGTAGATAGTTTTAGGTCTTGTATTATCACTCTTATTCTAATATATGGACCTATGATCTTTCTGCAAAAAAAAAAAAAAAAAAAAAAAAAAAAAATAATAATAATAATAATAATAAAAACAAAAAAGAATTAAGTTTAAGATGAGTATGAGCTGAATTTTGTAGAGCTGAACTACACTGAATTAAACTGAATAGAGCCGAACATAACTGAACTAAATTGAGTGGAACTGAGCTGAACTAAACTGAACTGAATAGAGTTAAGCTGAACATAAATGAGCTGAAATTAAGTCCCAAAACAAGCCCTAAGTACCCATTTACATAATAAGTCGATTTTGAACTATGATCCTATATAACTAAGTACCCGATTGCATATTAAGTCGGTTTTAAGCCATGACTGATATAACTAAGTACCCGTTTACATAATAAGTCGATTTTAAACTATGATCCTATATAACTAAGTACCCGATTGCATATTAAGTCGGTTTTAAGTCATGCCTGATATAATTAAGTACCCGTTTACATAATAAGTCGATTTTAAACTATGATCCTATATAACTAAGTACCCGATTGCATATTAAGTCGGTTTTAAGCCATGACTGATATAACTAAGTACCCGTTTACATAATAAGTTGGTTTTAAGCTATCTATGATCTGACATAACTAAGTGTCCGTTAACCTAAAATGTCGGTTTTAAGCTATGATCCTATATAACTAAGTACCCGTTTACATAATAAGTCGGTTTTAAGCTACGCACCGATATAACTAAGTACCCGTTTACATAAAATATCGGTTTTAAGCAATGATCCTATATAACTAAGTACTTGTTTACATAACAAGTCAGTTTTAAGCCCTGATCGATATAACTAAGTACCCGTTTACATAATAAGTCGGTTTTAAGCTATGATCCAAAATAACTAAGTACCCGTTTACATAAAATGTCGATTTTAAGTTATGACCGCTATAACTAATTAAGTGCCCGTTTACATAAAATGTCTGTTTTACGCTATGATCCATATAACTATGTGCCAGTTTACATAATAAATCGGTTTAAAGCCATGACTGATATAACTAAGTGCCCGATTACATAAAATATCGATTTTAAGTTATGATCGATATAACTAACAAACCGTTTACATAAAATGTCGCTTTTAAGATATGAACAGTATAACTAAGTACACGTTACATAAAATGTTGGTTTTAAGCCATGATTTGTATAACTGACTACTTGTTTACATTATAAGTCGGGTTTAAACCCTAAATCCTAAACCCCAAACCCTAAACCCCAAATACCCTAAACCCTCAACCCTAAACCCTAAACCCTAAATACCCTAACCCCTAAATTCAAAGCCAAACCCTAAATAAATTTTGACGCCAATTTTTGTTAAATGAGTACACGTTATATTCAAAAAATCTAGTTTGGCGATATTTATGTTAATCTCAAACGAAAAAACACTTTTTAAATAAAACCAAGGTTCAAAACCTCAAATAACCAACTGCAAATGTTAACATTTTAAGTTTCAAATCCGCATCAACTAATATTTTAAAAATCAAATTGAATACAGTAACTGCTTTTCATTTTTTTATATAAAAAGTCAAACTAAGGTTAAGGTTAGTATTTTTCAAATTATGGATAAGCTTTTCAAATTTTATGCCAATTTTAAAATTTTATAATTCAAATTGGCACCCAACACTCAATTAAGGAAACTAATTAGTGACTTCAATTAAGGCTATAATTTAGGAATCATCAAGATTTTCGTTTATTTTTATAGTATATTTATTTTTGAATTAATTATGGTCAACAATATCTTCATTTAAGATGAAATCCAATTAGGGGATTTTCAATGAATTTAATTGGGCCCGTTTTTTATTTTTTTATTTATTACGAACAAATAAATACAATGATAAAAAAAATAACTGTCAACATAAATATGAAATTATTTATTTTAAAAAAAAATTACACTGATAAATCATAACGTAACGTGTGAAAAATAATAATAATAATAATAATAATGAAAGTTGCGCGCAACCTCCATAATAAAAATAATAATAATAATAATGTCATTAATCCAAATGTAGTAACAAATAAAAAAAATTTCATCAATATTATGTATATATAACAAAGAATCAAAAGTTTTCCATAAATATAGTTAGCATGTTTATTACATATGTTAAATGACTAACCTAACCTTAAACTAACTAATAAAGGCTAATTTGAGTTTGACACGTGTCACATTTCTATTGGTTGTGTATGGCTTTTTCATACACATTGTGTATGTGTAGCCTTTTTGCTTTGTAGCTAATAATACTTATGCAATTATTATCAATTATATCTTCCTCTAAGTTCTACCTATTTCTCCCTTTGACTTTAGTACGTGGCTTCGTGCATCGTATGCTTAAGATTTAGATTTTTCTATACCATATAATGTTAAGTATACAAAAAAATATCAAAATTCTAAATGTTTTAACTATTTAATTTAAGTGTGATATTGCGTTTAAATTTTTTTTATAAATTCAAGTTACTCCCGTACTAACTATCTAGCATTGATAATATCCCGTGAATAATAGCACATTTTTTATTCTTTGTGAGAAGAAGTATTTTGATAAAAAAAAACCGATAAATGATTGAAACATAAAGAATTATACTCCATATATTATAAAAAAAATACAATAATACTACTACTCGCATAATTTTTCACACACCACTTTACCTCGATGTTTCTGTGTACTTATATCATTGACTAGTTTTGTGTTGGTGTGTTACTGCTTAGCACACTAAAGTACTAAACTAAACGTCGAATTTCAAAGTCGTCTCTTCAATAATCAATACATTAAAATTTTGAGTTTCATTCTCAAGTTAGGATAAATCTTGTTTAAGATGACAGATAGTATAAGAAAAATGAGACAAGGCGGAATATTAAAGGATTTGACAAAACTGTGTCTCATTTATCTAAAAAAGGTGTTATTCGATTCGTTTAATCTTAAAACGGATACACACGTCTCAATAAATATCAACTTCTATTAACAAGGGTTGCCCCAAATGGTAAATAGTCCACCTTCTGGCCATGAAGTCAGGGGTTCGACTTCCATTGAGTTAAAATATAGTCATGTTGATAGGTAATCTGTAAGCACCACTTGAAGTCTTCAATAAAGCCGATGGTCTGCCCTGGCCTTGAACTGGTTAAGACATACCCTTAACCTAAACTTTTTATTGTACCAAAAAAAACGACTTCTAAAGTTATATGACAAAGGTTAAGATGGTAATTTTGGGATAACAAAGACTGAAAAACTGAAACATAGGGAATGTCCGGAATGATGAAGTTATGGAAAGCAAGGATAATTTAGAGGGTCACACACGTTTAGTGACAAATGATAGAACAAAATTAAACAAGCAAATCATAGTAGCACTCTTTTAGTTAAGCACGACAAAAGCCAAATAAAGGAAGTGACATGGTGATTAGAGGAAAGAGGAACTTAATCATCCCCTCCATGTTTTAATTGTTGAATGTGATCATTTGTCACAACACAAATTCTCATTGCGACGGGTCAAGCGTTCCTCACAAAGTATTAGTGGGGAACAAATGGACCCCCCCACTTTCCCTCCCACTTGTTCTTTGTGACGAGGGTTTAACCCGTCACAAGCTTGTGACAGGTTGCCCCGTCGCAAGTAAAACTTTCTGTTGTCACAAATACATTAGGTCATCTTAAAACAGTTTATGTGTGATTGTCTTCCTTACAAGCAACACGCGAAATTCTTGAGACACTGAGTTAATATTGTTACTTCTTTCACTTTAATTATGTTTGACTTTTTTATATTGGGATTAAAGGAGTAGTTTGTTCTTCTGATTTGAGGTTTTGTTCTTTTAAACTTAAAGTTACCTCTTTTAAGTTGAGTTTAGAAAAATTCAGATCTTATAAGTTCAGTTCAGTAATATTTAGTTCAATTTATACACAATTCCTTGTATATTCAGTTCAGTTTTGAAAAGTACAACGAATATAAGATAAGTTCAATCATATAAATTCAATTTAAAATATTCCGACTACAAATTCAAATTAGAAAAGTCGGCAAAATTAAGAGAACAATGCCTTATATTAGCTCACATAATAAATTAATAATCCCCCATATCCCAAATAAGCTCCAATTAACTTGGTATCATTCTAACAATTACCTAAAATCTATGAAAACAAAATCCATATATTTCATATTTGGACTAAGCCAATGGGCCATAAAAATAAAGAAGATTGTCATGCCAACCCATACTAAAGCCACCCAACTTCAAACTGCAAACCATCATAAGGTCGGTCATACCATAAACAATGTCAACCAAGTCTTTACGAATACTAGACCATCTTAGTATTCAGTAATGGAACCAGGATTTGAACTCAACGAAGACGGAAAATTTTAGTGGGATAATGATATAAGAAAAATTCAAAAAAGGTTAAAAAAGTTTTAACCAGAATATTGGTAATTTCCGTCCTTTAACGGAGGCAAACGCTTCTGCTAGTCTCGACTCGGTAGGCCCGCGATCCAACTTCCATCCTTTAGATTACTACACCTAAATGGATAAGAGAAATCTAAGAGCAAAGACATCAAAACACAAGATAAGATGCCAATCAAATAACACAATCTACACACTTTACTCTCTATTCATCCACACAATATCCTACATCACATATGGCAACCTTACTCTCACCTTGGTCACTACTCCCAACTAACAACCTTAAACCACAACAACAATCCCTAACTAACTTAACAACCACCACAACAACAACAACATTTCCACCCCTAAAACATCCCTTAACTAACTTAACAAAAACACTAACCGCCGCAACGACAGCAGCCATAATCCTAACCTCCCCCACTCCATCCCTCGCCGCCACAGACACTCCCACTTCCTACACCACATACTACGGGACGGCCGCCAGCGCGGCAAATTACGGTGGATACGGTGGAAATTCAAGTAAAAAAGACTCAGCAGAGTATATTTACGACGTGCCTTCCGGATGGAAAGAACGTCTCGTTTCAAAAGTCGAAAAGGGGACAAACGGAACTGACAGCGAGTTTTATAACCCGAAAAAGAAGACGGAAAAAGAGTACTTGACATATCTTTCGGGGTTTCGACAATTGGCACCGAAAGAAGTTATACTGAATAACTTAGCATTGTCTGATGTTAATTTACAGGATCAAATTGCGAGTGCGGATTCCGTAACAGCTGAAGAACGGAAAGATGAATCAGGACAAGTGTATTATGATTATGAAATTGCTGGTGTTAGTGCACATAGTTTAATTTCAGTTACTTGTGCTAAAAATAAATTGTATGCTCATTTTGTTAATGCTCCTGCACCTGAATGGAATCGTGATCAAGATATGTTGAGGCATGTACATCAATCATTTAAAACTGTGGATTTTTCTTCATAGAATTCAATGCTAGTGTATATGATATGATGAATAATACGGAGTACAATGTAATTTTGATTGAGTTTTTCTTGGTCTAATGTCGTAAATAATGCAAATTCTTGTTTAAGACGAACGTATTCATCTGAAGCTGTATGGGTTAAATGGATTGATGAGACAAAAAAAAAATGTTTGTGTCATTTGCCCATATAGCGTAGTTTTAACTCATTTTACACTTAGACGGATATGATCGTCTAAATGGAGACCAGCTGAACAAAAAATAATGACTGTAAACAGGTCAAACGAGCTGGAATCGGATGCACAGCAAATAAACTGACAGCTTTGTTTGGGTCGGATCAGTCGGATATTTTTGCATTCAGATTTTGGTTAGACATTCCTGCTACAAGGCAAATTCTTATTACATTTTCTCGTATTAAGTTAAAACCGTGTTGAAAATACTTGCTAGAGCTTCATAGAGAAAAGGCTGGACCAAATCTATTTTCGAGCTTCAGTAGAGGATAGTAAAACCGAGTCAATCAGATCAGGTCATTCCAACAAGTCTGCATTCAGGCAGATTGAGACTATCATTTGAGAATAAAACTTGTAGTTCAAATCGGGTGAATTTGGAATGACTAGCTTAGATGAGTATAATCGACTAAAATCAATTTGGAATTTTACAATTTATGTCTCATAAATCATTTGATCAAGTTCACAACCACACTCGGGTTCAGATCGGATCATCGCAGCTCCTGAATAGAAGCTCAGATTCAGATAAAGGCGAGGTGAGATCATCTGCGCTTCCAATTAGTTATTTTAGCTCGTATCGACATTCTTGATTAATTTACTTCATATCAAATAACTTCTATTTATTTAGGGTCTCATTTATCTAAAAATTTCTCCAATTTTATTAAACAGCATTATTTTGGCATTTTAAGTGAGCCAATATAACTATTTGATAGGCATTTTATCTGTAACAAAAGTTTTGAAATAGAAGAATGTTAATTAAAGATAGATAAATGATTAAAACGGATTGGAAAAAAACAAGAGCTCAGTCCCTTAGATGTTCATAACTTGCGATCATTTCCGCATGTCATTACAGGTCTGTAAATTTGCTCATCACAGCTCTTTTTGAAAAATTAATTAACTCAACAAAACGTAATTCAATTTAATGAGAAATTACAATTTAGCTGTTCTAGTATTCTTAATTACTGATTAAATTCGAACAATTAAGAAATAAATACCAAAATAGCACAAACAATATTGCTTCAAGGGAACGAGTCAAAGGGAATGGAAATCCACAAAAACCAGTAAATGAAGCATTTTTATTAATATCATTAAAACCCAATAATAATCAATTGATTAAAAAACAATTGAATGAAAGTTGAAAACATGACATAGTTTAATAGATTGAAATAATAACCATAACCCAATATTGATAACACGAGACAATACTAAATCCGAATCAAACTAAAATTAAGTCAAAATCAATAATAACTAATTAACACCCGAACCTAAGTATATCTGAACCAAACTAATTGACCTGAAGAAAATTCTATGGCACGACATACTCTAGGTTTTTTTCAATTATTCGTTATTTATTAATTATATGGAATTAAAATAATATGGGAAATCTAACTCATGTAAATTATAAAAATGGTGCATTATTTGATTGACAAAATTCACATGAATTGAGAAAACCCATGAATTTAATTCATCCAAAATGGAGGAATCAATTAAAATTACCCAAACCCAACCCAAACTCAATCAAAATCAAACTAAAACCAAAACTATGGTCAAACCGATCTGGATCGACTCAAAATATATTTTGAGTCTTTTGAATCAGGTCATTTCAACAAGTCCGCATTCGCGGAAAACGAGACTACTTAGGTTCAGTTAAGAACCAATAAGGATGAATCGCTCTTGCTTATAAGAAAGACTATCAGACTTGAACTTAATTCTAATTTGTGGCGGAGCACCCCATAAGCCCCGGACTAGCCCCCTACTTGCTCTTTGTTAAAGAGGGTCACCCCGTCACAAACTAAGACTTATTAGCTACCTATACGAATCCCTTCCGATGAATGTCTTCATTATGACGGAAACTACTCTTTGCCTAGACAACAAGTTGAGTAATTTGATATATATTTGATAAATCACAAGATTAATTCAAAAAGTGTCCGTCTTAATTGAGAAAGTGTACAACTTCCGTCCGATAAACTCAAGTTCAAGTAGGATCATCGGAGCTACTCGATAGTTCAATACAAGATTAAGGTGAGGTGAGATCATCTGAGCTTTCAATTAGTTAAATTTAGAATTCAATTAAGTCCGCTTTATATCCAAACTTCCGTGATCAATTTAAATCATATAAAGTCGCGGTTTATAAGTCGAGTAATATCCATCTAAAGCATAAAACGGGTCGAATATGGAAACCAATGAGATGAACAGAACTGCAAAACAAAAAAGAAAAAATCGAAGGTTTACAATGCAAAAATTTGTGAAAAAAATCAAAAATTTGGGAAAGATGATTGTTGAAAAAAATCAACTGATAATGAAACACAACTGCCCATCTTCTCCTGAAATTTTAATATTGCAAGGAAATCTTTCGGCTTTTTAGCGTATTTATAAACCACCATGCCGATACACACAATCCTTGCTTTTATTGTAAATAAAATAAAATTACAAACAATATTTCAAAAATACGTAACCAATTATAAAATTATTAATAATAATGTTAAGAATAATGAATAAATGTAGTTATCCAACGTCCTATTGTAGTATTAAAAACCTAAAATAGGATAGCGAGGATAACCAAATATTTATTTAGGGTCTCACTTATCTAAAACCAATGCCAATTTTATTAAAACGACACTGTTTTGGCCATTTAAGTAAGCCCATATAACTAATTATATTTACAATCTCCGTCTCAATTATTTGTTTATCTTTAGTTATTAAGACGGTAATAAAATTAAAAGAGCTCAGTCCCTTAGATGTTCATAACTTGCGATCATTTCCGCAGTCATTACAGGTCTGTAAAATTTGCTCATCACAGCTCTTTTTGAAAATTAATTAGATTACTAGAAATCAATTAAATTTAACGAGAAATTATAATTTAGCTGTTTTAATATTCTTAATAGATGATTAAATTCAAATAATTAAGAAAATAATACCAAAACAGCACAGAAAATATTGCTTCAAGGGAACGAGTCAAAGGGAATTAAAAATCCACAAAAACCAGTAAATGAAGCCTTTTTTTAAAATACAATTAATACCCAAATCTAAAAAAACAATAAAAAGTTGAAAAAATAACATAATTTAAAATATCAAAATTATAAATCATTGAAAACACTTACATAAATATAATGAACACGTGAGAGGATTTTTCAAAGAATATGAAAAATTAGAGAGAAAGAAAGAATTAGGGTTAGAGATTAAGAGAGGGAATAGATGAATGAATAAAAGAGTGAGAAAAAGTTGTTTTTATAAGGTGGAGAATAGATGATAGTATTAGGGTTTTTATAAGAATATGGGCTTGTTTTTATAGCATTGTTGTGGAGTTATGGGTTATTGTTGGGCTTTGCTCGATTGGGCCGAAGCAATTCTAAAATCAAACCCAAACTCGTCAAACAACCCTTTCTAATTAATTCACAATAATAATAATAATAATAATAATAATAATAGTAATAATAATCCGTCTTACGATCGTAAGCTGACTGTTGCAACTGCATACATTTCCACCATGTCACCTCATCTTACACACTTGAATTCAATTTCTTCCCCAATTAATTAATTCAATTCTAATCAAATCTTCAACATTCTCAATTTCCGATCCCAATTTCTAAATTCTAGGGTTTTAATGGCGTCGGAAGACGTCGTCGGAGAGAGTTCGAGATCACTAAGGAACGATTCGTCGCGGTGGATTTACCAAATTAATTACGATTTCGATGGCGGCGATGACGAGGATTTACCCCCGAAAATCGGCTCGGATTCCGATGATGATGACGAAGATGAAGATGAAGAAGAAGATGATGATGTCGGAGTTGAGCAACGATTGATTCGTACTGCTCCTAGGGTTGATTCTTTCGATGCCGAAGCTCTTGATGTTCCTGGAGGTCACACTCACGATTTCCAGGTTACGTTACGTAATTATTGTGTGAGACGGTTTTATACTGTATATGAGTACCACATTTATTGATAATAACAACAAATGAGCATCGTGTTACTGTATGATAGTCTTATTCTACTCCCTCCCTATTATATTTTATCGGGTTTGATTCATTTGTTTACCTTTTTTATTTTTGGAATGCTTTTTTATCAGTAATTTGATTGCGAGTTCACTTGCATGAAAATCATTGTTTTGTTTTAATCATTTATTTACTTTTTTGGTATTTGTGGCGATCACAAGTGAAAGCTGGGCCCTTACTCGCCAATTGGGTGAGGCTTTGTGTACCGTTTCTTTGGCCTAGTGTGGTTGTTGCCCTCACGTTGATATTAAAGAGTTTGAGGCTACTCCCTCTATTGCCAATTGGTTTTCGTCCATTAGGGTGCAGGCCGTGCGGCTCATGCCCGTTTGCATGATCTAACACCAGACTTGTTGTTTAATTAAAGTTACACAAATGATTTGGATGAAGGGAGTATATTGTAGGGATTTTTTTAGTAAAAGTGTGGATGATTGATTATTAGTGGAGGCGGCACTGGGATATAGTGCCTCGATTTCATTACTCCCTCCATCCTAATCATCTGTCTAAGGGTAAACAACTGAATAAGATGGATGGAGTATAATTTTCCATAGAAATGATGCCAATTTTAAGGGTTAAGTGGGGTGGTGGTTGAGACATTATAGTCATTAGTATTGATAAAAGAGAAAGAAAAGAAAGTGAAAAATTGTAGGGAAGTTTGGATTATATTGAAAATCTGTGTGAAATAGAGGGGAATGTACGTTTGTTAATGAACGATAAATAGTTCTTGAAGTTACTCTATAATTGCAAAAAAAAAAAAAAAGATCAATGTACCATGTCGGAATCTGTGTAATGTCAAATGGGTAAGACATTACGTTGAGTATATCATAAAGAATATGGAGTAATTTTTTTGTACGTTTTTATTGTTCCATTTTCCATTTATTGATATCTTGATCAGTTGAACTCGGAGTGTAGTGTTTGACTACTTTTAATAAATCTAAGGTTTAGTTTGCGCCGAAGGGAATGCAGAGCTTAGAGCTTAGCTTAGCTACTTATTGTTTGAAGCTTTAGAGTTTAGACTCTTTGGTCTATTATGGTTGGAGATCAGTGATAAATTATTATCACTAGTAGTAGTAGTTGACCTTGAGGGAAAAGAAATATGGAACATGAGTTTATCAGGTAGTGTACGACTACAGCTATTTGATTAGAAAGTTCGGAAGTTCATTTTCATTTTTAATGAATCAATGACTCACTATTCTTTGATTCTGAATTATGATGGAACAAAGCAAATGACTCACTGTACTTCTATAACAGCTTTGATTATTTCATTTTTAAGTAGCAGCTATTGAATGCAATTTTGATGGTATTTTCATTTCGGGTCATCTAGGTACAATTGTTTTCTCTTTACTTGAAGTCGAGTATCAGTCACACAATAACCAAATTTTAACTATTTTTAGAACTTTCTTTACATTTTGGAGAAAATCAATAGATTCGTCTCAGTATACCAAAAAAACCTTTTATGTATCGGCCAATGTGAAAACCATGAATGGTACTGCATATGCTTTTAAATATTTTACAAAAAACTGTCAGAAAAATTGTCATTTAAGACATAGCATCTGACATAGGCGCGTCTTTGATGAGACAATTCTTCACTGATGGTTGCTACATTAGTCATGGTCTAAACTTGAAATGAGAATCTGAAGGAAGGCCTTATACGCAGGAATTTGGTCCTTGGAGGAGTGTCGTACTTTTTCTTCAGACACTTGGGGTTGTCTTCGGTGATGTTGGAACAAGTCAATTATACACCTTCAGCATAATGTTTGACAAGGCCCCAATCAAGGGAAAGGATGATGTGATTGGAGCTTTGTCTCTTGTTCTGTATACTCTATTCCTGATTCCGCTAGTCAAGTATGTACTCATTGTTTTGTGGGCAAATGATGATGGTGAAGGTATATTTCCTTTAACAAGCCTTCTCTATAATGCATTTACCTTTTACTAGAGATTTTATTGAATTATGATTCCTTGGTCCCCATCATTGAAATACTACAGGTGGCACTTTTGCTTTATATTCGCTGATATGTAGACATGCTAAGGTTAGTCTCATCCCTAATCAACTTCCATCGGATGCTCGTGTGTCAAGCTTTAGGCTAAAGGTACCATCTCGAGAGCTTGAGAGGTCACTCAAGATCAAGGAATGGCTCGAGACTTCCTTAGGATTGAGAAAGCTTCTCCTAGTGCCTGTTCTGGCTGGTACAGCTATGGTCATAGCAGGTGGGGTTGTTACTCCAGCAATTTCAGGTACACTACCCCTTCTGTGGTTATTCATTTTTTCTTTATCATGTGAATCACACTCCAAATGGAAAGGCCATTTCACAACACTCAAGAGTGTTCAATTTGCAATATTTAGCTTCTTCGTTTGTCTTCCTATGTTTTTTTTTTGCCTCACGCAGTGTCATCAGCAGTCGATGGTCTGAAGGTAGGCATATCTGGGATAAAAGAAGGTAAACTTTCAATTAAAATTAGATTCTTATTATAGTTCTTCCATCTGTATTTATACTGCCTACATGCCCGATGGTCTCCTCTGCGGGGTTTATTTATATTAGTTGGTTGAAATTGGTGAAGTAGTCTAGCTAGAACATTCCTGATAATATCATCATGTAAATGTCATCCTTTTGCTCTCGTGCAGGAGAAGTTGTGATGGTTGCAGTGGCCCTTCTTGTGATATTATTCAGTTTACAAAGATATGGGACAAGTAAAATGGGATTCATTGTAGGCCCTGCTTTATCCATATGGTTTTGCTGTTTGGCTTTGATTGGAATATATAACTTGGTGAAATATGACCGAGCTGTCTGGAAAGCCTTTAACCCTATTCACATCTATTATTATTTTGAAAGGAGAAAAATCCAGGCTTGGTATGCTCTCGGAGGCTGCCTCCTGTGTGCAACAGGTACGCAATAGAGATCTACGTAGACAATTAACTTCTGGAAATTGTAGTAGTATCTTACCATGTCACTTATCTAATTACACAAAGATTATGCTGGGATTCGCAGGGTCTGTGAAATAACCATTATCTTATGGAAAATGAGTGGTTGTTTGCATGTAAATATTCTCAGATCCACTCACTGAATTTATTAATTATCATCTGTTCATCAATGATCTAATTATGAAATGGATGAACCACTAATTATTAAAGAAGTATGGTTGAGAACAAGGCGATATTTAGTTGGGGACTTGGGGAGGGCGGGGTGGGGGGCGTGGGCCTGTGGGGTAGATTAGGTGAGTTAAACAATCAACATGGTTGTGGAGTCAAGTCCCTCCTGCCCACCCTCTCCTAGCAAATTATTTTTAAAATGAGTTACACTTTTATATTGTGAAGTTATTTATTGGTAAAAAATAGATGACATGTAAAGTTTTTAACGGGATCTTGCTGCACATGAGATTCACAAAAGCCACTTGTTCGAGTTAAAATACTTGCAACCGATATGGCTGACATTAGGTCTTGTTATTTTCTCATTTTATGTGAAGTAAAAACGAAGTTCAAATGCTCAATTGGCTGTTTCACTTGTATGTGCAGTATTAAGACTACTAACTGTTGCCAATCCTCAGCATTGTACCTGTTGTCTGAAAATCTGTAATCTATGCTTCGCGAATGTAAAACTTTGCCCAGCTAATGTTCACCTCTGTTACCCTGACTCTTCATATTACTTGGCTTACCAGTATTCAACACTTGACATGAGTATGACACTTGGACACTTCATTATAAGCCAAAAACATGAGAAATTCTCCCAAAATAACCAAGTTCAATACTTACATAGACACCCCCGTGTCAGATACTTCTATGTGTGTTTGAGCAATATATCAGTGTGTGCAACGTCATATATTCCAGAGTGGTTGTCGGAGGAGGATATGAGTCACAAAGTAGGCAAATACAGCAATAGTACCTTTTAAGGACTTCTTCTGAAATTGACGAAAATTTTCTTATCTAAGAGGCAAAATAAGCTTAAAAGAAAAGGCCATAATTCTTAAATCAGACACCTAAATTTCTATTTTCTAATTTTGAAGTACTCATAAGAGCTTTTGTAAACAATGGGCTTGTAGTAACAGCCTTTATAGTCTTTATGATACAGAGTGTTATAATATGAATTAAGCAACTGTAAGTGGTGTAAAACGTTATCCTTGGTGAATACAGCTCAATAACTAAAAAGGTTCTTTGAAACTTTTGATACTGCTAGTGTTGAAATTTGTTTTCCAGTTCTTTTTCGCTAATCTGTGTTTTTTTATTTAGGTTCCGAGGCTATGTTTGCAAATCTTTGCCACTTTTCTGTGAGATCGATTCAGGTACAGAATTACAGTGGTTGTGTGTGTTGAGCATTTTTAGTTAATGGAGATAAGAGTATAATTAAGTTAGCTTGAATAACAGAATAAGGCTTCACTGGCAGAATCCTAATGCTCCGTTGGTTGTTGCAGTTGACCTTTGTATTTTTTGTATTCCCGTGCCTCCTTTTGGGTTACCTTGGTCAGGCAGCATACATCATGCAGAATCAAGGCGATTCTGCACAAACATTTTACTCCTCTGTCCCTAGTAAGTTTCATTATTTGGTGTCACTCAGAGTTTAAAGTTTCGTAACATTTCATCTATAGGTTATGTTGTTTCACCAACTTCCTTAAGAATGGTGTCTTTAAATGTTTTTATTGCATTCACTGTAGCAGCTGCTGGGATGTGGAAGGTAAAATAGGGAGAACAATTAGTGGGATAAGCCTGTCTTTATTAGTGCCACATGTGACTTGCCAGTTGCCATACCTAAGGCCCTCAGGGCTTATACTGATCTTTTGGATCTTTAGAAGTCTCTCTAACTACAATCAAATATCAAACTAGTAAAACCGTTCATTTCCTCTTTCCTTTTTTCCAGGTGGTGCCTTTTGGCCAGTTTTTGTCATTGCTAATATTGCTGCATTGATAGCCAGTCGAACGATGATAACAGCTACGTTTTCTTGTATTAAGCAATCAACTTCACTTGGTTGTTTTCCTCGACTCAAAATTGTGCATACATCTCGAAAGTTCATGGGCCAGATCTACATCCCAGTCCTCAATTGGTTTCTGCTTGCAGCTTGTTTGGTGCTGGTTTGCTCTGTCCCTAGCATTACGGAGGTTGGGAATGCTTATGGTAATTACTGATTACTATTGCAATATCGTTGCGTTTTAATATTTGCATATTTACTTTTCCTAATTTTCAACTCTAACTATTTTTCTTCCTACTTCACTTCGACACATTTCAAACATTTGCTAAATAGAATCGGGTTTTCTAACGTATGCCCTAAGAGCACATGTTAAAGAAACTTAAATGTAAAGTTAGACAATAAATATTACTCCCTCCGACTTAATAGGATGTTACATTTGTTTTTTTTTACGATTTTTTAGGAGAGCTATGATAAGTGGGGCATGGATTATTTTCCTTTAACTAGTCTCTGATGTACCAACCCGCCAATTAACTAGTCACACTTCATCCACCAACGGTACTGCCATAGTACATCCGTACAACCCCCCCCCCCCCTATCAACCTGACCAGCTTACAGCCATCGGAAACCAACGTCCCATCATCCACAGTTGGCTGAGAATGCTGAGAACAACTACAGGTTCTCCGCAAAACGACACACATCACCTATAGTAGCAGGCGAATGCTGAAACAACCTCAGGTTTGTCGGAAGAAACGCTAAGCTTACCCGCAGGAGAACAACCCCTACCTTCGACGAACCCCATCTCTCTCGGTGAACACCACCCCCACGCACCGAAAAGCAACCCCCACCCTAGATATGAGGTTTTCGAGGGTGAGGAAGGGGTTTCCTAGTGGTGGGGAGGGATTTTCAGGTGGTGGTGGTGGGTTTGACGAGGTGAGGAGAGGAGTTCGATGGGGGGTGGAGAGAGAAATTCGACGGGATGGAGCGTGTGATGCCTGGTGGTCAACGCCGGTTGTCCAAGCTGGTAGGGTGGTTTGGGGATGAGGATTGTTCTTGGTTGAGTGTAAAAATGGAAGGTGGGGATAAGGTTGGGAGTGAGGTTGAGGGTAGTTTGGTAATTGAGCTGTTTACATTTCCTTATAAGTTAAATTGGAAAAAGAAGTGGTAAATTTTACCTTATAAGGAAATGTAAACAATCTGGTGAAACACCCCAAAAAGGAAAACGTAAACAATTTGTTGAGTTAGAGGAATTACATTGGAAAAAGAAAAGTGATATCTTACTTCAAATTTCCATGATATGTATTACCAAACTTTCCATTTAAGTCTCTTTAACATGTGCCCTTACATCTTAAAGAAGCCATTATTTAGTTCTATTTTAAGAAATAAGAATACGAAAAATCTTTAAAAAAATTGTGATAAAAAGGTGAAGAGGGAAGTTGCTTAGTGATGTGGGCAGGAGGGAGTTCTAGGAGAGTGTATTGAGGAGTGTCTGTCAAGTAGGCTCGGCAGAGGGGTGTTTGTCGAATGGGTGGTCAGAGAAGTGAAGTCAAAGAGGGAGATTGTGAGGCGTTGCCCGGTGAAGAGGCCGGCAATCTGTAAGGTTGTTCTGATGGTTGATGGTTGATGGTTGATGGTTGATGGTTGATGGTTGATGGTTGATGGTTGATGGTTGATGGTTGATGGTTGATGGTTGATGGTTGATGGAGGATTTGAGGCGGTGATATTGGGTCAAAGAGAGGAGGGAGGGATTAAACTTGGTGGAGGAAGTTGTGGTTTATAAATTACAAGTTGGGTAATTTGAAGACTATGTTTGTTAAGTGATTGAATATTTTGTAACGTGCTCCGTGGTTCTTATAACGACAATTTGATATTATAAAAAAAAAAAACTTGTCAAACGTAGAAAGAAGTGGAAGTAGGTAAATAAAAAAACTTCCAGAACGGAATGCAGGAAGAAGATAGGTTCATTGTGGGAGTAATTCTTCCTAATTTGATTTGCACGTGCATTCTAAATTTCGGATAAACAAATTGATTTCCTAGTGATCTGGTCATGCGTTCTTCTCACTTGGTAATTTCGAGCTCTTTCTAATCTCTTGTATTCTGATACAATTTTTTTTTTCCAGGCATTGCTGAAATGGGAGTAATGACAATGACAACAATCTTAGTAACCCTTGTTATGGTCCTTATCTGGCAAATCAATATTGTTGCTGTCATTGCTTTTGCGGTTCTCTTCATTGGAATAGAGTTAACTTTCTTCTCGTCAGTTTTATGGTGCGTGGGTGATGGAAGCTGGATCATACTACTCTTTTTTGCAGTTATGTTTTTGGTGATGGCTGTATGGAATTACGGAAATAGACTTAAATATGAGACAGAAGTCAGGCAAAAGATGTCGATGGAGATTCTGAGACAGCTCGGTCCAAATCTTGGGACAATCAGAGCTCCTGGAATTGGTTTGGTGTACAATGAGCTGGTGAGGGGGGTTCCAGCCATATTTGGTCATTTCTTAACCACCCTTCCTGCTATTCACTCTATGATTATTTTTGTCTGCGTCAAGTATGTCCCAGTTCCATCAGTGCCGCCAAATGAAAGATTTCTCTTTCGACGCGTATGCTCAAAGGGCTATCACATGTTCCATTGCATTTCTAGGTAAGATAACTTAAATAGGAAGATCTTGTCGCTCATTACTTTATTTTTTGTTTGAATTAGGAGATAAAGCCAAATTTTCATTTCTAGTGGAGTCAAAATCGGACTAATTTTTGGGTCTGGATTGTGATGGAATAATGAAAAATGATTCAAGAAATTGCTTATGCTTACTTTAACTGTGAAATGGCAGTCATTCGGTGCAATTCCGATGCAATCGCCATAAAGCCATTCTAAAATGTCCTCTCTGAGTTGTTAAAGGGTACAGTGCGTATATCCGAGCCCTCATTACACTACTGCTCATTACTCTACCCTTGGCGGGAGCATTTCAGGCATTGGGATTATGTTGTAATGAGTTCGATTTAGAGCTGGTCGGGTTTAGTAATATAATATTATTTAATAAAGTCCATGTGTGATGGACAGGTATGGGTATAAAGATGTTCGCAAAGAGACCCATCAAATATTTGAACAATTGCTTATTGAAAGCCTTGAGAAATTCATTCGCCGGGAGGCCCAAGAACGGTCACTTGAAAGTGATGGTGACGAAGCTGGGGATACCGATACGGAGGACGAGTCTGTCTCGAGATACCTTGTTGCCCCGAATGGAAGTATTTATTCCCTTAATGTTCCACTTTTAGCCGATTTCAATGACATAAAGAAGAACATTTCAGATCCGAGCAGCTCAAGCAGCTCGCAAGAGTTGAAGTCGGGAACACCATCAGACACATTGGATTCAGAACAAAGTCTCGAGAGGGAACTGTCTTTCATTCGGCAAGCTAAGGACTCAGGGGTTGTTTATCTTCTTGGTCACGGAGATATAAGAGCAAGAAAAGATTCCTGGTTTGTCAGGAAGCTTGTCGTGAACTATTTCTATGCTTTCTTACGAAAGAACTCTCGGAGAGGTATTTCGAACTTGAGTGTGCCGAACTCACATTTGATTCAGGTACGCATGACGTATATGGTTTGAAGGCAAGGGGAGAATCTGTTTGCCATTTTAGATTCTCGGCCGAGAAGGCTTCATAATTTGGTGATTTGGTCTTTCCATTTGGTACAAACTCCGGCAAAACTGCAAATTTTTGCTCTGCTCTCCCTGTGAGTTGTGATTCCTTACTCTTCCAATTTTGAACTTGATTTTATATGGTTCAGTTGGCACACAATCCAAGACTTAACTTACATACATGACTCCATTTTCAAACTATTAGCGGTGATGTATATCCAATAGTTTTTTGTAACTTGTGATATTCTTTCACACATACGGAGTAGTAGTTAATTTCTTGTTCTTGGAGGATGTAAACTCAACTGGATGCTTTCTCAACCATTTGTAAATTTGAGTTGTTAATTGTAATCAATCAATAGCATTTTTGTGTTCCTGGTGCTCTTCTGAAGATGTTTACTACTCCGACTACATTATGGAGATCATATTATAAATTGGTTGGTATAAGAACCTAGTTAATTGAAACCTGAGAAGCTAATGTAGAACTGCTGTGAGAAAAGCTGGTTCCGGTCCAGGTGTCAGGCAAACCAGGCAGGCGTCTATGACTTCAGTCAGCTGACCATTATGAACTAGCCCTTTGTTCGAGGTAAGATCGCCACTATAAGTGGGTGGAAGCCCGTCGTTTCTCCTCGCGGAGAATGTAGTGGTGTCGATCAGGTATGTAGGACTGTTAATTTCTGTAAGCGCTGTAGTCAGTACTCTATTTTGATCAGCTATCTGCAACGGATACCCTTCAGCAGGGAATAGCAATCCACTGGTTGGAGTCATCCGCCGTGTGGAGTTCTTATTCCGCGAGCTCCATTCTATGGAATGTCATATTAGACGAGATTTAAGTCGTTATGAGTGAGTTATACAGTGCAGATCGAAAATTTTGATTTGGCTTCACTTTGTATAAGACGGACCAAGATATAACTGTCACTTTTGTTGGTGTAATGAGGTAAGGCTGTTTTTGATGTTGTCGGAATTAAAATTGTCGGTATTTTCTCTCGGCAGCCTGTTAACACCCCCATCTACTTTCAGCGGTTATCTACTCTTGTATGTTGTTGTGCATGCTTGTTTAGGTACCTAGTTTGTTGTACTTGTCACCGTCATCTCAAGATTTATAAATGCATGCAATACGAAGACCGTGATTTGGCTAATATCACAAACATTTAGGTCGGCACAAATTCTCATTCTACTATATGTAATCAGTGTTTGCAATCTACTTAGACCGAAACCAATCCGTTAATCACCAAATATTGCTAATTGCTAATACATAATATGTCGGAATATAAAGAAAATATGATTTAAGTACAAAATTAAACACAAAAATAGAACAAAAAATTCGGAAATAAAATACTCCCTCCTAGTTCGAGTATTCCTCCCTTACTCTAAAATTTATTGAAAAGATAAGAACACTCAAATTATGAGGGATTATAATTTAAGTACAAAATTAAAACGAAAATAAAACAAACATAAATTGTCATTGAAGATAAGACATATCTGTCTTCAATGAAAACGAGTCGAATCCGCTTTCACAAGGAATCAAGTGAGAGGATAAGTGGGGATCCATTTAGTTTCCCAGTTACTCTCTCACCTACTTCCTTGTAAAAGTGAATCCGACTCATCTTCGTTAAAGGCGTATATATCTATCAAATCCGATTCCATCTGATCCAATGACTTTCGGAATCCTAGCAGAAACGTACGTGGGGTCCCCAAACCCATGGTCTTACTAGTTACAGCTTACAGCAAAAAGCGTTGACTTAATACCAAAAGACAAAACTAACTACTACTCCCCCTCTGTTCCAGTGAGATGTTTACACTTGCTTTATTTTGTGAGGGGAAATAAAGCAAGTGTAAACTATTGACTGGGACGGAGGGAGTAATCTTCAACATGTCACACTCATAAATGATAAATTATGGATGCAACAAACCTATAAACTTGTGCTTATAAATTCTCAACGTCCTCCTATTTTATTACTCTCTTATTATTACTCTACTCTACTAATTACAACAATAAATAAACTCAGAAAACATATAAGAAATTTGAAGAAAAAGATAATAATGAAGGGTAAAGTTGTTAAAGTGTTATTGTTTCTAATGGTGATGTTAATATCTGCCATTCTTTGTGCATCTGCTCGTAACGCCTTTTTCGTCTCAGGTATTCTTTTCTTCTTTTATTTAATTCTTTTCGGGTTGAAAGCTGTGCGTATTTGAGTATACGTATATGTCAACTAGCTTAATTGATGCGTTTATGATATCTTCTGAACTCTCAAATCATTCTTATATATTCAACTACTTCCTATGTATATACGATTATACACTCCGCGCAGCGGTGGAGCGAGGGGCTAGCAGAGGCGGGCGCCTCGCTGAAAAATGAAAAGTTCGAAACTTTTAGTTAAATTTTAGAATTTTTTTCAAGTTTCCTCTGTATTATAACTCATTTGTCCCTGCTGAAATTTCTCGCCTCCTAATCGTAAATTCAGGTCCGCCACGGCGCCACTGGTACTGTCTGAGCGTCCGTTTTAGTCATTTGTTCAGCTTTGATTAAAAAAATATTTACAAAGAAAAAAAAAAAGTAAACAAATTAGTTAGAGAGAGTAAATATAATTCCAACAGATCATTCGGGTAAACAATTTCTCCTTACAATATAGGGCTTAAAATGATAAATGATTTTCTTACAAATGATAAATGATTTAATTGTAACGTAGATTAAAATAAGGCTTAAAATTATATATATAAAACAAATTATCTTATTCCATATTTCTCATAAAAATTGTAAGAGTACTTGTTAATTAAGTCATTATTAAACAAAAAAACTAATTACCTTGATACTCACCGACAAACTAATAAAAAATAATATTAACGGGTTCATAATGACAAAATCATGTGTGAATAATGAAACACAAATACTTATTTAAGACGGGTCGACAGTCGACTCGTCTTAAGCTTAAGAGTTAAGATGGGTCAAGCCCCTCACAAAGGACAAGTTGGAGTGCAAGGGAAGACTTGCTCTTTGTGAAAGGGGTTTGATCCGTCTTAAACTTAAGACAGAGCCACCGTCTTAAATGAGACTTTATGTGAAACACAAATGGGTGATTAATTGATTATGATTTATGTGATGAGTTATGTCAGTGTAATGGTTGGCTTGACATACAGTTGAGTCGGTGAACTATACCTTGAAAGTATGAAATGCATGGTGCTTTGGGAAAACCAAGTAGATAATGTTGCAAATATTGCGTGTCTTTTTTTTTTCTTTTTCTTTTTTCCTCATATCTGTAAAGTGAGTCGTAAGGTTAAATTTACTCGTGTCGGGGTTTAAACCTAGGTTATGAGTACCAGTTATCTCTCATGAGTCATGAATCATGACTTAATAAAGCGGACATCTATTTAAGTGTCTAATTCTTATTGTATCGTGATATCATGGCCTTGTTTTGTTACGAGTATAAGACATGGGAGCGAATAAGCAACGTAATATATACTGAAATTGTTTATTTTGTATACCTAATAAACTTGCTCGAGTTGGACATTTGACACGGAACGGGGATAACTATTATTAGTAGAGGTTCTAATCGATAGATTTTCTAAAGTTTGCTAAATAGGAGTATTAATTATTGAAACATAAGGAAAGTCGTAAAAGTTTTATGTTCATTTAAGCTCCGCCCACCATTGCTTCACTCCCAAATCGTGAAATTGCGTTTTCTTTTGCTGTGTTCTTTTTTTTGAATGACGAAGGAACCCGCAGCCGCTACAAACCTTGGGTGCACACTAGATAAACCCTCGATTATACGTGATTGCCTGCAAATCACGTACACCGGGACAACAACCTTTTTATTTTATTTTTAAACAAATTTATTCTACTTATATATGAAGTACTAAGCTAGGAGTACAACATAATACATAAGATAAGAAAAATGTTCATGGTCTTGGGGTCTTAGTAATTGTTTTTTTCTCACAATTCACAAATCACAACTCTATTGAACATTGACATTCATGTGCTCAATGAAATGAGCTAGTTAGCCAAACAACAAGTAAGAACAACATTACCGCAATGGCTCAATGACTCCCACGATCGAATTGTGTCGATATTTAATTAATTAGTTATTTTTACTCAATTTACTCCTGCGTTAGCTAGCTAGCTAGACATTTAATTTAATTTTTCTGTTGATTTTTAGCAACAATTTTTTTGCTTACACATGTTCTTATTGTATAGAGGAAGGGAGTATAGGAAATCAAAGAATGCTAAGGGGAGTTTCCTTGAATGATTATGAAGACGTCGGTGCCAACACCGGACATGATCCGGGTGCTAACACCGGGCATGACCCAGGCAATCGAGATGACAGTGGCGCTCGAGGCGGACGGAGATCGGAAAATCCATAGACTGTTTTTGATGATGAGTTTAGATTTCATGTCTCATCGTGTTTCATCTTGTATCCACTATCTCTGCATTTAACATATAAGCTTTAAACATTAAAAAAACATATTTAATTATCATAAAGGGATGAGTGCTAGAAGATGAAGGCGGTGAGACACAAGATGAGACATGAAAATTGCATATGATCCGGACTTTTTTTTTATACTTATGCACCTATAGTTTATTTTTTAGTGGTGTTTGCTTAGTTTCCACCTCATGTTGATTTAATAATTGGTAAGTTTGTACAATTGTACTACATCATAAACACTAATAAAATTATGGATTATCGTAAAATAAGCTCAAAGTAATAAAATTAAGTAAAAAAAATACGTTTAGAATGAAACGAGGAGCTCTATAAGGAGAAACGTTGTATAATTTGTATGCCATGTGAACTACATAGTACTTATAATAAGTTCACATAAATGCTATTTAAGTCATATATTTTCAATAAAAAAAAGGCACTTATTTTAGATAACATAGTTCTATATTATACAATTGTACAATGGACACTTCTTATTATATACAACCTACTTTATGATGGTAGCAATAATAACTACTCTGTATATTATATACAACGGTTTTACACAAGACCAGCTGTCATGTTAAAACGTTGTATAATTTGTATGCCATGTGAACTACAAAGTACTAATAATGGAGAACTTCTACATCATAATAAGTTCACATAAATGCTATTTAAGTCAATAAGTCATATACAGCTCATCAGTTGCTCTATTAAAACTTCTAATCCATTAAAATTATGCTAATTATATCATTATATATTTTGAATTAAAACAAAAGTAGTTACATAACTACACAAAATAGTTCTATGCGAAGTATTATACAATTGTATAATGGACGCTTCTCATTATGCAACTTCTCATTATGCAACGCACTTTATGATAGTAACAATAATAACTACTCCGTATATTACATACAACGGTTTTACACAAGACCAGTTGTCATATCTAAAACATTTATTTTATTTACATTAAAGTTTATAAAGATATAGTAAGCAAATTAAACTACTTAATTTTTAACGTAATAACTACTATTATAGTAATATTATATATACGCATTACGTACTCATAAACATTAAATAAACATCACACGATCGTTTAATTCTTTATTTATCCAATTTTCTTGTTAGATAAGGCTCGACTTAGTATTCATTAATTTTTCTTTAATGGGATATTTTAGAATACATAACTGAAAATCATCTTATAGAGAATTATTATTACTTTAGTTACTATATCTCGATTATTTATTTGTCTTATCGAAAATCTCGGTAAATATATGAAATTATAATAAATAAAGTTACTAAAAACATATGGGCTTAAACTATCCATCCCATTTTCAGAATTTTAGGGCCCATTCCATGTATGGGCTTAAACTATCCGATTGACCCTGAACTAACTATAGCCCAATAAAGGTAAGAACCAAAGAAAGACCATAAAACTAAGAACCAAAGAAAGGGCTTGTTGGTCCAAGACTCCACAACTTCCATATAAAATGAATACGTAAATTATCAATATAAAATATTCACAAATTGTTGGTATTTAAAAAATTTATTTTGATAACTTACATATTTAAATATGTTGGTATTCATATATTTAAACATACTTTATCGTAAATTATTAATATAAAATAGTCAGTTCTATGGTATAGGACGGTCCTATATAAAAGTTGTTGAAATACTTTTTACACGTTTATCTTAGTTGGCTTATCGTTATTGAGCCAAACCTATCTATAAAATGGTCTTAAATTATAAATTGTGTAAAGGCTTTGTCGTTTTGATATGTCCTATGATAGAACAACTATAAATTGTGTAAAGGCTTTTTCGTTTTGATATGTCCTATGATAGGACGATCTTGTAAGGCTTTTTGTTCAATTACTTGATAACATATGTTGTATAGATCTAATTATCAAAATTATTATGAAATGAGAGGTATACATATTATTGTTGTCATATCATTTGTGTGCCGGCATGATCATATTTGAGTTTTTATGTTTACGTAACATTATGTTTATAGCGTATATATGTGTATGGTACGGTATCGAAATCAGACCTCAAGTTAATAACGACTCAAATATATGCATGGAATTTTAATCGGCCGAACTAACAATAAAACAAGAGTAATAGTCATCGGAAAAATCAAATAAAATGAAAATGAAAATGAAAATTTCTCATTAGGTATGATTTACGATGACATGGTACACTCGAAACACCGTAATAAGTTCTCCATAGATCAAAGCCCCAAAACAGTACATTACATAGAAGACGACATTATAGGTAGCTAATCCATGATCCATTAATGGATGGCTATGGCCAATTTCCCAATCTAATAAGCCACGCCTCATACATCCATCCATATCTTTTGGTGGATCATGATTCATGAGGCCCCAATTTCATTATCTTCTTTTGTTAAAGGGTAAAAAGTAAATACACAATCTTAAATATTAAAATTAATCAATAAGTAATGAGTAACTATTATAATCACAAAAATGGAATTCCACCAAAATTTTAAATTATCACCATTTAATTAGGAACTGATTATAAAAGTGTGTTATTGGGTATGATGTAATATATCGAATGTAGAATCTTTTTTTTTGGAATCTAATAGTTCAAAATTATAATAGACCAAACAACGGTGTTTTCTTAATTTGAAAAATGTTGGCGTCAAGAGATATTTCATTTATCACTCTCATTCAAACAATATACAGTATATCGTAAATAATTGCGCCATGCACGGTCTTAAATATTGAGATGAGTAATCTTGCGGATACGAATCACAATTCTTTAGAAAATACCCCGTAGATCGTTAATTAAGGAGATATTTGACAAACGAAGTTTTTTAATTAATTTCTGAGACTATTTAATAAATTAACTTATTAATTGTTCTTAGAAACATTCAATAAATAGTCAATACCATGGCATATTTAGTCTAATTGGTCCATTCAACAACTTTGATAATCCAATACTCCTATTTAATTTTGTAATCACTAAGTTATGGGCTCATGAGTCTTTATCTAATCACTTACATTGATCACTTAATTAATCAAATAATCCCACATTTTGCAACTTGTACTAATTACAAAATAACAACAAAATTAATTACCGAGATGTCTTAGTCTAATGGTTAAAACAGAGGTATCCTATAGTCCTATACAATAAGTCCCAAGTTCGATCCTCCTTCCCTCTACTATAATGCCAGCTAAGTGCACACTTCACCAGACCGAAAAAAATCACTAAAAAAACTTAAACTCTTTCTCTTTATTCTTTACCACCTTGCTATGCTATATTGTCTTCCTACATTGTTGGAATTTGGAAACATTTCATGTCACCTTCTCTTCTATTTCGTAAGCTACAAACTCATCAATATTAACAATGCCAAAATAAATACACGCATTTTCTATTATATCGTTGTTTCTTCACACAGCCATTTACGACAGACTACTAATATCGCAAAAATGTCATTCTTTAGAGCCCTCTTAAAACCCACATCCAAGCTCAAACCCAAGACTAAATTTCCATTTATAACCCCAACATCACTATATGCTTCCCTTACTCCCTTCTCCACTACAATTTTGGAAGAGAAATATGGTGGGCTTGGGCCCACAGAGCCAAAAGACAAGCCAAGAGTGGTGGTGTTAGGTTCGGGTTGGGCCGGGTGTAGGATGATCAAGGACATTGACACAAAGTTATACGACGTCGTTTGTGTGTCTCCTAGGAATCATATGGTGTTTACACCTTTGTTGGCTTCGACTTGTGTAGGAACTCTCGAGTTTCGGTCTGTGGCCGAGCCTATTGGTAGAATTCAGCCTGCTATTTCTAAGGATCCTGGCTCTTTTTATTTTCTTGCTAATTGTAATAAAGTTGATGCTCAAGATCATGTGGTAATATATTTTTAATGATTTTATTATAAAGTTTGAATTTGGATATATTTTAAGGACAATGATAATGTCACTCCAAAATCTCTTAGTCACTCAATTTTGTGAGAGTATATATTTACACTATTTTAATTCCGTAGTAACAAAATCGAATGGCAGAAGGGATTTCTGAGTGGCGTTATCACAACCCTATATTAAACCATTGATGGTTGAATGAGTTAGTTAGTACTATGATTCTCGAGCAATGCTAAGGACCCTTTTTTTTCGGGTCTTAAATTACTTATATTATAAAGTGTATGCAAGTGTTTCTCTTGTTGGTTTTATTATAAATAAAGTTTGTTGATATTTTGATTAGGGTAGTAATGTGGTATGTCTATGTGATTGATAGTAATATTTTTTTTAATGATTTTTTTATGAAGTTTGAATTTGTATATATATTAAACCATTGATAGCTAATGACGTGGTTAGTAGTATAATTCTCGAGCAATGCTAAGGACCTTTTCTTTCGGGTCTTCTCTCCAACCTTCTCCAATCACCGAAAAATAAAATACCTTATATTTTGCTTACGTTCATACTCCATAGGCCATAGCATTGTTCATGATTTTATTATAAATTTGAAGTTTTATTTGTCGACTTTTTTTTATCACGAGTGTTAAGAACTGTTTTTGTAAGTGTATAAATTTTGTGTTGTACAAAACTTTAGTCTTGACTATCATTTTCTAAGTCTACTAACAATGGCGGAGCCAGATTATGGATTGTAAATTAAGGGACGAGTTAGTAATGCAACAGAGTAATTCAACCCAAAAAAAAATCGAAAACTTCGACTAAAAAGTCGTATTTTTCAAAGTAACGTCTTCATTTTACGCTGATATCTTGATTCTTGATGATGCCGATGTTGGTAGGTGCATTGCGAGACTGTCACTGACGGAAACCAATCGTTGGATCCATGGAAGTTCAAAGTATCGTATGACAAGCTGATCATTGCGTCCGGGGCTGAAGCCGCTACCTTTGGAATCAACGGAGTCAATGAATATGCAATTTTTCTACGCGAAGTTTATCACGCTCAAGAGATTCGTAGGAGACTACTTTTGAACTTGATGTTATCTGATATACCTGGTAAGGAAGTAAGAAGCTTGAGCATCGATAATTTCCTGTTTCTTTATTCTCGACTTTGGGTAAGTCGATTGGACGCCACAAATTCTCAATTCAGATGGTCTTAACTTAGACGAGAAAATGTCACCATTTTACCAGGAAATGTTCACTTTATATTCGTCTGAAATGAGACTTTATGATTGTAAGCACATTTTCTGATTATTGCTGCTTTAGGTATTGCTGAGGAGGAGAAACAACGGCTTCTTCATTGTGTTGTGGTCGGAGGTGGTCCTACTGGTGTCGAGTTTAGTGGCGAACTCAGTGATTTTATTATGAAGGATGTTCATCAAAGATATGCTCATGTCAAAGACTACATACATGTAACCTTAATTGAGGTCTGATTATTTATCAATTGATTTTTCTTTCATTCTTATAAAGCTTGTTGTTTCTTTTTATCGTGCAAAAATCGTTGTACAAGCTAGGTACAAGTTCTAACTAGGGCCGAAACATCAATCTTATCTATATTTTTGATTAAAGTTTTTCTTTCTAGAAAAAAATGGTAATTGTGTATGTTTTTGTTCTCAAAAAGCTCGCTCGGGCCACGGCCTGGTCAACCTGTGCTTAGTTTCGTCTCTGAATGTAACTGTATTACTCCCTCATTGATCTATATTAGAAATGGAAAACAGATTATTTGGGACGGAACAGGTCAGGTCGATTTTAGGTACAGGTATATTTCGGGTGTGTTTTTATCGTGTTTATGACCATATAAGAAGTTAGGACATAGGAGCACCTCCATATTTGTTTTCGGGATCTTTGAATGTAGTTGTGATTCGACATTACTGTCACTGGTAATGATTTATTGACCTGCAGAACTTCCATTTCTGTGCAGGCAAATGAAATTTTATCGTCTTTTGATGACCGCCTTAGACACTACGCTGTGAAACAACTGACTAAGGTCAGCAGTTTAATCTAATCAGACTTGTTTCATCTTTGTTATACAAAGACTTCTGCAATCACTTAGATGTTTATATGATATATCCAGCTTTTCCAATCGACTTATAATTGCATCTGTTCCTCAGTCAGGAGTTCGACTAGTTCGTGGAGTAGTGAAGGAAGTTAAGGCAGATAGGATAATCTTAAGTGATGGCAGTGAGGTTCCTTATGGCCTTTTAGTATGGTCTACAGGTGTCGGACCGTCCACTTTTGTAAAGAACCTTGGATTTCCAAATTCACCCGGTGGAAGGTGAGTCGCTGTTACCCTTATACTGCAGTATCTCTGATGCATTTCACAAAGGTCAGATTATAGACTACTTGTGTTAAATCCTTAGGTATGAACTGTATTTGCTTTTCAGGATCGGCATTGATGAGTGGCTACGTGTCCCGTCTGTTGAGGATGTGTATGCAATTGGTGATTGTGCCGGTTTTCTTGAAAGTACAGGCAAACCAGTTCTCCCAGCTTTGGCACAGGTTCTATCTACTAGCTCATCCTTGTGAACTTTTTTTGGTCTTAAGGGAGCCGCAAGGGCGATTTTAATGATAACGGGATTCGAACCCAGGTCATGAGCACCATGTCTAATGACTTTACCAACTAAACTAGTTGACATTTGTTCATCCTTGTGTATTAAAGAGCTCTAGAGTATATCATAATATCGTATGTTTTCAACATTTGCTTTAGTCTAGAATCGAACCATGTAGGGCCTCACTGGTGGCAAAAATTTTCCTACTGAGTTTTAATATTGTTGCATTCACGGGAAATCGTATCAGAGACCTTGGGTTAAAAGTGCTATAAAATGTATGAATCAATTAGTCACCTTGCCATCTTATCTAACAGGCGGTATCTGCTTTGCTGAAACAGGTAGCAGAGCGTCAAGGGAAGTACGTAGCCAGGCTTCTGAACCGGATTGGTAAAACAGGCAGGGGACACGCTAACAGCGCTAAAGATGTCGACTTTGGTGAATCTTTCGTGTACCGACATCTTGGGTCAATGGCAACTATTGGTAGTTACAAGGCACTTGTGGACCTTAGGCAAAGCAAGGTGAGTCCTATTTACATCAACCCGATAATTTCCTTTATGAGCTGCCGGCACCTAATGGCCATAAACATGCAACTAATGGGAGCTTCTATTACGAGGCAATCAAAGGCTTCTCCAGTACAACTTTATCCTTTGTATTACTTCCTATATACACTAAGTACAGTTAAACTTGTTCAGGATGCTAAAGGGTTGTCACTGAAAGGCTTCCCGAGCTGGTTTATCTGGCGCTCTGCATATCTTACTCGGGTCATCAGCTGGAGGAACCGTTTCTATGTAGCTGTTAACTGGGTTACTACCATCCTCGTTGGTCGTGACATAAGTCGAATTTGAATCTTATCAAAGTGGTACGAACTTGCCTTTTTCTTTTACGATGTCTCTCATCGGTTTTCAAATTTCGGGCCAGCTACAGGGTGACTCCTAATGCATGGTTCTGTTGTTTCAATAGGTACTTTGTAGGATTCATTTCGATCTCAGGGTACTCAAAACCGGGTGTTTTAGCCGCCTGCAGCTGCAACCCAAGAATACAAAATTGCCATTATTCTTTAATCCTTTGTGTTAAACTGTTAATGATAGGAAGGCCACTAATGCAGTACAATGACAATTATACATTACTGGTACATAATATAGAGATCGAAATTGCTTTCGCATGTGGTTTTATGTTACAGTATTGTTGTCTGGATTATGTATTTGCGACGATAACTACAGTATTCATTGTAGAGGACAGAAGATCATCCATCTTCTGAGAATTAAAAAATGACTAACATGTCAAATGTAGAGTTATCTGGAAATGATGCCCATTAAACCAAACCAATTGGTGTGCTAAATCGTTTCTACAATGGTTTGAACCTGAAACCCGAAACTCATTAATCGTTCATCCATGTTTTATTCATTTGAATCATCCTATTCATGCTCTTATAGAGTTCAGGTCATTTTCTTAAATATATCCACAGCAATTTTAAAGCTTCCGTTTGTTTGATTTTGTCGAAATACAAGCATTGCAGAAATCTTTTTTTCGGGTCGTTTCTCTAACCTTCTTTTTTTACAAGCAAATAAGAATTATATGGTGTGTGAGCAGACTTGGCAAAATTGACTTGACCCGTACCCGAGCCGACACCCAAACTAAGGACTCAAGCTTGACCCGTAACTTGAATTAACCCTACTCAATATCACCTCACTCGGATCACCCACTCGGACGTTTATTGTTGCACACTAATCCTTATCCTGTAGATAACTTGACAATACTTGACCCGGAAATGACCTGAACTCGAGTAAGCTAACCCGACCCGATATGGCCGGATTCTTGCTTGACCCGGTTGATCCGTTTTCCAGGTCTATGTGTGAGATAAGATCGGAGAAGACCCAAAAGAGACGACCTATAATGCTGGTAGTTAAAGTAAACAATTGATTAATGGTGAGGTTAGATAGAATATCATGGCTGTCTACTCTGTGAATATATTCAAAGTTATGGCAATCAGAATAATAATGCTGATTCCACTATGAAAAGAACTAGACACAGCTTTAAGGCTGATTTTCTACCTGTTGTAAGAATAAAGGAAGACAAATGGAATGTTCAGGTTCACTAACAAAAGATGATCAGTAAGAATAACTTGTAAAGGCATACAAATAGAACAAATGAATATCATCCGAACTTTTAATCTGACAGCATAACAAGGTCTTATAACCTAGTGACCAAGATGCACAAATACCCGTTCTCGACTCCTCGACTCATGATCAAATGCTGATGCGCAAATACCTGTGCGCAAATACCTGTGTAAGACAGTCTTAGACACGTATGTTGTATATGGATCTTTTCTTTCATGGCGGTGAGACGTTTTACACAACTGTAATATAAATCCGTTTTACAGAAGACTAACTGTTGCGAAAGAGCTTACATATGGCTAAGAAGTAAGAATGTAGTAAATCACACTTTTGCACCAAATATTAAAGCTTATAATCACTGCAATTAAATTGATGAATAAAAGAGTACATAATATTACAATAGACAAAAGAAATGTATAAATCAAATATTATCAGTACATAATTTTCTTGCATACAATTTTTCACAAGGAACTGGGGAAGCTGACTGATCACTACCTTCTGAAAAGTCTTTTCTGATAACAATTCATCTCCCAGACTCCCAGTATACCAAAAGAAGGAAACAATATAAAGACTTAAATCAAAAGAATACTTCAATTTGCATGAATATATATTATCCTAGAAAGATTGGTTTATTATTCTTCTCTACCCAATTATCTCGGCTGTCGGATGCATTCTTGAACGCCTGCTTAATACGGATTAGAGCTTATATTTTTGATAAAAATGAAACTTAATTGGAAGTTAATCAGAAATTAAAGGTGCAAGGTGCAATTAACCATACGCATCAAGCCGCCATCGGCTCCTGCTCCATGTACAGTTGCTCGACCCAAGCCGGTATCATCTCCGATCCACCACTGTTGAGATAATACTGCTGTTTAAGCTGCTCTTCGAAACTGGGTTTGGCTGAACTTGAAGGGTGACCATCCTTTACAAGAGAATTAACCCAAGAAACATCGGGTTCGATCTCGGAGTTTGGACCATTATTGTTGCCATTGCTTCTGAATCCAAATGAAGCCGATTTTCGGAGTTGGTTAAGCTCGTCTCCCTGAACCCCCCATTCCACTTGACCATCCGAAGAACCCCAATCAGACAGATGAGCTGGCATCCTGCCAGGAAGTCGGTTGATCGTGCTCCGGTCGATGAAGCTTTGGCTGCGGTTAGCGAAAGATGCTAACCTAGCATTCGAGAAAGGTGAGCCACACGATTCCATACTACTGAGTGGGGACCCACCCCTCACCGGGGAAGAAGGCATTCCCGAGGAGGAGTAGCTTGAGCACAGCTGCTGGTTGATACTCTGCCGAGTTTGCATCCCAGTTGGTGAGTGAACATGGGCTAGCATACTCGGATCCAGAGCTCCGAACATATCATCAAGGTTAGTGGGCTTGAGTCCACCAAGTCGGCCCAACTCGCTAGACCTGGCCCAGCTGGTAGGAGAAGACATAGAGAGACCGGCAAACTCATCCAACAATTGTTGACGGTGTAACTCGGTTCCAAAGTCCATGTCTCGGGCACATAATGCGGCTTTTAACCTGCTACCGGGAAGCTGCAAGGCTGGTGGCGGCCTGATGTTAAGGTGATTCTGCCAAGCTGTGTTCCCACCAATCGGAGAAGAGCCACCTGTGGGGGTAATTGGAGGAGTTGACGTGGAAGGCATCATCATATAAGGGGAGCCAAGGGAAAGAGGGCTTAACGGTCCAATATCAAATGACGGTGCACTTGAGTATGACCTAGGAGAAGGGACAGCTGAGCCAGTGGAGGCATATAAAGGACGAAGTTCTTCTGGCTTGTGTGCAAAAAAGCACACCCTTCGAGCACACTTGGTCTCGTCCTTACAAAGACGGGTCCGGTATTGGGCCGGATGTAGCCAGCACTCAAAGATACCATGAGCATATTCACAAGCATCTCCTTTAGGGCATGCTCCTTTGCGAAACTCTGGGCACGGTACACAGCTGTAATGGTACTTCCGTGGGTCCCTCCGCCTGGCATTCTCCCCGGGGTGGACAAACGGGCACTCGGTCCAATCGTGAGAGTAAGCCCTTGAGCAAGGCTTGACCTTGAAGGTATACATCCTGAACTCATCGGTTCCATATATTCCGTTCTTGATGTCGGGCAAGGATGGGTCAACCGGGTATTCTTTCTTCTCCGATCCGTTTCCATCATTCGGGGATTTAGGAGACCCGCCCTCCTCATCTGAAGTCAGACATGGCTCTTCATTATTACCTTCCTTGTTCAGCAAGGTATCCAAGGTCTTCCTCTTCAACTTTGAAGAGGAACTTAATCCGGAAGAAATAACGTCAACAGGCCGATTTCCATTACAATCAACCTGATTTACATCAGCACCCGAGTCGACCAGGAGCTTGACCACCTCATGTGAATAGAGAGAACCACCAGCAGTCGCACAGTGAAGAGCAGTAGCACCATTCGACCCACTCGCTCTATTTACATCTACTTGACCTGTTTGGAGGATAAATTTCAAGATATCCATACTGCCAAACAAAGCCGCAATCATCAATGGCGTCCTCTCCTCAAACCCCATCTTTTTTAACCCGATTCTGATACCGTACCAATTACCTACTTCATCGATATCACGGCCCTCTTCCTCTATAGCATGCTTAAAGCCATCTAGATCATTCACTGCCGATAACTCGAGTAAAATAGAGGTTGGGTGATCCCCAAGTGATGCAACATTCTTTTCCAACTCATTCTCCATGATAACTTCAGAAGAAGAGAGTTTCCCTTTTGAACCACTACACATGAAAGTTATATTGCTTCTATTTCTCTCTTGCTTAACTGAAAACATGACAAAAGCAAATCCCTTTTTAGATTTATGTCGAAATTTCAATGATCGTACACACGTGATGCAATATGTGACAACATGTGACACGGATAGCACAATCAATGACAAACAAGTTCAGCAAAATATTTCCCATCAAAATCAGGAAAAATGGACATCAACTAATTGCTCATATTAAAGAGACAAAAATAAAATAAAAAAACAATTACGATAACATTAACACAGTGCCTCAAGGGCTCTTGCAAAATTGCGGAGTTAGGAGGGGTCAGATGTACAAAGTCTTACCCTTTACCAACATCACAAAGAAAAGAAAAAAAACAATTACAAGTTCCAATAATAGCAAACAATAAAAAGTTCAAAAGATTTAAACTTTTGTGGAATTAAAACAACCCAAGTTGTGATTAATGAGAATATCTTAGTTTTATGGTTATACAACCTAATTCCACCAAATTCCCAAAAATAATCAATACCTACTACAAGTTCAACTGCAATCTACACCACATAACAGGGAAATCCTAGACATTTTAGCATAAAGATTCAATCTTCATTGATTTCTCAACAATAAATGAAGAATCATTCATACAGTACCAAGAAACTTACCTTTTTCTATTCATTATCGGGTATTTTAATCAAAGTTAAACAAATTAATACGGAGTAGTATCAGAAAATATTAGATAGGACAAGTTTGGGCTAAATTTTAGATTGAAAATTAAAATTTTAAAAAAAAAAAAATCAATCTTTATCAAATTTCATGAGAATCATTAACTTTTAAACAAGAAACTTGCTCTTTTTATTAGGAAAAATCATACTAAATTACTCTATGATAACTTCATTAAAAAAGAAAAACAACACAGAATACACCTCCTTCAACATACTTCTCCAACTCACAATACCACAAACAAGCAAAACATTACACAAAAGTGAGTATATGTGCAACTTAACTTTTAATTGAACTCATATCAATCAATAAAATAACTACAACACAAAAAAAACTAATTTAATTGACCATAAAATTACATAAATGAAACATATATAACCAAATGAACTAACATAAAGATTCAAAATTTAAATTATATCACAACAACCCAACAAAGAATAATCACAAAATAACTTTAAAATGAACAAAAAATCTTAAAATCATACCCAAATATCAACAAAAATGAGCATATATGCAGTTTAAACTTTATATCAATCAATCAATCAAAATAAACATAAGCAATAACACCAAGTAATTAAAATGAGCATAAAATTACATAATGAAACATATATGATTCAAACTTTATAACATATGACAACAATCCAATAAACAATAAACACAAAATAACTCAAAAAAAACATAATTACTTAGAAACATACCTATAATATAGTAGTACTTCAAAGAGAAGAAAAGTTATGTTGTTATAATAATTAAGTGTTAAATACAAAGAATGAAAAAAATAAGCTTACCCTCCTCACTTAATTTCAGCAGCTCAAATGGGTTAACACCTCCTTTTAAATCCGCCCAACTACATAGACCAAAACCCACTATTGAAAGCAACTTTTAGAGAGATAAAGTGAATAAAATAATACTCCAATATTATTTTTATTATTTTTTGTGGAAAAAAGTAGACTTTTCTTTGTTTACTATATCATCATTTTGCATTGGTCAATAAAGCTGACCCTTTCTTTTTTTGTTTTTAAATTTATCAGTAAATCTTGTAAGAGACGGTCTCTCAATAAACTTATTCAAATACTATCCATAATTTGATGTAAAAATGATAACAAAAGTAATAAAAATGGGTACGCATAATATAGAAGGGTATGCTAATCAACACGGTCACAATCTACGATAGGGCTTGTTATAAATATGTGTACAAAATGAAAGTGTCATTTTGAGTTACAAGACTCACAACCAGTAATAAAAGGGGTACGAAAATTACATAAAAATGTATGCAAAATATAGTCTCTCAATGACTTAGTAAAAGACCGCCTCGAACAAGTTTTGTGTTCGTTTTTTTGCAAAGTTACAAAAAAAAAATTATGTTTGATACGGTATATTTGTCTTAAATTTCAAATGGGTAAAATTAAATAAATAAATAAATTTTAGTAATGTAAGGGCAAGCAAAAATTTGTTCAGTCTAAATAAATACCATACACCCATATAATTTGACTCATTATATATTCGTTTTTTAAATAGAAACAACTCATACAATAAATAACCTTTTTTAGATTTACTCTGATCTTCTTCTTTCACAAATCGATAAAATGATACTCGTACATGGTAATCACTTGAATTTGTCATAAGCAGTCACTTGTATTTGTCAATTCATATGGTAATAACTTGCATATGCATCGAGATAGTTATTTTTAAGAATTACAGAGTAATGTTTCTGTGCTAAGTGAAAAGTTAGTGAGATACGAAATGGAATAGATGATTGTGAGTCGAGAATCATATGAGACCGTCTATATTAATAATCTTATCGTTAAACCTTCGCATGATATGTTGTTACTTATTTATTTTCTAATCAAACTTTAATCTAAAATTTAACCGTTGTTTTTACAAAACACTTACGGAGTATATTTTATTTCTAGTACATCTTGCTTAGGATCAATGACGTAGCTACCTTATGACCGGTTCAGTCCTAGCCCTGGTAGGTTTATGAATATTTTTAGTTGTATCTATGACAAATTGTATGATTAGTGTAGATTAGAAACAAAATCGAGGCTCGATTCTTTGCCAAACATGTTTCTTGTATTAATTTTTTCCCAAACATTTTGATAAAACTTCTTACACTTTGGACTTCGACCGCCTATTTGTTTTTACTTTAGCCTTTGAGAGTTTATTTGTTTGTTGGGCCTTTAAACTTTCATTTTTCTCTTTTATATATATTCTCTTTAGAATAGTATGACAAGAGACCGTTATAAATAAAAGTAAAAATTGACGATAACTTAAAGAAAGACACTTAAAATGACAACAAATTCAGCCCCGCCTAAAATTATATTTTGGCTACGTCCCTGCTAGTTAGGATAAAGAGTCCGTTTTATCTCCATAACAAACTAGATAGTAAATACTACCAATGATGTCCATAGAGGCAAAACTTTTGACATTTTCTAGGCAACTTGTTATGCCTTTTGATATGTATTTTTTCAACACAGATTCTCATTTGTGACATGATATTCGTTGCTAGCTTGCGACGCGTCAAATATTTCTTACCTGGATAGGAAAAGACAAGTTATATAGGATTTCATATGTTTTGTCTTATCTACCCAAGTGGGTGACCTTGCCATTAGAAGGGGAAAAAAGGATTATACATATGAGTTACTACCTCAGAGTAGTATGAATTTGAGTTTTTGTGTATTTTTTTCGAGCTTTTTAAAGACTATGAATTATATTTTAAATTTTATTGTAATTTTTTTGAGTTTTATTGTAATTTTTTTGAGCTTAATGTTCAAATTAATGAACTCAAAAACTTTTTAGTAAAACTCATAATTTATAGTATTAAACTCAAAAACTTTATTGTAAAGCTCGAAAACTAAATTATCTATAGTTGTACAGCAGATGTATAATCCACTTACTGCATCAGAAGTTGTATCCGTCGAAAGGAAGATTATTGTTCTTTCAATCTTAAACAAGAATTTGTGTTTTATTTAATGAGATGAGTCTTGAAGGGTAAATTCTCATTTGGGTCAGTCATTTTTCATCACAAGCTTGTAACATTTCACAAGTTACAAGTTGCAAGTGGTAGACTAAATGGACAAACAAATAGAAGAAGAACTCTAAGAGATCACAAACTTGTGAGAGTCACAAGTAAGCGAGATTTTTTGGGTTAAAGAGAAGCCCAAAAAAAGAATATCGTTCAATATCTTTTTAATTTTGTTTTTTTAGATTGCTTAGTGCAAATGAAATGCAAATACACATGAAATTCAGATGCAAATGGAGATGCAGATGAAATGCAAATGAGATTTGAATGCAGATTACAGACTCTTCTTGGATGTGGGTCCTACCGGTGAGTAGACTTGTAGGTGGATACGCACACGTGTCAGTAATTTTACACTAAAGTCACCGGCTTTTGGATTCTCTCATTGTCATGCTTTTCGCGCCTTCTATGTTTGCGGAATGACGTGGGTGGATTTCAACCGTTGTATTTTCGATCAATTAGATGTTTTATACCGTCAACTCTTGGTAAATATTTAGTCGAAAAACGTGGAAAATTAGGTGAATTTGAATAGAAAGACCATATAATGGAATTTTTTTTAATGTAGAAGGAATTATAAGAAAATTATAAGCTAATAAGATTAAATAAGTCTTGCTTCGGGGTGATCCGTAGCAAGGTCAAATACCCCTCACAAAGAACAAGTGGCAAGGTAAGTGGGGGCTCCATTTGCACATCCACTTGCTTTATGTGAGGGGGATTTGAGTACTTGACCCATCGCAAGTTTGCGACGAGTCGTCCCGTCACAAATGAGAATTTGTGAATAAGATTTAAACACGCGTCTAAAGTATATTTAATACGGATTTTATTAGTTGAGTTAGCTGATATTTGCATAAGAGAATTATTTATGTAGTTGTCAAATAGTTTAATTAATGAAGTTATGAGGGGAACGAAAAATGAGTTCTACACTCCTACCTCAAGCCAGCCCACCATGCCAGAAGAAGATGGCGGGTTTTGTATCGTGTTTAGTTGTACCGGTGAAATTGCTGACAAAAAAGCATGGCCCATGACATGTCGTGTCGTGTTGTGTGCCCAACCAGTTCCTCCACTTAGCCTTATTTATTTGTATTTTGGGCGTGCACAAACGTGACGTGCCTAATCTAAGTACGTTATTCTTCCTCAAATTTCAGCCTAGACACGAACCACGCCCCATGGTGTGTCGTGCTCTATTAAGCCATGGCATGGCCTGTGCTGGGGCGTATTAGCTTTACGGCCAACCTTCTCAATTCTGGGGGTAATACTCGTGACTGTGGGTCGAACCCGTCAGCAACATATTATCTTATGGTTCTATTTATACAAAAAAAATATTCTCTTCAATCCAAACCAAATGTTACACTTTCTTTATTTGGACGATTCATAGTTCCATACCAAACTACTAATTCCTTTTTTGACAAAAAAAAAAAGTTCAAACACCTTATTTTCTCATTGTATTTACAACACATAACCTTTACAAACTACAGTTAAGGTCAACTACACCTACTTGTGAGATTTTAAAAATACACATACTTTTCTACTTTTCTGAGAAAGTGTTCGAAAAATTCATGTGTCCTTCGGGAGGATCGTACTCCTTATACCTAAGATATTATAATATATTTCTTTTTTGGTCTTCCTTGTCAGGAGAACGAGGAGGATAGTCCTCCGAAAGACACGAGATTTCATGTGTCTAATTCAATGTAACCATTAGCTTTGATTTTATAGATTATTACTCCCTTTATTCCTTAATTGCATGCTTAAAATTTTTCGGATATATTAAACAAATAATAGATGAAATATACGAGTAGTTATTTTACCGATATAAATGTGTAATAATTTTTAAAAATAAATGATTTGTATAAAAACGTTGAAATTTTCAATTTTTTTAACAAGAATTTGAAGTGACTTATTACAAGAAAAAAAATCCTACTGTATTATACATGGTTTGTTTAGGAAATGAGCATTGTTTTTTTATTGGATGACGAGGGAACCCAGTGACATGCTCGAAGTCTATAAGGCATAGTCCCATGCCATTTTTACCTCCACAAGATTGCTCTTGGTGAGGCTTGAGCCTGAGATCTTTGGGAGTTTCACCCATGTTTTAACTATTAGACTTCATGCACCCTTGCGGGCAAAATGAGCATTGTTATGTTATCTAAGGCTCATTCACTTAATTTAGACCAAATATCCGATTTTAAAAATATGAGTATTTAGGATCCGATTCAACATTCGTATATGATGTAGTTTACATCCAATCGAACCGCTAACTACATCCAATCGAACCGCCTAGTAAGTTGTGTGTCTTGATGTTATTGACAATTGATATATTTGTTTCATTATTACTAAATACTCGTAAGTTACTAATAAATGTGCTAATTTTCCCTTATGTTATAAAATACTCTTGTTTTATGAGGCTAATAAAATTTCTAATTCGCTCTTTATCTTCATCATTCGTTAATTTATCTTATTTCGAATAATCAACCAAATTTCCTTACATTTTTTTTAAAAAAACAATGAATTAATATTATCCCTCACCTGTCGATATCATTCTGTGGCATGCCCACCGCCTTTTACCTATGCAAATGCTAAAACAAATAACCACTACCTAAAATTGATCACTCCACTTTATTTTTATTTATTTATCTTTAATTTACACTACATTACATAATAAACTTTGTTTTTACTTTCGGGTTTTAGTCTTTAGATGCATAATAAATGAAGTTAAATTACTGTTTGCATGTAAGTGGACGTGACTGGATACAGCATAATCTGAATTGTATACCTAAGCGACTAAGCGTTACGAAACTTCTTGCATTTTTCTTTTTCCTTTACTTAACTCGCATAAAGATAAGGCGGTGATACCGTTTTTTACTAATGTCACACAAATACAAGTTAATGATATAAGTATTGTACTATTCATTATTCTCTCACAATTAGAGTGACATTAATAATTATGGTAGTGGATTTATCACTACCCTAAAGATATTACGGCGGCATGCACATCTATATTTTACAAATTATCGAAAGATAAATGACATTACGAATGATATCGAGTCCTTAGCTTATACTATCAAATGGTCTACTTATGTAACAGTTTATAGTCTAGACTATACATCGAATGTACTACATATGGTAGTGTCAATTATGAGTTTTATAATAAAATTTCCGAGCATTCGTTCAAGAATTATAAGCTTTACTATGAAGTTTTTGAATTTATTCACTTATATTCATTAAGTCCAAAAAATTTCAAAGTAACTTAAAAACATTACATATAAGTTCAGTTATATTTCAGTTTTTACGTCGAAAGTTAAAATCTACGGTAAATTCTAAACTTGAAAAAGCTAAGAAAAAATACACACAAAATCAGTTATATATTGATCTGATGTAATTCATTAGACGTATGTTTCTTTTTTCTTTTCTTTATGCAATACAGTAATAGTATATGAGATGATGGTATCGGAACTCGGCACCATCCAAAAGTAATGTTATCTCATTTTATCATTTAAAAGAGAGAGAAGAGAAAAAGTTGTAACATCTACTCCATTGGTCTCGAATTCTAGCTCAATTGTTTAAGTTCTTTTATAATGAAAAATATTTTAATCAAAATAACCTAATAATTAAGATATAAGAAATACCAACAAGTAAAAATAATACAGATTGATAACTTAAAAATGCATTGAAAAATATAATATAATGAAGGGAGGCTGAAGTCACAAAGAGTAAAAACAGTTTGACGAATCGAGCTTTTTTTTCGTAAGGATAATTAATTTCTATACTTAAGAGAGGTTTATTTGATGTGTTTGTTCGTATGGTAGTATCAAAGAATGAAAAATTCAATATATTTGAAAGCTTTATATAACACGGTATCACGGTCTACTAATATTACTGTTAGTTATTTTCGGATAAATGAAGAATCACACCGTCCTCCTTATATGACATTAAGGTGGACGGCTCAATGGCTTATCACACGTACTCTATGCAAAATGCATGACTATTTTTTGTTGAACTCATCCTCCCCTAAACCCGTCACTGCAAACACGATAATTAAAATCAACATTATAACGTAAGATCGATGCTGATGCGAATCGAACCCAAGTTGAGATTAATTAAGTTAAAGAGTTGTTGCATTAACAATGCGTGACACTTTATACAAAAATTAGGTTTCCGACAAGAAATAATCAAAGAGAATATTTGTTGCTACGGTAGTTTAGTTGACCTGCTCATATATTTGTTAATGTAGAAGAACTTATCATCAATGTATATATTGGATTAAGTCACATCCTTATATGTATCTAATCCCTTAACTTTGATTTTGACTAATTAAAACATCATTTACTTGGAATATACTCAACTAATTAAACAAAACTTAGTTAGGCCAATGCTTAATTAGGTTTTAAATTTATCATTGTTTAACTTAGCCGTCTTTGTGGCTGTGATAGAGATATGGAGTACTAGACTACTAGGGGGGAAAATTCTTGTTTGTTGTTCTCCGGGAATCCAGTCCTCCTTACACCTTTGGAGGAGAATCAAATAGAAATACGGTAAAGTTGGAGGACACATAAATTTTTCATTAGAAGGATGAATTGGTTATCGTTCCAATTTGGAATATGACTATTTGCAGTTGGCCTTGCTATTTTAGACCGTTTTAAGTTTAAACATCTCTCAATATTTCTTTTTAATGTTGTCTTATTTAAATCGATTGAATTGTGAGTGTTGTCTTAACTTGACGGTTTCATATTAACCAAGAATTTGTGAATTTAAGGCTCGTATTATTAGCTATAGTAATTTTCCCTTAAGACGACATATCCGTCTTACGTTTTAAACGTGTCAACAGTCAAGTACATACTAGTACTTGTGTAGATAAAAACGCATAAGAAAAAATGATATATTGTATTATATACACAAGTCGTATGTTACTTGACCCGTCTGAAGCTAATAATACGAGCCTTAAATGAGACGACACTATTAGTTCGATGCTTAAAACGAATAGTGCAGTGGTAAATGAGATTTTGTGTTTTAGCTAACCGTACGTAATTTAAGGAAAATCCGTATAATTTGACTAGTTTTACGAGTAAAAAAAAGGATGGAGGACAACATTGTAGGTCATATTTAATTATTTATAATGTTTTCTTGTATCTAGTAAAAACCGATTCATTTTACGTCAATACAATACCATTTTAGTATTTTGGGTAGTTCATTAAAATTATCGACGATTTGAAGTAATTTGTCCGTACTTAATTACTTAGCCGCACCAAGCCACTATGTCCAGCCCAAATCTAAAGGAAACCCATATCACACAAATCCTAAACTAAAACCCTACAAAAAAAACCCTTTCAATTATCCGCCATTTCTAATAGCTTCTGTCACCTCCAAAACGACGACGTTTCCCTTCATTTTATTTGCAACTAATGCTGCTCAAAACGTCCTTATAATTTCTGGGTAGTGTTTGTTTTCTGGTAATTTCTTTTCATTGATTAAATATTATAGTTTTTTCATGTCTCTTAAGCTATGAATTGGAGAAGATTAGTGTTTGATCTTTCGTCTGATTTGTTACTTATCTTACCTTGATTGTATTTGTTTAGCTAATAAAGTAAGTGGGTTATTGTTGGATTGATAATTTATCCCCGTGGCGATCATTTGTTTACCTTTTTTTATTCTTTGTGAGCGGTTTAATCAAAGATAAACAAATGATTGAGTCGGAGGGAGTACTTCATCGAGCCGTCAATTGGAATTTTCGGTTGTTATTTAATTGGATTGTAGTTGGTTTAATTTTGATTGGTTAATTGTATTTATCAGGGGCAAGAATGAAACTTTTTCGGGTTGTTCTTCAATCCGTAAACAATGGGGTTCATTATCGTCAATTTAATCGATCCCTGTCTACTTGGCCAGGCATGACTGATTCAAATTCTGGTATAACTTTTTTTTTGGTAATTTATTATGTGTGCTAACTGATTGCCAGCTATGCCCGTCTTCAATGATGATTAGTGATTTCATATCCATTTGCATTGGTGTTGTTGGGAGGTCAAATGTATGCTAACATGTATTATGTATAGATTAGTAAGAAGTAGCTTCGAAGTTTGCATTTTTCAGCAGAAAGTATGTAGGAATCATTGCAATTAGCTGAATTTATCATATCGGTGATGTATTTGTGTTAAAAACACCCGAAATCAGTGTCTAAATGTGTAGTAATCTTAGTTATCGACAGTATATCTCCAAGGTTGCACTCATTATTATAATGGGATCACATGTTGTGCTGTATATCAGAAAGAGTGACAATATGGGTGATTTACGGGTGAGCTGTGATCATTGAGGGCTGGGTCTTTGGAAATTTGGTGAAAATGTTGTATTGAATGGTACAATTAGATGGGAGGGATCAATTTAGGTGGCTGATGAAGTGTTGAAGCCTAGCTTACTCTGACACGGTTGGCCGTCTTCTCATAATAATCCGAACTTCACTTTAACCCATAATATACCCCACTTTTCCCCCCCTCTTCTCATATTGCACTAAGACCATTTTTAACCTGTTAAATCCGGTTAAAAGCTCATGTGGGTCCCCTTTTTTTTTTAAATTTAGAGAGCACTAATCCATCCATTAATTACGCACTTTTCACATAACACATTTACACCCTAATAACAATCATAATCGACCCAACAACAACCGTATATGGGGAACCACCCCATCCCAACGCCACTATCTCCTCTCTAGCTTCACCTTATACAAACCCTTGAGCACACTCATCAAACACCAACCGACGCCAATTTCGACTATCCTAAACCATCAATATCATCTCACACGTTGCCGGTTACTATAGACTATTACGAGAAGAGGGGGCGGGTTTTATAGTTTATTATGGGTTAAAAAGAAATTTAGATTACTATGAGAAAGTGACCATTAGGTTGATTCTTGTTGTTTATCAATCCTTTTAAAAAATAGCATATTTTTTTAGTTTAGATATGTATCATCTCACACTTCTTTCGTTAGTAAATGCTAAAATTTATAGCCGAAATTTATGTTATTTGTCTGCCATGTTTGCTCAGTAGGTCCTGGCAACATTGATAGCTGGAAATTAAACGCGTCTGAGTCTGCTGATGACTTCGAGAGGCGTATGTTTGGTGATACATCTGAAGACCAACCAAATTCTTTCTTCCGTTCACTTGATAGGGTTCAGAAGGCTCGTTATGGACCAGGCATGGGTTCCACCCATAATGGAGATGCTTCTGGAATTCATGAAGGAAATGATATTAATTTCACCACATTAACAGACGGAATGGAAGGGGAGTTGAAGAAGGCAGCTACGTATTTTGAGGTTGATCAGCAGGAGATTGCAGCCGATGATTACACCTACAGACCAGACATGAATCTTAAGCCCAGAATGACTTATACTCCGGAGGTAGGCAGTTAATCCTTGTAGTGCATTGCTGTTTTGTTGCTGTAGCTAAAGAACTGCTCGTTTTGTATAATCTACATTTGTTGTAATTTGGACTCACTATCGCATATTTAAGGCACCTTTGGTGAAATTTTGTCATCTACTATAACATCGAGCACAAATTATACTATAAGACCGTCGTTATGGTGCGACCACTTAAAAAGTAACAATTATATGGTCAAAAGTGACCACTTTAAAAAAACTACTTATTTTAACATAAAGTGGTCTTTTTGTCCATTGCACATTTGCACCATACGACGGTCACACACATTCACTACTAAACATGGAGAAATGTTATGCCCCCGTTTTTTCCACATTCACTGTGTCGTGTTTTGATTATGAATGTCCGATATTTATTAAATAGGACATATGTAAATCTTAGGTTGTCTAATACAAACATACATGGTTTACGAGTGTGACCATCTGATTCTGTCCCACATGCTACGACTTCTCTTGTCTACAACTGCTCACATTCTTAAACCCCATTACACTCTTCACAGGATCTGAATATCAGGAAACCAGGAGTGTGGAAACCAACCAAGCGAGCTGAGTTTGAAGTAACTACAAAGGAGGTTCTCCAAAATGCAGATTTCAGGGTAAGCATATGGTAATTTAAAGTTCTCAATTCTTTACGTTAGATGCAAAGACTGCCGGTAAAAGCTCTTTCTGCATGGTATTTGATAATTGTTAACATGCGGCAAAATACTCTCTCAGACCCCAACATTTATGGTGTTAATTTGTGTTCACTGTGAATTTTCTGAGGACATTGAGTTGGTCCTTAAGTAAAAGGGAAGACTGTTGATGATAAAAATAATCGCTTAACGTTATGAAATTGGTTACTAATAAAAAAGATAGCAAAGATTTTACAACAGTTTTATTAATTATATGAAGCACTATAACTTCCGAGGAAATTGGTCTCATGATTAATTGTGATCCTCGATTAGTGTTCCGTGGCTTCCGTGTTCGTAAAGCAAGCGTGATTAGGTGAAGTTCTGATCTTGAGAGTAGTTTCCTACCTATACTGTTTTGTGTCTAACAAGTTAAACGTGTATATGAGTAGATGTTATGGACTTCATCTTTTCCCCCTTTGATCGTGTTTCACTCTTTTCTTTTTACACTGATTTATATTTAATGTATGTCTCAGAACGTGCGATTCCTTGCCAACTTTTTAACTGAAGCAGGAATACTAATCAAGAGGAGCAAGGTAACGCTTGACATTAGACTGACATCCTGCTTTACCTTTTGGATTACAGTTTTCCGAAATTAAACGGCTTGCATTCTTGCAGACCGGAATTAGTGCTAAAGCCCAAAGAAAAATTGCTAGGGAGATCAAGACTGCCCGAGCTTTTGGTCTCTTGCCTTTTACAACAATGGGGACAAAAGCTTTTGTGTTTGGCAGGACAATGGAAAATCTTGACCTGGACTATGAGTTGGACCCTTACGACACCCCTGCTGATGTAGATGATGTTCAAGATCCCATTGCAGAATAGATGCTTCAGTAGTTAGAAAAGATTAAGGTCTGTAATGACAGCGTAATGACTCCCTTCACCAACTGCACTATGCATAACTTTCACCGGTTGCATTCAGGTTCTTCTTTTTTAACTTTCTGTTTACCTGTCCTTTTAATGAAGATATAATGTGGGATTCATAGATTTTTGCCTACATATTTTAGCTACCCTCGTTCTCATCCTCTATGTTTCGTTCTGTTATATTCATGTTATGTTCTATAAATGTATCGGATTTTGGAAGTTAAATAAAAAACTAAGATTATTTATTTCTGATTGGTGGATTATACCATGTAGTCGTAGGCTCGTAGCATTAATTTGTTTTCTAGTTTCCCGTTGTAATTTCTAGAATTGACCATGTGGTTCCTTTTAGGCAAGAAATTGAGTTATTTTCTTCTTGACCCTTGTCTTCTTTGTTTTTTTATGATCAACAAAGAACTGCCACGTCGTCCCGTGTGGATTATGGGCTAGTTAAATCAATTCGAGTTTCTCTTTAAAAGTGTTAATTAAAAGATGATATGGGCAAAAGGAGAATGCAAAAACTCCGGTATAGGATAACCCGAAACATTTATCAAGAACTTCCTTAGGGTAAGATTATTGGCAATGTTGTCAGGATCAAGATTCTACTTTGAATCGTTAGAGGCCCGTGAGATCGGATCGTGGGATCGTACGATCCTACGATTCTCGCTAGTTTATGTATGATTGATGGAAGGGATCTCACTAATATGTAAATGAAGTATAAAGTAGCATAAATAAAGTACTAATTATATAATTATAAAAGCCACGATAGTGTTTTTGAACAAAAGAAGTAATAATTCAACTGTTAATGTCACCATTACTAATTTACATCATCTAAGGAAGAAGCAAAATGTTGAACAAATAGTGACATGGACAATTGGAATCTCGGATAACATACTAATATCAACACTAGTCATCAAATCTTATTTAGGGTTCATGGGTGATGAGTAATGATAGTAGATTGATGAATATTAAATTGGGACTTAGGGTTCATGGGTTTTCGACAAAAGAAAGGGAATTCGGAAGTTCAGTTTGCTTGTTTATGTAGTTGTTGGCTTATTTTTACGGCTTTTTTACTTCATTTGTCTTATGGGTCAATGAAACAAAGAGATTTAAGAGTGTAATCGGCCTTAGAAAGTTGTAAGGATATGTATCCCACTGGCCCATTAAATGAAAAAGGCCTTTATTAAAGGCAAAACAAAGAATCGAACGATTCTGAACGATTCTACACGATTCTGAACGATTCCACGGCGATTCTACTCCATGCCGATCTTACGAACGATTTGGATCGTTTACCTATTTTTGGATCGTAGGATCGTACAATCCTACAATCCGGATCGCGATTTTAACAACATTGATTATTGGTGAGTTTTGAAAAGACTCACTCAAGACTCCCAATAATCTACCATAGTCTTGACGAAGTTTTAAGTTGAGTCTTGGATTAAGGCCCTGTTCTTTTGGGCTGAATAGGAGCTGAACTGAACTGAACTGAACTTATAGGAGCTGAACTGAACTGAACTTATAGGAGCTGAACTGAACTGAACTAAACTTATAGGATCTGAACTTTTCTGAACTTAATTTTACTTAATTGAATAGAATTTATAGAATCTAAAATTTACTAAACTGAACTTTATTATATAAGGTAAGATAATAACATAATTCCAATTTATATACATTGGTTTGTTCAAATATATTACTACGTTGACATCATCTTTATCTGTATCTTTATCTTTTGGAAATGACTGTCATAAAAAAAAGTATACTCTAAAACATAAGGTAAGATAATAACATAATTCCGATTTATGTACATTGGTTTGTTCAAATAGATTACTACGTTTACATTACGATAAAAAAAATAAATCACATATTACATCGTTTTCTAACCATCTATTTCCATATCATCATCTTCCTCATCACTTTCTTCTTTATCTTCACTATCACTCGTAACAACGAATCTATTGCCTCGCCAAATATTTTTTACTATCTTGTTTCGTACCTTGAACATGGTTTTTTTCCGCTTATCATCAAACATGCCCAAATCTACCGTTCCTTAAATATTCACGTCATGTTGTATAATAGGTATTCCAAGAGTATGCATCCTTATAAAATTATGGAGTGTGAATTTGATACTTTTGATACTTTTGTGACATTCGGGGCGTATTTTTTAACACCCACCTTTTTTTCAATTGACCAAATGTTATTCCACTAATTAATGTCAAATGTTTTTATATAGGTTTTCATAAATAATATATTCCGTATAACTTTTCTAAACTTAATTTGTAAGAATTGAATTTTTCTGAACTGAACTTATAGGAGCTGAACTGAACTTATAGGAGCTGAACTGAACTGAACTTATAGGATCTGAACTGAACTTATAGGAGCTGAACTGAACTGAACTTATAGGAGCTGAACTGAACTGAACTTATAGGAGCTGAACTGAACTTATAGGAGCTGAACTGAACTTAAAGGGGCTGAGTTTAAGTCCAAAAGAACAGGGCCTAAGACTCTATATGAGCATTGAGCATTGACCCCACCTTTTTAGAGATGACAACCAAAAAATGGCTTCTATTTGTTAAACTATTTTTTTTACCTTTTTATTTAAACCTCACAAAAAAAAAGTGTAGTGGAAAAGTCTGAGGGATAACGTATAAAGTCCGAGGTGGGTCTGAACAATAAAAGAATAATAAAAGTTAGTGGAAAGCTGGTATGACAGGGTTTTAAGACTTAAGTGAGTCCACCAATAATCATACCCTTAATCTAGTGTACTTCACCGTATACGTGATTTTACTTTATTAATTTCATCATCCCAAATCAAAGAATAATGAGTGTGACACCATTGTAAATCAAGATACATTGTCCTTTTGATATTACTTAGAACACACATAGCATATAGGAGGCATAGTGACCATCTATAAAGTATAACACACTTAATTTTCTTTGGTATTGAAAGTCAAAATGAAATCACTCAACTGGCAAGACAAACTGAAACTTCATCAGCAGTTTTACATGTTTATAGATCTCTCCTTTCTTGTTGTACAATGGAATTGCTCGGATGCCACTCCGAAGCTCTGAGACGGAAAAGCAAGTTTGGCCGCCAAAGTCATGGTTTCGAGTAGTATCATATTCAAGTACTTCAATTCTTAATAGAGCCAGATCAGGAACCGTTAACGGGAACTCAAACTCTTTGTTCCATGTTGGAACCCATTGATCCTCTATAGGCTGTGTACTCCCTTTTTTCATGTCAGCTGGAACTCCAAGTATTGAAAGCTAGACAAAAAAATTACAAATTAATTACTGAAAGTTTATTAGACTTTTATGTTCATCCCATTATTTAGCCTAATTGTCTCTTTTGGTTAAAAATAGGCCCATTGTTAGTTCGGATGCTTACACTTTTGCTAACCTAGATTTTGAGTACCACTGCCTCAGTCCTTTAGCTAGCAAATTTGAACTATGGTTTCGCTAGAAATTTGTGTGTGTGTGTGAAGGGAGTCACAAGGACGATTTTGTTCTGACGGGGTTGAACCCAGACATGAGTACCACATCTCATAACTGTACCAACTAAGTTAGTTGACAACTGCCTAGAAATCCGTCTGTGCACATCTGTCTAGAAATCTAAGCTAGTACCACACCTTTGATTAGCTTACCTTTGTGAAGAAATCTGGTGGAGACAATGGGTCAAAAGATGACGGGCGGAAATCCAAATGCCAACCTTCACCCATATATAGTTTTATCTGTCATGTGTTATTCATATTCAGTTAAAAGGATCGACATGGATGTGTGTCTAAGTGTTATGAGCGTAGGGATAACGATATATAGGCACCTTCAAAATCTTCTTGACCTTCTCCGCGGTGCTGGGATTGAAAGCCTTGTTACTCAGCAAGACGTCTGATTTTTTTACATAACCGCATCCACCATTAGCCCTGAACATTCCTTGCATGATCCAAAGGTACTTTCCGTATCCCTTTTAGATTCGACCACAAAAATGGGTGACATGGAAATTCAAGTCAAGGCTCAACCAACTAAAGGAAAAAGGGCGACAGTGTGAAAGTAATACAAGTGAAGATTCAAACCTGCATGTTGAATGCAACCATCTGAGCTCCATGAGTCCACCCTGTCAGAGGATTGTAATTTGTCGATAGAATCCGCGAGCCTTTCGGATATACTCTTAGCAGATTCCGCTGTGTGAACCTAAATTGGCGAAGTTCGTTCAGATCATTCTGGATGTGAAAACGTGGGTAAAATAATCCTACTACAAGGCGAAGGTAAGATGTGAAAGCGTCGAGTCTATTTTTGACTGAAAGAGAGTCGCGAGGCCGGTTTTGATATTGATGCACTCCGAAGTGAGCAAATATCTGTTTTATTTGAAGCGTGTCGGTCTGTTAAAATGCATTAATAAAGACTAACCTGACAATATCAGCTGCATAAGTCTTTATAGAATGATGAAGCTTCTGTTCACTCATGCTCAGTCGGCCGACTCCCTTAGAATTGTCATTCAACAAGTTTCCTAGTTCACCTTTCAGCTTCCGTGCGCGAATGGCAATTAAGTTCCTGTACTCGGGAACACCAGCCTCATCTTCATCTTCTTCCTCTATTTCTTTGTTTCCCTAGCGATATTCGTCCACAATATTATAAATAAGTTTTTTTTTCCCAACACAAAAGTTCGAAGTTAGGGTTCAACATATTATGCTTCAGGCTCACCCTATTCTGTGTACTGTCAGCTTTATTTCTAAAATGACCTGCATTTTCAGATATTGGTACTGATATATTAGCAGGGCCTTGTTCGGGATGATCATGTTCATGGTCCTTGAGACTATCGAGCGACTCTTGTGGCGGTTTGGTTGATATCAGTATCCTTCTCTTTAAAGTTTCCGGCGAGGGAAATTCGAGAAAGTCTGCTCCTGGATACAGCATCTCTCCAAATGTTGAGTTGACCATCTGAATAAAAAAGGGGAGGTTATTATGAGGGATAAAAATGTTGCTACAGCAACTACAATGTGCGTTTGAAGGTTATAGATGTTGCAAAATTAATTCGGCCCAAACCCAAGAAAACTTCACAAGTGGGTCTGGCAAAACTGACTCGACTTGCACCCTAATTGAGGACCCGAACCTGGCCTAAAACCCAAATTGACCCGACCTTGTTCAACCCGGCCCGAATGTTTATTTTTGCCTATTGACCATTATCCTTAAATAATTTGATGCAAATGACCCGACCCGAGTTCTTGCAAACCATAACAATTCGAATCAAATTGACTGACCCAAACCCGACCCGATTGACCCGTTTTCCATGTCTTAATTACAAGTAACTTTAAACCAAATTGACGTGTTCCTGAACGATTCGAAAGGGCCACGCTCAGAACCGTTGATCCAAACTGAGTTGTACCCAAAACGAAATGGCAATGACTTATAATGACTACAACTGTAAATCTGTAATCAGATGATCTCTCCCATGATCCAACTGAGGTTGTTTGTCATTAATGCAGCGACGATAACATAATGAGCTAATCTATTTTATGAAATACAATTGTTTAATTTCATTAGAAACTTTCCTCAGTTACTTTTTTTCGGAGCAAATCATTTTCATTTAAGTTGTCTTCAAAGGTAATAATGACGGGGTATTCCGAAACTATGAAAGCATTTTCTTTAATCGCCTCCAAACACTTGATGAGTTCCACGAAAGAGGTCAGTGTCCTGCAGGTTTCAACAAAAATCTGAAATTCATACAAATCTCAGGGATTCTAATACACCGAGTACTGTGTGTATGAATTACGATTATGTATTTGAACAGAATACCTTCCATGGCAGACTCCCACATCGTCTTTTTTGTAAGGCCACAAATCTAACTCGATGACCCTGACGCCATTCCTAAGAGATGTAATAATCGGCTCAGTGCTGCTGCTACTACTGAGCTGGTTTCCTGTCAAGTAGGAATTGTGGCCTGTGTACAGGAAGTAATGGGCCAGAGGTGCATTCATGTCATGGTGCACCTATAGAATAACCATATAAAATTGGTAAACATAATAACAGAAGCGTAAAATGTTTCCGAGATTTTGAAGGGTTACCTGAAGGGAAATAGGAGAGTTGAGGTCTCCAAAAAGATATCGGAAGAAGGTGTTAAGGGTAAGACCTCTCCTCTGGAAGACATTAAGATGCTTCAGGAAAATTTCTTGAGCAGTATCAATGGTGGCCTCATCTTCTCCTTGAAAATCTACCAGAAACTTGTGTAAATGCTCAACTGTCATAACACCATTTTCGGAATAAAGCTTGAACAAGTCCACAACATCGTCTGGCGGCTCTGCCATTTTCAGTCGAAACATGCGACTGAAACAAAAGCAGAAGTTGTATGCCTGCCTAGATTGTTTAATGAGATTACTTCTTGTTGATAGATATTGTTTAATATCCTGCATTTTCGATCAAGTTTGTGGTCTTGCAGGGTTTCGGGTTAAATAACGCGACATTACTTGCTCGCGACTTAAACATCTGTACTTTTGGAATTGCCTCCTGCTTAAGTGAGAATAATGTATTTCATGGTTTTGTTTTGTTTTTTGTTTGCGTAAGGGTTGCGCCGGGATAATTTTAATGCTGACGGGTTCCACAACAAGGTCATGAATACCACCGCTCATTGACTTTAGTAGTAAACTGACCGACGCTTGCAAAGCTGATGGGTTTTCTATCGTCTTCTGTTGCTATAGTTGATAATCACACTTCATTAAGGTTATCAAACTGTACAAGTTTCCTCTAAAAGCATGAAATATGTTCCTTAACACTTTTTACTATTGTAAGCTGGGAAAAGGCAAAGGTTAAGAAAAGTACTTGGAGTATGTCTGACTCATACTCTTTTGTTTGTTCACAAGGAATATATTTAGAACATTTTATATTGAAACTAACCTCCTTAACATCGACAATACTCAGACCAATGAGTTTTGTATGAGATAGTCTCACATTTTAGACAAACCCTAATTGCGTAATTATAGGATAAATGAGTCGGTTGCACATGTAACACCGCCTCAAATGTGTTTCTTAACCAAGAAAAACGACAACTATGACCTGTTCTTTGGACTGAACTGATATGAACTGAACACAATGGACCCGAACTGAACTTATAAGAACTGAAATTAAGTCCAAAAGAACGGGCATTAGTCCTCAAATGATTGAAATCGACTGACATGAATCTTCAAAAGAAGCCATGAATTTAAAGAAAATCAATGAAGTATTGGTATATTACAACTCACTTTTATGGCTGCTGATAATTTGATAAGCAAGATTATAAATGTACATAAAGTCACAATTCATAGAGAAGATAACACAAACTGTATAATCTTTGATTTACACAAACATAAAGTGCATCAAAAGCTTAACAGAATGATATCTCACTCCCTCATAACTGTAAAGCGGAACTGCATGGATCCCAGGCCGGAGTTCCGAGACAGGAAGACAAGTTTGCCCTGCAAAGTCATCCTTTTCTGATTTATCATATTCATGGACTTCAACTCTTAGTAGAGCTACTTCAGGGGCTGTTAATGGAAAACCGAATTCCTCGTCCCAAACTGGTATCCATCGATCCTCGATCACCCTTGTTTTCTTCATCATCTCGTCTGCTGCTACTCCAGCTATTCCTACCTGTCAGTCAATCCTAGATCATTAAGGAACACTTCTTTTTCAAATTGCAACTGTAGTACAATGACTTCACAAACCCGACCTCTAATCTTTTTTAACGTTGTAAATACAAAGAGACTGTTTTTGAATGATTCAGGACGAAAATTACATCGACTTACTGCTACTTCAAAATATATCAAGTGTTTATGTTTATTGATTACCTTAACGTAAAAATCTGGTGGCGAATACAAATCAAAATGGGTTTGCATGAAATCGACATGCCATCCATCTCCCATGTAGACTTTCACCTGCAAAATTCAGTAACACTCTGAAATTTATGTCACAGATGGTGTAAGATATATATTTCTCAGGATATGAGACCTTTAATGTTATCTTTATAGGCAAATCTGATTTAGGATCAAAAATCTCGTTCTCAGGGCTCGACTTCAGTAGGAAATCCGGTTTCTTAATGTAACCACAGCCTCCATTGGCTCTAAACATTCCATGCATTAACCAAAGTGGTTTCCCATAACCCTGAAATCATTAGTCAAGATTACAATTGTAATAGAATAAAACTATAATATATGAGCCTCAACCATCACCTTAAGGTTTTGGTTGAGATGGTTCATCTATCATGGTATCAGAGCCAGAGTGACCGAATGTCACGTGTTCAAACCCTGACAGCCCCCAAAATCTTACAATCTCACAAAGTGGAAAAACCCGGCACATGGTATGGGGGGCCTGTGCACTAACCAACCACTCTTCAAGCCCAATGGGCCTTCGAGTGAGGGGGCATAATAGAATATAACTATAATATATGGGCCTCAACCATCACCTTAAGGTTAAATAATTGGAAAGCAGAATACAATTACGTCAGTGTCTCAAAGGCTCCTACGTACGCTTACATGTATGTAAACAACCTCTCTAACAACGAATTTTAATCAAGAGTACATTTTTTTTTGGTGTAAAGGGAGCCACAAGGGCGAATATAATGCTGACGGAGTTTAAACCCTAAGTCATGAGCAACACCACTCACGACTTTACCAGCTAAGCTAAGCTTGATAAAAATTCAATTAATGTTACATAAAGGTAACCTGCATGTTAAACGCGACCATTTGAGCACCATGCATCCAACCATCAAAAGGCTCGTAATTTGAAGAGTCGAATCTTGTCACCTTTGGAAATATCCTTAATATATTCTTCTGGGTATACCTACAAAACAGAAGTAATCACCATGTATAAAAACAGATAATGAAAAGAAGTCGACATGTCAGCCATAGAGAGAATTAGTGACGGAACCATGATTTAAAGCGTTCAGGATTTGTATGAAAGTACCTTACAATATCTGTTCCACAAGATGCAGTGGCCTTAGCCAGAGTTTGCTCACTCCAACTAAGACGACTCAACTTATTCGGGTCTACCTTAAGCGACTCCTTTAATTTACCCCTTGGAATACCAGGTATTGTGATCATCTTCTTGTATGCTGGAGGTTCGACATTTACTGAATTATCATCAGAATTATCTTCCTCCTGATATACCTGTTTCTGTTCATTGAGTTAAGTAATCCGATGTCAGTAAACTATAATTCACTCCAGTAAACTGTATAAGCCTCTCGGGTTTTGCCCAAATGCTTGGATAAGACGGTTCTACCTCGTACCAATGTCCGGCTGTAAAAAAAATGATAAATTGAAGAATGTGTAAGAACCTTATTCTCAATAGACGGTTGTTCTTCACCAGAATGCTGCTTCTTTTGCGATTTACTACCTTTATCAACAGAATTATCGACAGCAAGATACTCCTTGGGTGGCTTTGTTGAGATAAGGACTTTATATTTCAGATCTTCAGGGGAAGGAAAATCTTGAGTAATTTCTGATTCAGGGCAGAACAACATATCTCCTAATTCTCGAGTAATCATCTGTCGAAAGATTTATCAGTAATTCAGTATGATCATAGATTCATAGTTAGCAGTTTCGATAGGAGTATAAAGCTTATACATTCAACTTGAATTCACAATTTTTCAGTGAACATGAGTTTATTTCAACCGATGATACTATGATAATGTACTCGGAACCAGCGTACCACCATAATCACGTAAAATTTCAAATTTCACTTGTATTTTTTTGAAAAGTAAAAACATCATACTTCATATTATAACTTGACCTTATGCGAGTATGGTGGTATTAAAGCTCAGTATCACCAGGTGACGTTGACCTCATTTTCCGTGATTTATTCACACTTTAATCCAAGAGTTTGGACTTACATGAGCTACTTTTGCTTGAAGTTTTGGATTGAGGTGATCCTCAAGGGTGAGAATCACAGGGTAAGGCGATGCACAAAACGCGTAGTTTTTAATGGCTTTTAGACATATCAAGAGTCCCACCGGAGTTGTGAGCGTCCTTGAACAATAAACACCATATTAATTAACAAACAAAAATCGAGAACTTTAGATAAAATCTAAGCAAAATGCAAATGAACATTAATAATTTAATACCCCCTTCCACTCAACAGGCTCTTTACGTTTTTATTCTTTTATGAGGAGTATTTTAATGAAACGTAAAGAATATGAGAAACATGAAATTTCGAGTAGATAGACCTACTTTCCATGGAGAACATGAACATCTTCTTTGTTGGGAGTCGGCCAAAGATCGAGCTCAATGACTCGAACTCCTCTCTGTAGTGCTCTGATAATAGGAATCTCACTGCAATCACTACTCAGTTGGTTCCCAGTTAAGTATGAATTGTGGCCAGTGTATATGAAGTAATGTGATAATGGTGCTGACATATCTTGGTGAACCTTCAAAACCCAACAATTTAAGAAAATGATTATATAAGATACTACGTATGTACAAGATCATCAAGACAGTGTTTTAAGGGTAAGGCCTCGGTAACAGTTTCTTTGTGTGGTTAACATAGGACGCAATTTGCTGGAGCTATCGAGGCACTGGAGAACAGTGTAGTAAGACCCTAATGATATTAACAAAGCAATTTCAATGACTTCGGTGTAAAAGTTACATGATATAGCACAAGATCTTGGAAATTTTCAAATTCCACTGCAAGAATATCAAAATGCACAAATTCTAATTTGTGACGGGTATCCGTCGCAAGCTTACGACTGGTCAAATACTACCCATGTGGGGTAGACAAGACAAAAGCAGAGTGCCTTGGGGGTAGCATTCTGTTTTGTCTTATCTACCCACATGGGTAGTATTTGACCCGTCGCAAGCTTGTGACGGATATACCCGTCATAAGGGAGACTTGTTGATCAAAATGGTCATATGACAACTATTGCAAAACCAAACAGAAAAAATTGGCATAGAAATTTAAAAATGTAATCCTTTGTTTCGTATTATAAATCGTGTTAGGACTTAAAAAAGACGTTTTAACTTTTTTTTCTCATGTATTACATGTCCTTGCATTTTCCAAAACCCCAGTCCAAAATAATAACGAAAATAGGATTTATCAACTACCCCTATGAAATTACCGGAGAAAAGTTTATTTTCTTCGGTAAACAGTTTCTAACACTTTCTTAATTTTATGTGCAGCATTCTAAAACGACTTATAAAATGATACAAAGGGAGTAGGACAAGTGTTTACTAACCTGAGATTTGATAGGAGGATTAATATCAACTGAAAACAAGTAAGTAAAAAAGTCATCAATATTAAGAGACTTTTTTACAATATTAGTAAACTTAAAACTATGATGGTGTTTAAGTCTCATAATATCCTCCACAATCTTTTCAGCATCCTTCACCGACGCGGTTGTATCGCCTTGGACGTCCACCATGAACCGGGTTAGTTGTTCCGGCGACATGGCGGTACCGCCTTCCGAGTAGTCATTGAAGAATTGTGTGACATCCATTGGTGTTTGTAACTCTGCCTTCTTAAACTTTCTTGAAAAACATCCACATATGATATAACTCTCCATTTTCCTTAGTGAGATAATGTTGAGATAATAATAATAAGTAATAGTAATAATAATAATGTGAGGATTTTGAGCTCCTCTCTTTATAAATGAAGAGAAGAGTGATTAAACTAAATGTGTTTTATTATGGTTTATAGGTAAGATAATTGACTCTTTGTTAATCTTGTTTGTGGAATGTGGAGTGGTGATCATGATTGTAGGGATTATTTAGAATGGTCCACTTCTTAATTATACTATAATAAATAAGCATTAACTTTGTGATAAAATCTTTTTTTCTTTTAAAAAAGTACACTAAAATTTACTTTTGGGGTGGAAATTTATGGTACTACTTGTATCATAAATCCTTTCATGTTCCATTTTTGTAGGGGTTTTGGATAGGTATACATTTTTAAGGGTAAAATGGACTAATGGCCTTATTTGGGGATGACCTTGTTTGGGAACACAAATTCTTATTTCAGACGGAGGTATCCGTCTTAAGCTTAAGACGGATACCATATTCTCTCACAAAATACCCATCAAGGGTGAGTGGAGAGCACATGGGGGGAGCTCACCTTGTCCCCTCTACCCATTTCCTCTCACAAAATACCCGTTGTAAGATCCGACCCGTCTTAAGCAAGACCTACTGGTTTGGGAAACAGTAAAATCAGATTCATGACAGTAGATACCGTTAGTAGAATATATATGGTTGATAAATTTTAGTAGTAGGTTTGACAAAAAAAAAAAACAGATTAAGAAAGTGTGTTTGATATTAGCGGACGAAAATATAATATTTTCATGCATAAACTGAATATTCTATTACAAATGTATATCTAAAAGGAGTAGATATCGATCAATATACTATCTCAATATGTCATTAACCAAACACATGAAATTAGGAAATTAATTGGTCAATCTATTATTTAAGACGGAATTTACTAATTTCACATGATATATTATTTACCTAAACATCGCTAGAATATATAATTGTCAAGTCTTCACAATTTTTTAAATAAATTTTAATGTTCTCTATTTTCTCTCTAAAATTTTTCTCATATTTACATATTATTAGTAGGTTTTGATAGATTTATCCACTCAATGTAGATGTGTAGCAAAATCCATTGATAACTCTGGGAAACAAAGTGGTAAAATAACAAAAAGCGAATTAAGTTGTATAGTTAAATTAATACTCTCGGTCGCATTCATTTGTTATTTGTTTACCTTTTATTTATCTGTAAAAAGTTGTTTAATTGAAGGTAAACAAATGATTAGTGTAAAGTGAGTAGTAAATGTTTCATGTTCATTCTTTCCATATTCTACATTTTAAAATGTAGAGGAATTGTAACAAATTAAAAAGTTAAGGCTCAAACTAGTAGAAGTAGATAAAAGTCTAAAAGACAATTTTATCTTAAGTCATTTTTATTGAACATTAAAATTGATGTATTATACAGCGTAAACTTAAAATTTTTGAGTAAAAAACATCGGAATACCAACATAACTAAAAGTCTAAAACAATTTAAGCAACAACATTTAACAGCAAAAAGATACGTAAACATTGCTATGAAATTATAAGATCACAATTATTACCTGTGACGGTTATAAACTTGTGAGGTTATACATTTAATTTCAATAATATTAAGAATAAGAAAAACGATTGTGACTTGTGAGAGGTTATAAACATATGACTGACTGAACGTCACCAGCAAGACGGGGTATTTCAAGATAGAGTATACGCATGAACGTGTCGGATATTGATTGTCCTCTTCTTTTGACGTCCTTGTACAGTTGTTCATGCTTTCCTTGCATTTGTCATTCTAAAACCATGAAAATTGACCCATTCTACAATAATGTGCTTATGTGCACTATATGACACTGCGTTTGTGTCAATTTCTTTGGTACAAAATTTTAACTTTACATCAAATCTGTAATTGTCTAACATCAACTTTAACAGTGGTAATGAATCAATATTCTCTGAATAAGTAGCACAAGACGATCTATTATATTCATTTATTACTATTAACAAATAAGTATTTTTTGTATTGATTTTTTCTAAAATGTGCAATAAAGCATATGTTAAAAAGACCTTAAATAGGAAGTTTGACGATAAATATCATAGAAAAAAAATTAAATAATAAGCATTTTTTTAACTTTCAATGTCATATTTATTGTCAAACTTTCCATTTAAGTGTTCTCAACATTTATTATTATTAATATGACACATTTTAGAAAAAAACTGCTTTTATATAACCAATTGGCTTTGACATTGTGGTTTAACAGTGAGGTTAGGAGTCTGATTCTTACCCATGGAATCGAATCGAGCAAATATCTTAACTAATTGTTTACCTCCTGGTGAGACTGTGATAGCATTCACAGCAAGAAGATTATTCACTGTTGTCGATGATGGATACACGATTTACACTAAATAAAAAAATGTTTTTGTATACTATTATAAAATGATCGCTTTACATCTGAAACCGTCTTAGTTATTGATGAATCAATAATTAACGATCAAGTAACCAATCAATTTGTAAATAATGTCAATCTATGCAACATTTTAAATCCGTGGAAAATATGATTTCCACCGACTTTGTTCTATTTTCAAGAGACATTAGTCGTGAGGTGTCCAAATATTTCTATTTATATTAAATATAGTGGAGTCAAATGATGTGATGGCAAAATGCAATTAGGCAAACACCCTAATAAAAATAATCACTTATTCCATCTAGATATGGACATGATTAAGATAATGCTAAAGTAAATCTAATTAGTCATAATTATTATAAGGGTAATGATAAATACAACCCACTGGGTTGTATATAAGCATTAAATGAATTACTTAAAGTGGAAATAAATTAGGTATGTTTGACAAAATTACGCGTATATCGGTGCCATTAATATTAAATATAAGCTTTTATTTCCTCTTTTAGCCTCTTAAATACAACCCAGTGGGTTGTATTTATCATTACCCTTATTATAATTAGTAATAATTATTATACTTAGTCATAATTATTATACTTAGTCATGGTTAATCTACAACTACAACTAATGGAATATCACCACAATTTAAGGGTCAACATTACAATTACCTAGGGATGGATTTTTGTGTTTCATACATTTTCTGTGTGAGATGACTCACTCAAATGAGTATATACAATTAATTCAGTTCATAAACTATTATATATACAACCAGTTGTAATATAACTGGTGCTGTAATTTATAGCTCTATAATAATTTTTTTGAGTAATGTTGTAAATATTATGAATTTTACAGTTATGAGCGCATTAAAAAATTAAATTTTAAGCAAGCTCAGAAAAAATACACATAATCTCGATTTAATATACATTGATTGTACAATACTATTATACAACTGGATATACAACTGGATGAATAATCCTATTTATTTAATTTAATTTGCAAAGTAGCTAAAATTGATTATTTAATGTGAGATTTTGTTAGTTAAATGGAAGTTGATGTTAATAGAGTTTAACTTAATTGTTCACCCCGTTCTAATTATATATTTAGTTTTGATTAAAATATTGCTTCATAAAAATTAAAAAGGGTATACAATTATATTGATGGGATAAGCTTAAGATTTTTCTGTTTCAATTACATAGAAAATGTTTTTTTCATAGTCTGAATTTGTGTAATAATGTGAGAAATCGACTATATGTACGACAATCATAACTCATTTACGATAACACTCCTCCTAGAGTATTAATACAAATAACAAAAACATTGTGAAAGTCATTTCTATACATTCCATGTATTCTACGGACAGAAAAGAACACACAGAGTTGAACAATATTATACCAAAACCCAATATATAATATATAAATATATGATAACACACACATTTTTACGATGTGAATTTATTTTACTCTTACATAGAACATTAGACAAAATTTAATAGAGTAATACACTAATACTTACCCTATTATACTTCCACACACACACACAAAAAAAAAAAAAGCTTCTCGACCTTAAAAGGATCACAATGAGAGATTGAGAGACACTAATTAAGGAGCTAGCAAGTTATCCACATGGCTAGTTTACTCGAAACAAGAATAAACCCATGACTTCATCCACCTAACCCACCAAAAATCACATGTGCAAAGTACAAGGATTTCTAATAATCCAATGATATTTGGATTACTTAGGTAGGCATTGAGATCATTTTAAAACGGATATATCTACGTTAAAATTAAAACTGCTAAATTTATATCTCACGCGAATAAATATGATAATCTTTTTTAATTAATAAACATTTTACTTTTGTCTTATCTATACTATTTGACTACTCTTAAACAAGAATTTGTAATTTGTTTTAACTCATAAATATTAATAGTCAATTATCTTAAGAACTATAAATATGAAAAGAGGTCGTAGTTGTATTAAATAAGGTTTTGTGATGAAATTTATATTTCAAATGAAATTTTTCTTCACTTAAGTAAAGATTATTATGTTTCTAAACATTGTTTTGTTTATTTATTTATTTTTACTTTTTAATATATCACATTTGCTTTAATTTCATATGCCACTATCATAATTGACTAAGCAAATGTTTAAATTGTTATCACTGCCGGCTCCACTACACTGTCACATTAATATGATATTGTCCACTTTGAACCAAGTCCGTACATATTTGTTTTTGTGCTCCTTTCAAAAGGCCTTATACCAATTGAGTGGTGGTCACACTTATAAACAAGACAAGACTCCTCTTATTCTCGGATGCGGGACATGAGTAGTTTGTCACCTCAACAACTCTTCCCTCACTAGCATCCTCAAATTTCCTCCATTGCATTTATAACTTTTCTTGGACGCTTTATTCAATCATATGAATGAATGACTTGTGAGATTTTCAAACATTTTTATACCAGAAGCCTGAAATCCCGTTAACCGTGTATTATACACTTTAATTTGAGTCGTTCTGTTGGTCGTGACGGACCACGTTTCATTTTCTTCGAGGTTTGACTACCGTATGATCGGGGCCGCTTTAGAAGTTACCCTATTCAATTTCAGCACCAAGTAACAAATATTATTTTGTTTTTCATGATGATTCGAGTTACGCCTAAGTCTGCTTTATCGCACATCGGCGCCATCAAATGTCAAACTTTGCTACTCTACTTTTGTATGCATGGTTTATTTACTCCCGCGAATGGCTTGAGTGATTTTCAAACCTTTTTGTTCTAGACCCTGAAATCTTGAAATCTGTGTATTACACTTCTATCTAAGTCGTATAAGTGGTCGTGTCGGGCCATGTTTCATTTTTTGCTGTTTTTTCTGTCCCTCAAACAACTATTAATTTGTTTTTCACGACGATCCGAGTTTCGCCCAATTTAATCTGCTTTATCACCTACCGGCGCCCTCAAATGTCTTCCGTTGCTCCTCTAATTTGTTGTAGATGCTTTATTTAATACGATCTATGGCCTGTGTAATTTTTAAACATTTTTGTTCCGGACCACTGAATTCTCGATAACCGTGTATTATACACTTTAATTTGAGCCGTTCCGGTGGTCGTGTCGGACCACGTTTCTTTTTCTCCCAATTTTTATGTCATATGTACGGGGTCGCTTTAGAAGGGACCCTCTTCGATTCGAGCACCTAATGACAAATATTAATCCGTTTTTCACGATGATTTGCGTATCGCCCGAGTATGCTTTATCGCATACTGACGCCCTCAAATGTCTCCCGTTGCTCCTCAAATTTTGTGTGAACGCTTTATTTAATCCGATTAATGAATTGTGCTTTTTTCAAACAGTCTTGTTCCGGGCCCCTGAAATCCCGATAATCGCTTATTATACACTTCAATTTGAGCCGTTCAGGTGGTCTTGCCGGACCACGTTTTGTTTTCTACCGATATTTCTGCCATATGTCCGGGATCGCTTTAGAAGTTAACTTATTCAATTTCAGCACCAAATAACAACTATTAATTTGTTTTTCACGATGATCCAAGTTTCGCCCAATTTAATCTGCTTTATCACCTACCGGCGTCCTCAAATGTCTTCCGTTGCTCCTCTAATTTGTTGTAGATGCTTTATTTAATACGATCAATGGCCTGTGTAATTTTTAAACAGTTTTTTTCCGGGCCACTGAATTCTATATAACCGTGTATTATACACTTTAATTTGAGCCGTTCCGGTGGTCGTGTCGGACCACGTTTCTTTTTCTCCCAATTTTTTTGTCATATGTACGGGGTCGCTTTAGAAGGGACCCTCTTCGATTCGAGCACCTAATGACAAATATTAATCCGTTTTTCACGATGATTTGCGTATCGCCCGAGTATGCTTTATCGCATACTGACGCCCTCAAATGTCGCCCGTTGCTCCTCAAATTTTGTGTGAACGCTTTATTTAATCCGATTAATGAATTGTGCTTTTTTCAAACAGTCTTATTCCGGGCCCCTGAAATCCCGATAATCGCTTATTATACACTTCAATTTGAGCCGTTCAGGTGGTCTTGCCGGACCACGTTTTGTTTTCTACCGATATTTCTGCCATATGTCTAGGGTCGCTTTAGAAGTTACCATATTCAATTTCAGCACGAAATAAAAAAGTATTAATTTGTTTTTCACGATGATCCGAGTTTCACACGAGTCTGCTTTATCGCATATGACGCTCTCAAATGTCCTCCGTTGCAACTCAACTTTTGCGTGGATGATTTTTTTTAATCAAATGAATGACTTGTGTTCTTTTTATACCTTTTTGTTCCTGGCCCCGAAATCCAAAAAACCGTGTATATTAACACTTCATTTTGAGGCGTTTAAGTGGTCTTGCCGGACCACGTTTTATTTTCTCCCGGTTTTTTCTGCCATATGTTCGGGTCAATTTAGTAGTTACCCTATTCGCTTTCAGCACCTGATAACAAGTACTATGCACGATAATCTGAATTTCGCCTAAGTGTGCTTTATCGCGTACCGCCGTCCCCAAATATCCTTCGTTGCTCCTCAAATTTTACGTGGACGCTTTATTTAATCCTTTGAATGGCACATGTGATTTTCGAGCATTTTTGTTACGGACCCCTGAAATCTCGGAAATTGTGTTTAATTCACTTCAATTTGAATCGTTTGGATGGTCTTGTCGGACCACGTTTTGTTTTCTCCCTTTTTTTTCTCCATACGTTCGGGATCACTTTAGAAGTTGTCATATTCCGATTTCCGCATCAAATAACAAGTATTATCCCGTTTTTCACGATGATATGAGTTTTGCCTAAGTGTGCTTTATTGCATATAGGCGCCCCCAAATGTCCTCCGTTGCTCCTCTAATTTTGCGTGGACGCTTTATTTAATCCGATGAATGACCTGTGTGATTTCCAAAAAAATTGTTCCGGACCATTGAAATCCCGATAACCGTGTATTATACATTTCAATTTAAGCCGTTCAGGTGGTCGTGTCGAACCACGTTTCTTTTTATCCTGATTTATCGCCATATGTCTGGGTCGCTTTAGAAGTTACTATATCCTATTTCAGCACCAAATAACAAATATTAATCCGTTTTCGACAATTATGCGAGTTTTGCCCGAGTTTGTTGTATCGTATGTCGACTCCTTCAGTTGCCTTCTGTTACCACTCGACTTTCACAGGGATGCTTTATTTAATACGATGAATGACATGTGTGTTTTTTAGATTTTTTTTTTTTCGGACCTCTGAAATCCCGAAAACCGTGTATAATACACCACTTCAAAACACTAATTGCTTTTCTGTAAATCTGTCTAGCCTCCTCCCCCCAATAATTATTGTGTGAGACTGTCTCGATCACACTATGAAGCAGTCTCATTATGTACATAAGCAATTCATTTGTCAACAATAAATTGTTCTATCTTACGATGTCAGGCCGTCTTATTCTATTGTGCCTCTACCCTTAACATTTGGGTTGAAATTTGATTGAATTATCAACTAACAATATTTGTGTATTACAGTTGGTCTTGCTTCAGACGGGCCATTTTGGTCTGAAGCAATAAGACGGGATTTTGTAACCACTTTACAGTTAGATGTAACCACTATTGAAAACAAGTTGATATAAGTTGTGGTTACATTTTATCAAAAAGTGGCAACATAATCCCGTCTTATTTTTCAGACGGAATTAGTCCGTCTGAAATAAGAATTTGTGTATTAGTGGAATTCCGGTGACCTAAGTGGTTTAATGAACATGATTGAATGATGAATAGTTTTATGTCCTTTTGTCAAACGAACCTTTGTAGTCATTCTATATAAAAAAAGATGGGTCAGATTTAGGTACGTATGGTTGTATGAAGACAAAGACTAGTTAATGTTGTTATTAATTGCTTAATTGGCAGGACATTTAATGGTGTCTCGACGTGGTCTTTGTTTATTTCACAAAGTTGATAGAATAAACATGGAGGTAAATATTTGCGGACCAAAGTACACATAAGACTTTTTATATCCTTAAACTTATTTGTGAGAAGTTCACTTATTGATTAATACGATAATTCATTCATTATTGTTGATAATTGAACATTTTCAAGTACAACGTATAAATGGACCGTCTTACATTATTAGATCATCTTACATGATGTAAATATTAAAGAAACAAGCATATTATACCATGACTAAATTGTTTACGATTTGGTTAGATGATTATAAATCTTGAGATTTGTAGAAGAAAGAAAGCTCATGTTTTTAGAATACTTCCATAGAAAAGCAGATGGAAAGATAAAAAAAAATACTACATGATTTGGTGTGGACCGGACCGGAGACCAGCCACCATATTTTTTGGAACCCAAAGATCGGACCGGTATGTATCCGCTGAACCGGACCGGACCCGCCGGTCCAGGTCAGTCGGAACCACTTTTTGAACACCCCACTCTTAGTTAATCAAATACTACATGATTTGTTGTAAAATCGTTTTAGAATATATCATTATCTTAATAAGAATTTAAGAATTTCCTCTCTATTGAGAGTTTGTGACGTCTAGAAAACCATGTTAGATTTCCAAACTTAAGGAAAGACAAATAAACATAAACAAGCTAGTGAGGCTTGAGTGTATGGCTTGACACAACTTTTGGATATTCATAGACGTTGACTAATCACTATTGACTACTTAATGCGCAAATTGCGGTTGCATTTTTGCAATTGGGAATTGGGATCATTGCTTATTTAAACAAAATCATTGACAAATGATAATGTTAGCCACTTACTTTAAACGTAGTGCTTTAAACAAACGATTAGTGCAAGGCTATAGACTTAGTATCCCTATATAGACTTAGTATCCCTATTTAAAGTTTAAAAAACGTAAAAATAGAAAACACTACTTGTTTCCTCTAATATAGACAAGGTCTGAAAAGTGGTCTTAATGTCTCAAAACTATCTTTATTTCAAATCCGATGTCAATTTCGTTATCCTGAGTCATTATTATATGTCTTAGAGATATTACAGTGCGAACTTAGAGACATTTAATTCAAGGCCCAGCTGACCCGAAAATCGTGGATAATAACCTTGAAAATCAGTTGTTTTCAGCGATATTGGGAAACCAAAAAAATTTTTCCCCTAAAAGTATTTATAGACCCGTTACGTCTTTAAATAGCAATTTGATGTTATGTCCCTCTTTAAACAACGCAAAAACGGAGATTACTATCTACTTATTTCCTCTAATACAGACAAGTTATGAAAAGTGGTCTTTGATATACGATTAATTTAGACCGTTTCCCCTCTTTATTCTTTTATGTTTCGGCGTATTTAGTTTAGTTTAGCGTCGGTTTTATCATATTTTGGCCTTCATCCCGTGCACTCTCATATTGTTTAATTACGTCTCATTTTATAGAAAATATGTCAAGAGAAGGACGAGACGAGATGAGAACCGAGAAACTGTCACAAAACAAAATAACAAGAAGAAAAGGAGAAAGAAGAAGGAGGAGGCGGGTGCGCCAGCCGGCGGCCGGCTGTGGCCACTTACCCCCCCCCACCCCCACCCACCCCCCCAAAAAAACCAAGAGTGAGCGAAAGAAAGAGGAAGAGCAGGGAACCCAGCCGACCTAGCCCACCGGCAGCCGGCCGGACCGGCTGGGGGAGTCGTCATCAAGTAAGCACCATGGAAAGATAGGGGGCGCCAGCCGGCATAGCCCACCGGCAGCCAGCATGACCGGCTGGGGAAGTCGCACGAAGAAAGGAAGTGGAAGAAAGATCAGGGGGCGCCAGCCGGTCCACGCCACCGGCGGCCGGCTGGCTGGGACCCCCTAGTCCGCATTTTGGCTTCCCTTCTTCTTTTGACCCCCTAATCCTACCAACCTATAAACTAGGTAACACCAAAACGGACACGGACACGACACGGACACGTGATACGGCATCTCGTGAAATTTAGGACACGGGACACGGCATTTAAATTTAATAAAATATACTCCCTCCTAGTTACTCATTTCTTCCCCTTTCCTTTTTACACAAAAATTAAGGAAATGAATTTGGACCACACAAAACACACTACCCCACATACAAATGAATTTAAATCACACAAAACACACAACCCCACATCCAAAAAGGGAAAGAGGGAAGAAAACCCGACTTACCCAATGAGGAAAGAGGGAAGAAATGACCGACTAGGAGGGAGTATATTTTATAGTTATAAATAACATACAATTTTGTTTTTGTATTAGTATTTGATATTAAATATATATATAATTGGGCGTAAAACTTGACTTTTACTATAATTTATTCTCATTTCCCACCCAAAGTCATCTTCTAATCAATTTTCCCACTCAAACTCATCTTCTAATCGACCTCTTTTAGTCTTTCGATCTCACATTCCTTGTTTATAGGTGTCCGTGTGTCCGACACAGTGTCCGACACGGGACGGCTGGTTAGGAAAAGTGTTCGTGCTACCTAGCCTATAAATACCCTTCTCCTAACTCATCCTACACACACAACCCTAGTAATTAGTAAGGAATATTTCCCTAATTAGTACTCTAATCTCTCTTAATTAATGATAATTACTCAATTTTCTATTTAGTTATTGTTAGATCTAGTCTTCTTATTAGCTATTAGTGAACAATTGGGTTGTAATTTGAAGATAAGAGGAGACTCTTATTTGATTATTAATCCAAGTTTCATCCTTTCTTACAAGTTTTGGTATAATTTCTCATCTTTATTTCATTACTTGTCTTTTAATTACTTGTTATTGTTTATTTATCTAGTTTTCATGTTGAATATGTCTTCTCTTGTTTATTTCATATCAAAGCATCCATCTTTAATACTTTCTTTCATTAATATGAGTGAGTAGTGTATTGCTAGGGTATATGGGGGATTTAATGTAAGTTTATGGGTTGATTAAGGTATTTGGGTACAAAGATTAAGTCTTTTGTTAGTCAACTTGTTTTGTGCACACAAGGTGTTTGTTGGAATGCTTGAATGAGTAATTTGAGTCTTTTCCATGCTTAATTACAAGTTTGAGTGAGAGTTTAGACTTGTATTGTTTTTGTGTGTGTGTTGGATGTTTAGAGGGGGGTTAGGGAGAGAACCCAAGTGAACCTTAGACTAGGGCTCGTCTCGCATCGAGAGGTGGAGGCTTGCCTTTTAATCCGTCTTACACCGAGAGGTGGAGACATGTTTAGACTCACTATTAGACTAGTCCTAACCCCCACCATAATTGACCTATACTTACATTAATGAACCCATTCACCCTAGTTCCTTTTAATTCTTGTTTTATATCGCATCTTTGCCTTCTTGTTAGTCTTGTTTAGCATAAATCTTCTTCAAATTGCTTTTAGCTAGAACTAAACTAGAATTCGATTAAACCGCCTTAGAACCATAATTATCGTCCCTTGGGATACGACCCTTGCAATACTAGACGATAACTCGTTCGCTTGCGAGGTTAAGTAAAACTCACATCAGTCTTAAGGTCTCCAAAATATCTTTATTTTAAATTAGATGACAATTTCGTTATCCTGAGTCATTCATATATGTCTTAGAGATATTAAAATGCGAATTTAGAGACATTTTATTTCAAGGTCCAGTTGTCCCGAAAACCGTGGATAATAACCTTAAAAATCAGAGGTTTTCAGCGATATTCGGAAACAAAAAATATTTTTTACCTAAAGGTATTTATAGACCCTTTACGTCTATAAACAGTAATTGGATGTTAATATCCCTCTTTAAACAACGTAAAAACAGAGAACACTATTTGTTTCCTCTAATACAGACAATGTCAGAAAAGTGGTCTTAATGTCTCCAAAATATCTTTATTTCAAATGAGATGCCAATTTCATTATCTTGAGTCATTATTATTTGTCTTAGAGATATTACAGTGCGAATTTAGAGACATTTTATTTCAAGTCCTGTTGTCCCGAAAAATCGTGGATAATAACCTTGAAAATCAGCGATTTCAGCGATATTCGGAAACAAAAAATATTTTATCCTAAAGGTATTTATAGAACCGTTACGTCTATAAATAGCAATTGGATGTAAATATCCCTCTTTAAACAACGTAAAAACGGAGAACACTACTTGTTTCCTCTAATACAGACAAGGTCTGAAAAGTGGTCTTAATGTCTCCAAAATATCTTTATTTCAAATTAGATGACAATTTCGTTATCCTGAGTCATTCTTATATGTCTTAGAGATATTACAGTGCGAATTTAGAGACATTTTATTTCAAGGCCCAGTTGTCCCAAAAACCGTGGATAATAACCTTAAAAATCACGGGTTTTCACCGATAATCGGAAATTAAAAATATTTTTTCCCTAATGGTATTAACAGACCCTTTACGTCTATAACTAGCAATTAGATGTTAATATCCCAGTTTAAACAACGTAAAAACAGAGAACACTACTTGTTTCGTCTAATACAGACAAGGTCTGAAAAGTGGTCTTAATGTCTCCAAAATATCTTTATTTCAAATAAGATGTCAATTTCGTTATCTTGAGTCATTATTATATGTCTTAGAGATATTACAGTACGAATTTAGAGACACTTTATTTCAAGGCCCAGTTGTCTCGAAAATCGTGGATAATAACCTTGAAAATCAGCGGTTTTCAGCGATATTCGGAACCCAAAAATATTTATTTCCTAAAGAGATTTATAGACTCGTTACGTCTATAAAATATCAATTGGATGTTAGTATTCCTCTTTAAACAACGTAAAAACGGAGAACACTACTTGTTTCATCTAATACAGACAAGGTCTGAAAAGTGGTCTTAATGTCTCCAAAATATCTTTATTTCAAATGAGATGCCAATTTCGTTATCTTGAGTCATTATTATATGTCTTAGAGATATTACACTGCGAATTTAGAGACATTTTATTTCAAGGCGCAGTTGTCCCGAAAATCGTGGATAATAACCTTGAAAATCAGCTGTTTTCAGCGATATTCGGAAACAAAAAATATTTTTTTTCCTAAACTTATTTATAGACCCTATACGCCTATAAATAGCAATTGGATGTTAATATCCCTCTTTAAACAACGTAAAAACGGAGAACACTACTTGTTTCCTCTAATACAGACAAGGTCTGAAAAGTTGTTTTAATGTCTCCAAAATATCTTTATTTCAAATGAGATGCCAATTTCGTTATCTTGAGTCATTATTATATGTCTTAGAGTTATTACAGTGCAAATTTAGAGACATTTTATTTCAAGGCCCAGTTATCCCGAAAATCGTGGATAAATAACCTTGAAAATCAGCGTTTTTCAACGATATTCGGAAACCAAAAATAATTTATCCTAAAGGTATTTATAGAATCGTTACGTCTATAAACAGCAATTGGATGTTAGTATCCCTCTTTAAACAACGTAAAAACGGAGAACACTACTTGTTTCCTCTAATACAGACAAGGTCTGAAAGTGGTCTTAATGTTTCCAAAGTATCTTTATTTCAAATTAGATGACTATTTCGTTATCCTGAGTCATTCTTATATGTTTTAGATATATTACAGTGCGAATTTAGAGACATTTTATTTCAAAGCCCAGTTGTCCTGAAAACCGTGGATAATAACCTTAAAAATCGCGGGTTTTCAGTGATTTTCGGAAACCAAAAATATTTTTTGCCTAATGGTATTTATAGACTATTTACGTCTATAAATAGCAATTGGATGTTAGTATCCGTGTTTAAACAACGTAAAAACAGAGAACACTACTTGTTTCCTCCAATACAGACAAGGTTTGAAAAATGGTCTTAATGTCTCCAAAATATCTTTATTTCAAATGAGATGCCAATTTCGTTATCTTGAGTCATTATTATATATCTTAGAGATATTATTGTGCGAATTTATACACATTTTATTTCAAGGCCAAGTTTTTCCCGAAAGCCGTGGATAATAACCTTAAAAATCGCGGGTTTTCAGCGATATTCGGAAACATAAAATAATTTTTCCCTAACGGTATTTATAGACCCTTTACGTCTATAAATAGCAATTGGATGTTAGTATCTCTGTTTAAACAATGTAAAACTAGACAACACTAATTGTTTCCTCCGATACAGACAAGGTCTGAAAAGTGGTCTTAACATCTTCAAAATATCTTTATTTCAAATGAGATGCAAATTTCGTTATCTTGAGTCATTATTATATGTCTTAGAGATATTACAGTGCGAATTTATAGACATTTTATTTCAAGGCCCAGTTGTCCCGAAAATCATGGATAATAACCTTGAAAATCAGCGGTTTTCAGCGATATTCAGAACCCAAAAATACTTATTTCTTAAAAGTATTTATAGACCCGCTACGTCTATAAAATATCAATTGGATGTTAGTATCCCTCTTTAAACAACGTAAAAACAGAGAACACTACTTGTTTCCTCCAATACAAACAAAATTTGAAAAGTGATCTTAATGTCTCCAAAATATCTTTATTTCAAATGAGATGTCAATTTCGTTATCTTCAGTCATTATTTTATGTATTAGAAATATTACAATGCGAGTTTAGAGACATTTTATTTCAAGGCCCAGTTGTCCCGAAAATTGTGGATAATAACCTTGAAAATCAGCGGTTTTCAGCGATATTCGGAAACCAAAAATATTTTATCCTAAAGGTATTTTTAGAATTGTTACGTCTATAAATAGCAATTGGATATAAGTATCCCTCTTTAAACAACGTAAAAACGGAGAACACTACTTGTTTCCTCTAATACAGACAAGGTCTGAAAAATGGTCTGAATGTCTCCAAAATATCTTTTTTCAAATTAGATGACAATTTCGTTATCTTGAGTCATTCTTATATGTCTTAGAGATATTACAATGCGAATTTAGACACATTTTATTTCAAGCCCAGTTGTCCCGAAAACCGTGGATAATAACCTTAAAAATCGCGGGTTTTCAGCGATATTCGTAAATTAAAAATATTTTTTCCCTAATGGTATTAATAGACCCTTTAAGTCTATAACTAGCAATTGGATGTTAGTATCCCAGTTTAAACAACGTAAAAACGGAGAACACTACTTGTTTCATCTAATACAGACAAGGTCTGAAAAGTGGTCTTAATGTCTCGAAAATATCTTTATTTCAAATGAGATGTCAATTTCGTTATCTTGAGTCATTATTATATGTCTTAGAGATATTACAGTGCGAATTTAGAGAAATTTTATTTCAAGGCCCAGTTGTCCAGAAAATCGTGGATATAACCTTTAAAATCAGCGGTTTTCAACGATATTCGGAAACCAAAAATATTTAATTTCTAAAGGTATTTATAGACCCGTTACGTCTATAAAATATCAATTGGATGTTAGTATTCCTGTTTAAACAACGTAAAAACAGATAACACTACTGGTTTCTTCTAATACAGACAAGGTCTGAAAAGTTGTCTTAATGTCACCAAAATATCTTTATTTCAAATGAGATGCCAATTTCGTTATCTTGAGTCATTATTATATGTCTTAGAGTTATTACAGTGCGAATTTAGAGACATTTTATTTCAAGGCCCAGTTGTCCCGAAAATCGTGGATAAATAACCTTGAAAATCAGCGATATTCGGAAACCAAAAATAATTTATCCTAAAGGTATTTATAGAATCCTTACGTCTATAAACAACAATTGGATGTTAGTATCCCTCTTTAAACAACGTTAAAACGGAGAACACTACTTGTTTTCTCTAATACAGACAAGTTCTGAAAGTGGTCTTAATGTCTCCAAAATATCTTTATTTCAAATTATATGACAATTTCGTTATCCTGAGTCATTCTTATATGTCTTAGAGATATTACAGTGCGAATTCAGAGACATTTTATTTCAAGGCACAATTGTCCCGAAAATCGTAGATAATAACCTTGAAAATCAGTAGTTTTCTATTCGAAAACTAAAAATATTTATTTTCTAAAGGTATTTATAGACCCGTTACGTCTATTAATATCAATTGGATGTTAGTATTCCTCTTTAAACAACGTAAAAACGGAGAACACTACTTGTTTCATCTAATACAGGCAAGGTCTGAAAAGTTGTCTTAATGTCTACAAAATATCTTTATTTCAAATGAGATGGCAATTTCGTTATCTTAAGTCATTATTATATGTCTTAGAGATATAACTATGTGAATTTAGAGACATTTTATTTCAAGGCCCAGTTGTCCCGAAAATTGTGGATAATAACCTTGAAAATCAGCGGTTTTCAGCGATATTCAGAAACCATAAATATTTTATCCTAACGGTATTTATAGACCCTTTACGTCTATAAATAGCAATTGGATGTTAGTATCTCTGTTTAAACAATGTAAAACTAGACAACACTAATTGTTTCCTCCGATAAAGACAAGGCTGGAAAAGCTGTCTTAATGTCTCCAAAATATCTTTATTTCAAATGAGATGCCAATTTCGTTATCTTGAGTCATTATTATATGTCTTAGAGATATTACAGTGCGAATTTAGAGACATTTTATTTCAAGGCCCAGTTATGTCGAAAATCGTGGATAATAACCTTGAAAATCAGCGGTTTTCAGCGATATTCGGAAACCAAAAATATTTATTTCCTAAAGCTATTTGTAGACCCGTTACGTCTATAAAATATCAATTGGATGTTAGTATCCCTCTTTCAACAACGTAAAAACGGAGAACATTACTTGTTTCATCTAATACAGACAAGGTCTGATAAGTGGTCTTAATGTCTCGAAAATATCTTTATTTCAAATGAGATGTCAATTTCGTTATCTTGAGTCATTATTATATGTATTAGAGATATTACAGTGCGAATTTAGATACATTTTATTTAAATGCCCAGTTGTTCCAAAAATCGTGGATAATAACCTTGAAAATCAGCGGTTTTCAGCGATATTCGGAACCCAAAAATATTTATTTCCTAAAGATATTTATAGACCCGTTACGTCTATAAAATATTAATTGGATGTTAGTATCCCTCTTTAAACAACGTAAAAACGGAGAACACTACTTGTTTCCTCCATTACAGACAAGGTCTGAAAAGTGGTTTGAATGTCTCCAAAATATCTTTATTTCAAATAAGATGTAAATTTCGTTATCTTGAGTCATTATTATATGTCATAGAGATATTACAATGCGAATTTAGAGACACTTTATTTCAAGGTCCAGTTGTCCCGAAAACCATGGATAATAACCTTAAAAATCGTAGGTATTCAACGATATTCGGAAAGCAAAAATATTTTATCCTAAAGGTATTTATAGTATCATTACGTTTATAAATAGCAATTGGATGTAAGTATCCGTCTTTAAAAAACGTAAAAACGGAGAACACTACTTGTTTCTCATAATACAGACAAGGTCTAAAAAGTGGTCTTAATGTCTCAAAAATATATTTATTTTAAATGAGATGCCAATTTCGTTATCTCGAGTCATTATTATATGTCTTACAGATATTACAGTGCGAATTTAGAGACATTTTATTTAAAGGCCCGGTTGTCCCGAAAAACGTAGATAATAACCTTGAAAAGCAGTAGTTTTATGCGATATTCGAAAACTAAAAATATTTATCTCCTAAAGGTATTTATAGACCCGTTACGTCTATTAATATCAATTTGATGTTAGTATCTCTCTTTAAACAACGTAAAACCGGAGAACACAACTTGTTTCCTCTAAACAGACGAGGTCTGAAAAGTGGTCTTAATGTCTTCAAAATATCTTTATTTCAAATGAGATGCCAATTTCGTTATCTTGAGTCATTATTATATGTCTTAGAGATATTACAGTGCGAATTTAGAGACATTTTATTGCAAGACCCAAAAGTCCCGAAAATCGTGGATAATAACCTTGAAAATCAGCGGTTTTCAGCGATATTCGGAAACCAAATATATTTTATCCTAAAGGTATTTATAGAATCTTTACCTCTATAAATATCAATTGGATGTAAGTATTCCTCTTTAAACAACGTAAAAACGGAGAATATTACTTGTTTTCTCTAATACAGACAAGGTCTGAAAAATGGTCTTAATGTCTCCAAAATATCTTTTTTCAAATTAGATGTCAATTTCGTTATCCTGAGTCATTCTTATATGTCTTAGAGATATTACAGAGCGAATTTAGAGACATTTTATTTCAAGGCTCAGTTGTCTCGAAAACCGTAGATAAAAACTTTAAAAATCGTGGGTTTTCAGCGATATTCGGAACCAAAAATATTTTATCCTAAAGGTATTTATAAAATCATAAATATCAATTGGATGTAAGTATCTCTCTTTAAACAACGTAAAAACGGAGATCACTACTTGTTTTCTCTAATACAGATAAGGTCTGAAAAGTGGTCTTAATGTCTCCAAAATATATTTATTTCAAATGAGATGTCAATTTCGTTATCTTGAGTCATTATTATATGTCTTAGAGATATTACAGTGCGAATTTAGAGACATTTTATTTCAAGGCCCAGTTGTTCCGAAACTCGTGGATAATAACCTTGAAAATCAGCGATTTTCAGCGATATTCGGTACCCAAAAATATTTATTTCCTAAACGTATTTATAGACCCATTACGTCTATAAAATATCAATTGGATATTGGTATCCTTCTTTAAACAACGTAAAAACAGAGAACACTACTTGTTTCATCTAATACAGACAAGGTCTGAAAAGTGGTTTTAATGTCTTCAAAATATCTTTATTTCAAATGAGATGCCAATTTCGTTATCTTGAGTCATTATTATATGTCTTAGAGATATTACAGTGCGAATTTAGAGACATTTTATTTCAAGACCCAGTTGTCCTGAAAATCGTAGATAATAACCTTGAAAATCAGCAGTTTTCAGCGATATTCGAAAACTAAAAATATTTATTTCCTATAGGTATTTATATATCCGGTATGTCAATAAATATCAATTGGATGTTAGTATCCCTCTTTAAACAATGTAAAAACGGAAAACACTACTTGTTTCATCTAATACAGACAAGGTCTGAAAAGTAGTCTTAATGTCTCGAAAATATCTTTATTTCAAATGAGATGTCAATTTCGTTATCTTAAGTCATTATTATATGTCTTAGACATATTACAGTGCGAATTTAGAGACATTTTATTTCAAGGCCCAGTTGTCACGAAAATCGTGGATAATAACCTTGAAAATCATCGGTTTTCAGCGATATTCGGAACCCAAAAATATTTATTTCCTAAAGGTATTTGTAGACCCGTTACGTCTATAAAATAGCAATTGGATGTTAGTATCTCTCTTTAAACAACGTAAAAACGGAGAACACTACTTGTTTCATCTAATACAGACAAGGTCTGAAAAGTGGTCTTAATGTCTCGAAAATATCTTTATTTCAAATGAGATGTCAATTTCGTTATCTTGAGTCATTATTATATGTCTTAGAGATATTACAGTGCGAATTTAGAGAAATTTTATTTCAAGGCCCAGTTGTCCAGAAAATCGTGGATAATAACCTTGAAAATCAGCGGTTTCAGCGATATTCGGAACCCAAAAATATTTATTTTCTAAAGGTATTTATAGACCCGTTATGTCTATAAAATAGTAATTGGATTTTAGTATCTCTCTTTAAACAACGTAAAAACGGAGAACACTACTTGTTTCATCTAATATAGACAAGGTCTGAAAAGTGGTCTTAATGTCTCCAAAATATCTTTATTTCAAATGAGATGCCAATTTCGTTATCTTGAGTCATTATTATATGTCTTAGAGATATTATAGTGCGGATTTAGAGATATTTTTATTCAAGGCCCAGTTGTCCTGAAAATCGTGGATAATAACCTTGAAAATCAGCGGTTTTCAGCGATATTCGGAACACAAAAAAATTTATTTCCTAAAGGTATTTATAGACCCGTTACGTCTATAAAATATCAATTGGATGTTAGTATCTCTCTTTAAACAACGTAAAAACGGAGAACACTACTTGTTTCATCTAATACAGACAAGGTCTGAAAAGTGGTCTTAATGTCTCGAAAATATCTTTATTTCAAATGAGATGTCAATTTCGTTATCTTGAGTCATTATTATATGTCTTAGAGATATTACAGTGCGAATTTAGAGAAATTTTATTTCAAGGCCCAGTTGTCCCGAAAATCGTGGATAATAACCTTGAAAATCAGCGGTTTCAGCGATATTCGGAACCCAAAAATATTTATTTCCTAAAGGTATTTATAGACCCGTTACGTCTATAAAATAGAAATTGGATGTTAGTATCTCTTTAAACAACGTAAAAACGGAGAACACTACTTGTTTCATCTAATACAGACAAGGTCTTAAAACTGGTCTTAATGTCTCGAAAATATCCTTATTTTAAATGAGATGTCAATTCCGTTATCTTGAGTCATTATTATATGTCGTAGAGATATTACAGTGCGAATTTTGATAAATTTTATTTCAAGGCCCAGTTGTCCCGAAAATCGTGGATAATAACCTTGAAAATCAGCGGTTTCAGCGATATTCGGAACCCAAAAATATTTATTTCCTAAAGGTATTTATAGATCCGTTACGTCTATAAAATAGTAATTGGATGTTAGTATCTCTTTAAACAACGTAAAAACGGAGAACACTACTTGTTTCATCTAATACAGACAAGGTCTGAAAACTGGTCTTAATGTCTCGAAAATATCTTTATTTCAAATGAGATGTCAATTTCGTTATCTTGAGTCATTATTAAATGACTTAGAGATATTACAGTGCGAATTTAGAGAAATTTTATTTCAAGGCCCAGTTGTCCTGAAAATCGTGGATAATAACCTTGAAAATCAGCGGTTTCAGCGATATTCGGAACCCAAAAATATTTATTTCCTAAAGGTATTTATAGACCCGTTACGTCTATAAAATAGTAATTGGATGTTAGTATCTCTCTTTAAACAACGTAAAAACGGAGAACACTACTTGTTTCATCTAATACAGACTAGGTCTGAAAAGTGGTCTTAATGTCTCCAAAATATCTTTATTTCAAATGAAATGTTAATTTCGTTATCTTGAGTCATTATTATATGTCTTATAGATATTACAGTGCGAGTTTAGAGACATTTTATTTCAAGGCCCAGTTGTCCCGAAAATCGTGGATAATAACCTTGAAAATCAGCGATTTTCAGCGATATTCGGAAACAAAAAATATTTTATCCTAAAGGTATTTATAGAATCGTTACCTCTATAAATATCAATTGGATGTAAGTATTCCTCTTTAAACAACGTAAAAACGGAGAATATTACTTGTTTTCTCTAATACAGACGAGGTCTGAAAAATGGTCTTAATATCTCCAAAATATCTTTTTTCAAATTAGATGACAATTTCTTTATCTTGAGTCAATCTTATATGTCTTAGAGATATTACAGGGCAAATTTAGAGACATTTTATTTCAAGGCCCAGTTGTCCCGAAAACCGTGGATAATAACCTTAAAAATCGTGGGTTTTCAGCGATATTCGGAACCAAAAATATTTTATCCTAAAGGTATTTATAAAATAATAAATATCAATTGGATGTAAGTATCCCTCTTTAAACAACGTAAAAACGGAGATCACTACTAGTTTTCTCTAATACAGACAAGGTGTGAAAAGTGGTCTTAATGTCTCCAAAATATATTTATTTCAAAGGAGATGCCAATTTTGTCATCTTGAGTCATTATTATATATCTTAGAGATATTTCAGTGCGAATTTAGAGACATTTTATTTAAAGGTCCAGTTGTCTCGAAAATCGTAGATAATAACCTTGAAAATCAACAGTTTTCAGCGATATTCGAAAACTAAAAATATTTATTTCCTATAGGTATTTATAGACCTGGTACGTCTATAAATATCAATTGGATTTTAGGTTCCCTCTTTAAACAACGTAAAAACGGAGAACACTACTTGTTTCATCTAATACAGACAAGGTCTGAAAAGTGGTCTTAATGTCTCGAAAATATCTTTCTTTCAAATGAGATGCCAATTTCGTTTTCTTGAATCATTATTATATGTCTTAGAGATATTACAGTGCGAATTTAGAGACATTTTTTTTCAAGTCCCAGTTGTCCCGAAAATCGTGGATAATAACCTTGAAAATCAGCGGTTTTCAGCGATATTCGGAACCCAAAAATATTTATTTCCTAAAGGTATTTATAGACCCGTTACGTCTATAAATTATCAATTGGATGTTAGTATCGCTCTTTAAACAACGTAAAAACAGAGAACACTACTTGTTTCCTCTAATACAGACAAGGTCTGAAAAATGGTCTGAATGTCTCCAAAATATCTTTTTTCAAATTAGATGACAATTTCGTTATCTTGAGTCATTCTTATATGTCTTAGAGATATTACAATGCGAATTTAGACACATTTTATTTCAAGCCCAGTTGTCCCGAAAATCGTGGATAATAACCTTGAAAATCAGCGGTTTTCAGCGACATTCGTAACCAAAAATATTTATTTCCTAAAGGTATTTATAGACCCGCTTTGTCTATAAAATATCAATTGGATGTTATTATCTCTCTTTAAATAACGTAAAAACAGAGAACACTACTTGTTTTCTCTAATACAAAGAAGGTCTGAAAAGTGGTATTAATGTCTCCAAAATATATTTATTTCAAATGAGATGTCAATTTCGTTATCTTCAGTCATTATTACATGTCTTAGAAATATTACAATGCGAGTTTTAAGCGGTTTTCAGCGATATTCGGAAACTAAAAATATTTTATCCTAAAGATATTTATAGAATCTTTACGTCTATAAATAGCAATTGGATGTAAGTATCCCTTTTTAAACAACGTAAAAACAGAGAACACTACTTGTTTCTTCTAATACAGACAAGGTCTAAACAATGGTTTTAATGTCTCCAAAATATCTTTTTCAAATTAGATGACAATTTCGTTATCCTGAGTCATTCTTATATGTCTTAGAGATATTACAGTGCGAATTTAGGGACATTTTATTTCAAGGCTCAGTTGTCCTGAAAACTGTGGATAATAACCTTAAAAATCGTGGGTTTTCAGCGATATTCGGAACCAAAAATATTTTATCCTAAAGGTATTTATAGAATCATAAATAGTAATTTGATGTAATTATCCTTCTTTAAACAACGTAAAAACGGAGAACACTACTTGTTTCCTCTAATACAGACAAAGTCTGAAAAGTAGTCTTAATGTCTCCAAAATATATTTATTTCAAAGGAGATGACAATTTCGTTATCTTGAGTCATTATTATATGTCTTAGAGATATTACAGTGCGAATTTAGAGACATTTTATTTAAAGGCCCAGTTGTCCCGAAAATCGTAGATAATAACCTTGAAAAACAACGGTTTTCAGCGATATTCGGAAACAAAAAATATTTATTCCCTAAAGTTATTTATAGACCCGTTACGTCTATAAATATCAATTGGATGTTAGTATCCCTGTTTTAACAACGTAAAAACATAAACATTACTTGTTTCCTCCTATACAAAAAAGGTTTGAAAAGTGGTTTTAATGTCTCCAAAATATCTTTATTTCAAATGAGATGTCAATTTCGTTATCTTCAGTCATTATTATATGTCTTCGAAATATTACAATGCGAATTAAGAGACATTTTATTTCAAGGCCCAGTTGTCCCGAAAATCGTGGATAATAACCTTGAAAATCAACGGTTTTCAGCGATATTCGGAAACCAAAAATATTTTATCTTAAAGGTATTTATAGAATCGTTACGTCTATAAAGAGCAATTGGATGTAAGTATCCCTCTTTAAACAACGTAAAAACGGAGAACACTACTTGTTTCCTATAATACAGACAAAGTCGGAAAAATGGTCTTAATGTCTTGAAAATATCTTTTTTTTCAAATTAGATGACAATTTCGTTATCCTGAGTCATTCTTATAAGTCTTAGAGATATTACAGTACGAATTTAGATACATTTTATTTCAACGTCAGTTGTCCTGAAAACCGTGGATAATAACCTTTAAAATCGTGGGTTTTCAGCGATATTCGAAACTAAAAATATTTTATCCTAAAGGTATTTTTAGAATCATAAATAGCAATTGGATGTAATTATCCCTCTTTAAACAACGTAAAACCGGAGAACACTTCTTGTTTTCTCTAATACAGACAAGGTCTGAAAAGTGGTCTTAATGTCTCCAAAATATATTTATTTCAAAGGAGATTGCCAATTTCGTTATCTTGAGTCATTATTATATGTCTTAGAGATATTACAGTGCGAATTTAGAGACATTTTATTTAAAGGCTCAGTTGTCTTGAAACCGTGGATAATAACCTTAAATATCGCAGGTTTTTAACGATATTCGGAAACCAAAAATATTTTTTCCTTAACTGTATTTATAGACCCTTTAAGTCTATAAATAGCAATTGGATGTTAGTATTCCTGTTTAAACAACGTAAAAACATAAACATTACTTGTTTCCTCCAATACAAAAAAGGTTTGAAAAGTGGTCTTAATGTCTTCAAAATATCTTTATTTCAAATGAGATGTCAATTTCGTTATCTTCAGTCATTATTATATGTCTTAAAAATATTACAATGCGAATTAAGAGACATTTTATTTCAAGGCCCAGTTGTCCCGAAAATCGTGGAAAATAACCTTTAAAATCAACGGTTTTCAGCGATATTCGGAAACCAAAAATATTTTATCTTAAAGGTATTTATAGAATCGTTACGTCTATAAATAGCAATTGGATGTAAGTATCCCTCTTTAAACAACGTAAAAACGGAAAACACTACTTGTTTCTTATATTACAGACAAAGTCGGAAAAATGGTCTTAATGCCTTGAAAATATCTTTTTTTTCAAATTAGATGACAATTTCGTTATCCTGAGTCATTCTTATATGTCTTAGAGATATTACAGCACGAATTTAGAGACATTTTATTTCAAGGCCCAGTTGTCAAGAAAACCGTGGATAATAACCTTAAAAATCGTGGATTTTAAGCGATATTCGGAACCAAACATATTTTATCATAAAGGTATTTATAGAATCGTTACGTCTATAAATAGCAATTGAATGTAAGTATCCCTCTTTAAACAATGTAAAAACGGAGAACACTACTTGTTTCCTCTAATACTGACAAGGTTTGACAAATGGTCTTAATGTCTCCAAAATATCTTTTTTTAAATTAAATGACAATTTCGTTATCCTGAGTTATTCTTATATGTATTAGAGATATTACAGTGTGAATTTAGAGACATTTTATTTCAAGGCCCAGTTTGTCCCGAAAACCGTGGATAATAACTTTAAAAATCGCAGGTTTTCAGCGATATTCGGAAACATAAAATATTTTTTCCCGAACGGTATTTATAGACCATTTACGTCAATAAATAGCAATTGGATATTAGTATCCCTGTTTAAACAATGTAAAACTAGAGAACACTAATTGTTTCCTCCGATACAGACAAGGTCTGAAAAGTGGTCTTAATGTCTTCAAAATATCTTTATTTCAAATGAGATGCCAATTTCGTTATTTTGAGTCATTATTATATGTCTTAATGATATTACAGTGAGAATTTAGAGATATTTTATTTCCAGGCCCAGTTGTCCCGAAAATCGTGGATAATAACCTTTAAAATCAGCGGTTTTCAGCGATATACGGAAACAAAAAATATTTATTTCCTAAAGATATTTATAGACCCGTTACGTCTATAAATATCAATTGAATGTTAGTATCACTCTTTAAACAACGTAAAAACGGAGAACACAACTTGTTTTCTCTAAACAGACAAGGTCTGAAAAGTGGTCTTAATGTCAACAAAATATCTTTATTTCAAATGAGATGCCAATTTCGTTATCTGGAGTCATTAAAATATGTCTTAAAGATATTACAGTGGGAATTTAGAGACATTTTATTTCAAGGCCCAGTTGTCCCGAAAATAGTGGATAATAACCTTGAAAATCAGCTGTTTTCAGCGATATTCGGAAACTAAAAATATTTATTTTCTAAAGGTATTTATTGACCCGTTACATCTATAAATATCAATTGGATGTTAGTATCGCTCTTTAAACAACGTAAAAACGGAGAACACAACTTGTTTTCTCTAAACAAACAAGGTCTGAAAAGTGGTCTTAATTTCTCCAAAATATCTTTATTTCAAATGAGATGTCAATTTCGTTATCTTGAGTCATTATTATATGTCTTAGAGATATTACAGTGCGAATTTAGAGACATTTTATTTCAAGGCCCAGTTGTCACGAAAATCGTGGATAATAACATTTAAAAACAGCGGTTTTCAGCGATATTCGGAAACCAAAAAATATTTATTTCCTAAAGGTATTTATAGATCCGTTACGTCTATAAATATCAATTGGATGTTAGTATCGGTCTTTAAACAACGTAAAAACGGAGAACACTACTTGTTTCCTCTAATACAGACAAGGTCTGAAAAGTGGCCTTAAAGTCTCCAAAATATATTTATTTCAAATGAGATGCCAATTTCGTTATCTTGAGTCATTATAATATATCTTAGAGATATTACAGATCGAATTTAGAGACATTTTATTTCAAGGCCAGTTGTCCCGAAAATAGTGGATAATAACCTTGAAAATCAGCGGTTTTCAGTGATATTCGGAAACTAAAAATATTTATTTTCTAAAGGTATTTATCGACCCGTTACGTCTATAAATATCAATTGGATGTTAGTATCGCTCTTTAAACAACGTAAAAACAGAGAACACTACTTGTTTACTCTAAACAGACAAGGTCTGAAAAGTGGTCTTAATGTCTCCAAAATATCTTTATTTCAAATGAGATGCCAATTTCGTTATCTTGAGTCATTATTATATGTCTTAGAGATATTACAATGCGAATTTAGAGACAATTTATTTCAAGGCCCAGTTGTCCCGAAAATCGTGGATAATAACCTTTAAAAACAACGGTTTTCAGCGATATTCGGAAACCAAAAAATATTTATTTCCTAAAGGTATTTATAGATCCGTTATGTCTATAAATATCAATTGGATGTTAGTATCCCTCTTTAAACAACGTAAAAACGGAGAACACTACTTGTTTCCTCTAATACCGACAAGGTCGTAAAAGTGTTCTTAATGTCTCCAAAATATCTTTATTTCAAATGAGATGCCAATTTTGTTATCTTGAGTCATTATTATATGTCTTAGAGATTTTACAGTTCGAATTTAGAGACATTTTATTTCAAGGCCTAGTTGTCCCGAAAACCGTGGATAATAACCTTAAAAATCGCTGATTTTCAGCGATATTCGAAAACCAAAAATATTTTTTCCTTAACGGTATTTATAGACCCTTTAAGTCTATAAATAGCAATTGGATGTTAGTATCCATGTTTAAATAACGTAAAAACAGAGAACACTACTGGTCAAAGATCTTTATTTCAAATGAGATGTCAATTTCGTTATCTTCAGTCATTATTATATGTCTGATCGGGCCTGTCGCAAGCCCTGGTCAAAGATAATTACCCAGAGTAGGCTAATAACAAATTAATGTAATTAGAGAAGTAGGGGTCGATTCTCAGGGAGATGGTGTTTCCTATATAATGTGAAATGTCTTGCAATTGGGTCTTATCTAACGAGTATCTGGGTTTTGGGGTTTAGATTTCTAAACTAATAAAAAGCATAAATGAAAACAAAATAAAAGCAAATCAAAACGAAAACAATAAAGCATGTGATGAATTAACAATGATAAAAAGAATCTAGGGAGGTAGGTTCACACATGTAGATTAACATATTGATGAAATTGGATTTAGAATATGCAAATAATTCATTGTGAGTTCGTAAGAATGATGTGTTCTTTACAATCATAGATCAGATGGTCTAGCAGGCTTTTAGGCAATTTACTAGGTCTAATCTACCATGTCATGCTTTGTCTATTCAATTCGCGTATTTCTACTTTGGAAAGAATTCCATTTTAGTCAATGATTTTGATCAGGAATCGTTTACTATCGTTATAGTCCAAACATGCATAGACACAATGTTTTAAAAGCACAATTTCTTTTATTCACTTATCATCTTTTAATCAACCTACATGGCTACCCTACACCCTAGAAAAACGACTACTCACTCATGGTGATGTTTAGATCTAAGATGATGTTAATAATAAAAACTAGGATAGACATGTTTATTTGGTTTTGATAATATTTTAAGACTCTTTAATTGGCGATAATAACGGCGTTAAATTGACGATCTAAGGAAATGAAATGATTACAACGATATTGAAATTGACTTTAAACAAAAGACAAAATAGGAATACCTAGATGACGATCAACAACGACAATGATGAAATATAAACAACCATAATAGAAATTCCTTGCATAGAATAGTCGATCCACGAATTACAATACTTGAACCACATAAAGTAGATTACAAAGATGGAATTTTTATTGATCTAGGCTAAGGATTTGATGTAGAGAAATCAGAAATAAACTAAGAAACTAAGGACAAAAAGGAAGAAGAAAATGATCTAGACGAGAGAAGAGAGGCTAGGTTTCTCTCCTCCTAATCTAGGTTTTTATGTAATGTAAAAAGAAAAGTAGGGTTTCTAATTGTGTGTAGAGAAGTGTGTTGAGATGTGGTGGCTGAGGCACTCTTATATAACATATAGGACAAAATAAAGGAAGTCGAAGCAAAAGCTCAGATCAGCAAACATACCCGATCGGGTACACTACTTACCCGATCGGGTATGTAGTAATCTGGATGCTTTGACTTTCGTTTCATCTCCCTTGGCCTATGACTTGACTTTCATTATCCCCCTTGACCTTTTGAGTTGGGTTTGTTGATAGAGTTTGATGTAAAATGATGATTTCTTCGCCTAACTGATCGATCTTCTGACAACTGCGAAATCAACTTTGCTTCTTCTTTCTTTTGAATCAGTGAACCTTCTTGAAATGCCTTTGACTTGGTCAAGCTTGCTTATTCAAATCGTCGGGTTCTAGGAAAATGCTCGGGAATATAGAAAAAGGGCGTAGAAATGTCACTTTCCCTACAAAACAGGTTAGAACATAGGAATTCGCCTAGAAGACGATATTAGCTCATAAAATGGCTTAACAAAGCACAAATGACATACAAAACCGAGCTAAATTGGGGGTTAAAATCATGCAAATATTAACTTATCAATGTCTTAGAGATATTACAGTGCGAATTTAGGGACATTTTATTTCAAGGCCCAGTTGTCCCGAAAACCGTGGATAATAACCTTTAAAATAAGCGGTTTTCAACGATATTCGGAAACCAAAAATATTTATTTCCTATAGGTATTTATAGACCCATTATGTCTATATATGTCAATTGGATGTTAGTATCGCTCTTTAAACAACGTAAAAACGGAGAACACTACTTGTTTCATCTAAACAGACAAGGTCTGAAAAATGTTCTTAATGTCTCCAAAAGATCTTTATTTCAACTGAGATGCCAATTTCGTTATCTTGAGTCATTATTATATGTCTTAGAGATATTACAGTGCGAATTTAGAGACATTTTATTTCAAGGCCCAGCTGTCCCGAAAATCGTGGATAATGACCTTTAAAAACAGCGGTTTTCAGCGATATTCGAAACAAAAAAATATTTATTTCCTAAAGGTATTTATAGACCCATTACGACTATAAATATCAATTGGATGTTAGTATCCCTCTTTAAACAATGTAAAAACGGAGAACACTACTTGTTTCCTATAATACAAACAATGTCTAAAAAGTGGTCTTAATGTCTCCAAAATATATTTATTTCAAATGAGATGCCAATTTCGTTATCTTGAGTCATTATTATATGTCTTAGAGATATTACAGGGCGAATTTAGAGACATTTTATTTCAAGGCCTAGTTGTCCCGAAAATCGTGAATAATAACCTTGACAATCAGCAGTTTTCAGCGATATTCCGAAACAAAAAATATTAAATCCTAAAGGTATTTATAGAATCGTTACGTCTATAAATAGCAATTGGATGTAAGTATCCCTCTTTAAACAACATATAAACGAAGAACACTACTTGTTTCCTCTAATAAAGACAAGGTCTGGAAAATGGTCTTAATGTCTCCAAAATATCTTTTTTTAAAATTAAATGAAAATTTCGTTATCCTGAGTCATTCTTATATGTCTTAGAGATATAACAATGCGAATTTAGATACATTATATTTCAAGGCCCAGTTTGTCACGAAAACCGTGGATAATAGCCTTAAAAATCGCGGTTTTTCAGCAATATTCGGAAACATAAAATATTTTTTCCCTAACGGTATTTATAGACCCTTTACGTCTATAAATAGCAATTGGATGTTACTATCCCTATTTAAACAATGTAAAGACAGAAAACACTATTGTTTCCTCCGATACAGACAAGGTCTGAAAAGTGGTCCTAATGTCTCTAAAATATCTTTATTTCAAATGAGATGTCAATTTCGTTATCTTGAGTCATTATTATATGTCTTAGAGATATTACAGTGCGAATTTAGAGACATTTTATTTCCAGGTCCAGTTGTCCCGAAAATCGTGGATAATAACCTTGAAAATCAGCGGTTTCATCGATATTTGGTAACAAAAAATCAGCGGTTTTCAGCGATATTCGGAAATCAAAAATATTTATTTCCTAAAGGTATTTATAGACCCGTTACGTCTATAAATATCAATTGGGTGAAAGTATCTCTCTTTAAACAACGTAAAAACAAAGAACACTACTTGTTTCCTTTAATACAGACAAGGTCTGAAAAGTGGCCTTAATGTCTCAAAAATATATTTATTTCAAATGAGATGCCAATTTCATTATCTTGAGTCATTATTATATGTCTTAGAGATATTACAGTGCGAACTTAGAGACATTTTATTTCAAGGCTCAGTTGTCCCGAAAATAGTGGATAATAACCTTTAAAATCAGCGGTTTTCAGCGATATTCGGAAACCAAAAATATTTATTTCCTAAAGGTATTTATAGACCTGTTACGTCTATAAAATATCAATTAGATGTTAGTATCCCTCTTTAAACAACGTAAAAACGGAGAAAACTACTTGTTTCATCTAATACAGACAAGGTCTGAAAAGTGGTCTTAATGTCTCCAAAATATCTTTATTTCAAATGAGAAGCCAATTTCGTTATCTTGAGTCATTATTATATGTCTTAGAGATATTACAGTCCGAATTTAGAGACATTTTATTTCAAGGCCAAGTTGTCCCGAAAATCGTGGATAATAAACTTGAAAATCAGCGGTTTTCATCGATATTCGGAAACAAAAAATATTTATTTCCTAAAGGTATTTATAGACCCGTTACGTCTTTAAATTTCAATTGAATGTTAATATCGCTCTTTAAACAACGTAAAAACGGAGAACACTACTTGTTTCCTCTAATACAGACAAGGTCTCAAAAGTGGCCTTAATGTCTCCAAAATATCTTTATTTCAAATGAGATGTCAATTTCGTTATCTTGAGTCATTATAATATGACTAAGAGATATTACAGTGCGAATTTAGAGACATTTTATTTCAAGGTCCAGTTGTCCCGAAATTCGTGGATAACCTTTAAAATCAGCGGTTTCAGCGATATTCGGAAACCAAAAATATTTATTTCCTAAAGGTATTTATAGACCCCTTTTCTCTATAAATATCAATTGGATGTTAGTATTTCTTTTTAAACAATGTAAAAATGGAGAACACTACTTGTTTCCTCTAATACAGACAATGTCTGAAAAGTGGTCTTAATGTCTCTAAAATATATTCATTTCAAATGAGATGTCAATTTCGTTATCTTGAGTCATTATTATATGTCTTAGAGATATCACTGTGCCAATTTAAAGACATTTTATTTCAAGGCCAAGTTGTCCCGAAAATCGTGGATAATAACCTTGAAAATCAGCGGTTTTCATCGATATTCGAAAATAAAAAATATTTATTTCCTAAAGGTATTTATAGACCCGTTACGTTTATAAATATCAATTGAATGTTAATATCACTCTTTAAACAACGTAAAAACGAAGAACACTACTTGTTTACTCTAAACAAACAAGGTCTGAAAAGTGGTCTTAATGTCTCTAAAATATCTTTATTTCAAATGAGATGCCAATTTCGTTATCTTGAGTCATTATTATATGTCTTAGAGATATTACAGTGCGAATTTAGAGACATTTTATTTCAAGGCCCAGTTGTCCCGAAAATCGTGGATAATAACCTTGAAAATCAGCGTTTTTCAGCGATATTCGGAAACCAAAAATATTTTATCCTAAAGGTATTTATAGAATCGTTACGTCTATAAATATCAAATGCATGTAAGTATCCCTCTTTAAACAACGTCAAAACGGAGAACACTACTTGTTTTCTCTAATATAGACAATGTCTGAAAAATGGTCTTAATGTCTTCAAAATATCTTTTTTTCAAATTAGATGACAATTTCGTTATCCTGAGTCATTCTTATATGTCTTACAGATATTACAGTGCGAATTTAGAGAAATTTTATTTCAAGGCCCAGTTGTCCCGAAAACCGTGGATAATAACCTTAAAAATCACGGATTTTCAGCGATATTCGGAAACCTAAAATATTTTTTCACTAACGGTATTTATAGACCCTTTACGTCTATAAATAGCAATTGGATGTTATTATCCCTGTTTAAACAATGTTAAAACAGAGAACACTACTTGTTTCTTCCGATATAGACAAGGTCTGAAAAGTGGTCTTAATGTCTCCAAAATATATTTACTTCAAATGATATATCAATTTCGTTATCTTGAGTCATTATTATATGTCTTAGAGATATTACAGTGCGAATTTAGAGACAAATTTTATTTTCAGGCCCAGTTGTCCCGAAAATCGTGGATAATAACCTTGAAAATCAGCGGTTTTCAGCGATATTCGGAAACCAAAAATATTTATTTCCTAAAGGTATTTATAGACCCTTTACGTTTATAAATATTAATTGGATGTTAGTATTCTTCTTTAAACAACGTAAAAACGGAGAACACTACTTATTTCCTCTAATACAGACAAGGTATGAAAAGTGGTTTTAATGTCTCCAAAATATCTTTATTGCAAATGAGATGCCAATTTCGTTATCTTGAGTCATTATTATATGTCTTAGAGATATTACAGTGCGAGTTTAGAGACATTTTAATTCAAGGCCCAGTTGTCTAGAAAATCGTGGATATAACCTTTAAAATCAGCGGTTTTCAACGATATTCGGAAACCAAAAATATTTATTTCCTAAAGGTATTTATAGACCCGTTACGTCTATAAATATCAATTGGATGTTAGTATTCCTCTTTAAACAATGTAAAAACGAAGAACACTACTTGTTTCCTCTAATACAGACAAGGTCTGAAAAGTGGTCTTAATGTCTCTAAAATATCTTTATTTCAAATGAGAAGCCAATTTCGTTATTTTGAGTCATTATTATATGTCTTAGAGATATTACAGTGCGAATTTAGAGACATTTTATTTCAAGGCCCAGCTGTCCCGAAAATCGTGGATAATAACCTAGAAAATTAGCGGTTTTCAGCGATATTCGGAAACCACAAATATTTATTTACTAAAGGTATTTATAGACCCGTCACGTCTATAAATATCAATTGGATGTTACTATCGCTCTTTAATCAACGTAAAAACGGAGAATACTACTTGTTTTCTCTAATACAAACAAGGTCTGAAAAGTGATATTAATGTCTCCAGAAGATCTTTATTTAAAATGAGATGTCAATTTCTTTATCTTGAGTCATTATTATATGTCTCAGAGATATTACAGTGCGAATTTAGAGACATTTTATTTCAAGGCCCAGTTGTCCAGAAAATCGTGGATAATAACCTTGAAAATCAGCGGTTTTCAGCGATATTCGGAAACCAAAAATATTTTATCATAAAGGTATTTGTAGAACTTTTAGGTCTATAAATAATAATTGGATGTTAATATCCCTCCAAAAACAATGTAAAAACGGAGAACAATACTTGTTTTCTCTAATACAGACAAGGTCTGAAAAGTGGTCTTAATGTCACCAAACTATTTTAAAACTGTGGATAATAACCTTAAAAATTTCATTATCCTGAGTCATTCTTATATGCCTTAGAGATGTTACAGTGCGAATTTAGAGACATTTCATTTCAAGGCCCAGTTGTCCCGAAAACCGTGTTTAATAATTAATAACCTTAAAAATCGTGGGTTTTCAGCGATATTCGGAAACCAAAAATATTTTTTCCCTAAAGGTATTTATAGAACATTTACGTCTATTAATAGCAATTGGATGTTAATATCCCTGTTTAAACAACGTAAAAACAGAGAACATTACTTGTTTACTCCAATACAGACAAGGTCTGAAAAGTGCTCTTAATGTCTACAAAATATGATTATTTCAAATGAGATGTCAATTTCGTTATCTTGAATCATTATTATATGTCTTAGAGTTATTACAGTGCGAATTTAGAGACATTTTATTTCAAGACCCAGTTGTCCCGAAAATCGTGGATAATAACCTCAAAAATCAGCGGTTTTCAGCGATATTCGGAACCAAAAATATTTTATCCTAAAGGTATTTATAGAACCATTACGTCTATAAATATCAATTGAATGTTAGTATCGTTCTTTAAACAACATACAAACGGAGTATACTACTTGTTTCCTTTTATATAGACATGATTAGAAAAGTGGTCTTAAGCTTGCCAAAATATATTTATTTCAAATCAGATACCAATTTCGTTATCCCGAGTCATTATTATATGTTTTTGAGATATTACTGTGAAAATTTAGAAACATTTTATATCAAGGCCTAGTTGTCACAAAAATCGTGGATAATAACTTTGAAAATCAGCGGTTTACAGCGATATTCGGAAACCAAAAATATTTTTTTCCTAAAGATATTTATAAACCCGTTACGTCTATAGATAACAATTTGATGTTAGTATCCTTCTTTAAACAACGTAAAAACGGAAAACAGTACTTGTATCCTCTAATATAGACAAGGTTTGAAAAGTGGTCTTAAGGTCTCAAAACTATCTTTATTTCAAATCAGATGCTAATTTCATTATCCTGAGTCATTATTATATGTCTTAGAGATATTCTAGTGCGAATTTAGAGACATTTAATTTAAGGCCCATCTGACCCGAAAATCGTGGATAATTACCTTGAAAATCAGTTGTTTTCAGCGATATTCGGAAACCAAGTTCGTTTTTTCCCTAAAAGTATTTATAGACCTGTTACGTTTATAAATAGCAATTGGAGGTTAGTATCCCTCTTTAAACAATGAAAAACGAAGATTACTATCTAATTATTTTCTCTAATATAGCAATGTTTGAAAAATGTTCCTAAGGTCTCCAAACTATCTTTTTTCAAATCAGATGTCAATTTCGTTATTCTTTGTCATTATTATATGTCTTTGAGATATTACAGTGAAAATTTAGAGACATTTTATATCAAGGCCCAGTTGTCACGAAAATCGTGGATAATAACCTTGAAAATCAGCGGTTTTCAGCGATATTCGAAAACCAAAAATATTTTTTCCCTAAAGGTATTTATAGACCCGTTACGTCTATAGATAACAATTTGATTTTAGTATTCTTCTTTAAACAACGTAAAAACGGATCGGAAAACACTACTTGTTTCTTCTAATACAGACAAGGTTTGAAAAGTGATTTTAAGGTCTCAAAACTATCTTTATTTCAAATCAGATGCCAATTTTGTTATCCTGAGTCATTATTATATGTCTTAGAGATATTACAGTGCGAATTTAGAGACATTTAATTACAGGCCTAGTTGACCCGAAAATCGTGGATAATAGCCTTGGAAATCAGCTGTTTTCAGCGATATTCGGAAACCAAATATAATTTTTTCCGAAAAGTATTTATAGACCTGTTACGTCTATAAATAACAATTGGATGTTAGTATCCCTCTTTATACAACGTAAAAACGAAGATTATTATATACTTATTTCCTCTAATACAGACAATGTCTGAAAAGTGTTCCCAAGGTCTCTAAATTATCTTTATTTCAAATTATATGCCAATTTCGTTATCCTTTATCATTATTATATGTCTTAGAGATATTTCAGTGAAAATTTAGAGACATTTTATATCAAGGCCAGTTGTTCCGAAAATCGTGGATAATAATAGCCTTGAAAATCAGCGATTTTCAGCGATATTCGGAAACCAAAAATATTTTTTCCCTAAAGGTGTCTATAGACTCGTTACGTCTATAGATAGCAATTGGATGTTAGTAATCTATAGTGACAGTGGCCACTCATTTATTAATATATTATACCGCAAATTCTTATTTCAGACGAATTATTTCCGTTTTAAAAATAAGACGAGATTATGTTGCCACTTTTTGATAAAATATAACCACAGCTTATATCACCTTGTTTTCAATAGTGGTTACATCTACCTTTAAAGTGAATACAAAATCCCGTGTCTTATTGTTTCAGACCAAAATGATCCGTCTAAAGCAAGACCAACTGATATTATACAGCCTGCTCTGTATAAAGGGAATTTTGTAAAGGCGATTTTAACGTTGTTAGGATTTGAACACAAGTCATGTGTTCCACAGCTCGTGATTTTACACGAATAACGGAATAAGTTAATTAACATCTGCAAACAATTTGTTTTTTGACACTGTTCCAATATAAACAAGGCAAGATGGAAGGCCCATAAGATTTTCGTATTGTAAAATAATGCAAGCCCATCTGGTTTTCGGGCATCAAATGAGGCAGAATATTGAAAGCCCATAATCATATAAAGAATACTGACATATTTTTATATAAAAGATATTTGGGCTATTAACATAAAATATATTTTTTTACAAATTTATTAACTAATTTATGTGGAATTCTTGTTTATAGGCTTGTCCTGTACATAAGATGGTCGTAGAGTTGTATCAGACAAGTTGTGAATAATAATCGATGTATAAGGCAGATGGAACATTCAAATTACGACACATCAACCAATTATCGACGAGACAAAGACATCCCTCTTAACCCTATACCAATAACTCTAATTGCAAGCCCGATTTTAAAGAAGCCATATCGGCTGATCTACTAAAGATGGGTACCTTTCAAACACCATACTACTCAAAGCAGTACCGCTGGTAAGCCTGGAACAAATGAGCCAAAACTGGTACTAACAAACCGGGTTTCATTAATTGGTTATAACCAAAGATTTTAAGAGATGGCTCACAAATTTTTATTTTTTTATTTTTAAATAATGATGTATTTCTCATTATATTATGACCCAGGCCTCCGAAATCTTTTATTTACCTTTTATATTACTCGTAAGGAGTAATGTAATCAAAGGTGAACAAACGATTCAGACGAAGGGGGTAAGTTAATTGGTTCTATAGCATACAAGACCGTCTCATGTAGCCTCTTCTGTATATGATTACACATGGTTAGAAATACAAGGTTATGCTGACCATCACCGCCTCAATGGTACATGGTAGTACACAAAATGGCCGATAAGCCTGGATTGAGAAGGCCACAAACGACGAAAGGGGAAATACAAACGCTACCTGACGGCTGACAGCCTTGTGTTGATTCACTACACGGATCGCCCACTGGTAGTTCAAGAACAGACTTGTGCACACTAAGACCACAAAAGCTAAATAATGGACAACATTGCATAAACATCAACCACCACCCATATATAATCAACTTGATAACATGATAATAAACCTCAAAGTTCACCATCATACCAATATATGATAGACACAATCACACAACACTACAGCCCAAAAAATCAGCCACCCAAATCTCAGCCACATTTGTGAGAATTCGGATTCCCTAGCCATACATATTCCACAGTGAAATACCTGATCCACAATCCATAGAGGCGCCATAAGTGAAGGCGGTTCAATAGAACTCTTCACGGGATTAACGCAGACTCGTGTGCGCACCTATCGGCGTGTACCAGAGTAAGGTGTTCAATGAGTTCTTGAACTATAAGTGGGTCTCGTTTTGACATTAAGAGCACGACCTTTCGAAACCATTAAACGGTCTTACAAGTACTCACAAGCACTGTGAGAGAGATGCTACCAAAAGGCAACCAACCAATTTAAGCTCCGAAATCTAATCATAAAACAATTCAATTCATTTCATTGATATAACAAGACATCAAGAGCACATCATAAACTACTTTCATTATAGTTTCACTACTACTAGTGATACCTTAGATATAAGTGTAGTGAAAGAACAACCGTCCATGAACAGCAATCTTTAGAGTGAATTTCAACAAAGAAAAAAACTAAAAGATTCAAAAACAAAACCTGAAACCAAACCCCGGATAAACCCTGGAGCATATAATAGTTCACTAATCATTTGATTTTGAATTGTATTTATTCGGAGCGATTAGCATACCTCTCAACCTTTTCATCATTGAGATTAATCCCCACCATAGCTTCACCCAACCCGCAGCTAACTTCGGCCAACAAATCAGGGTCACTGTAATGGGTCACAGCCTGCACAATGGCACGTGCCCTCTTAGCCGGGTCACCACTCTTAAACACACCGGACCCAACAAAGACTCCATCGCAACCCAATTGCATCATCAGTGCGGCATCTGCTGGGGTGGCAACACCACCAGCAGCAAACTGCACCACCGGCAATCGCCCTAGCTGCTTGGTTTGCATCACCAAATCGTATGGCGCAGAGATCTTCTTGGCATAGGCAAACACCTCATCATCGTCCATGTTTCGGAGAAGACGTATCTCTCCCATCACTGACCTCACATGACGAACGGCCTCGACAACGTTACCAGTCCCAGCCTCACCCTTGGTGCGTATCATGGCAGCACCCTCACGGATACGGCGGAGGGCTTCACCAAGGTTGCGGCAGCCGCAAACAAAGGGGATCTGGAAATTGTGTTTGTTGATATGGTGGTCCTCGTCAGCAGGGGTGAGAACCTAAAAAAGAGTCAAATAACAGATGAGATAAGGTTTACCGATTGCTATTGGGTTAAATGGGCAGGACTTGATACCAAATGTTTTGTTCATTTTTGGAGCGATTATAATTGTAAATGGCTATCTAACATAAAAATTAATGTCAATGCAACCTTTTTCGAAATATTTATTAATTTGCTCCTAAAGCCATAGAAAGACAAAACACATGCTTATAATCGAAATATAAATTACTCGGCATGAGAGCTTATCAGCCTAAACATTGCGTCTTTCTTCATACCAAGGACAAACCATATTCATCCTACTCCTGTATATAAGCAATTGCTCACGAAAATTTAACGCCTCCACAAAACATTTTAGCCAAATAACAATCAATCATGATATTCATTAGAAAAAATCACGGTAAGCTAAATATTTTCCCAAAAGATATATGACAAGCTAAAATTTCAGACACAACATTTGATAATAAACAATTCGAATGAACTATCATCAACACATCACCCCGTAGAAAAGAAAATCACATATCCCATGGGTTTGAGATGTAGGTTGAAACATACACACGCATAAACAACGATAGGAGTGTGATATTATAATGATAGCATCCTACTAACATGACACTTAGATTGTACAAATCAGATTTATAGATTTTGGAATGAGAAACTTGCAAGCAAAATAACGCCCTCAGTCTCAATCATTTGTTTATCTCTAATTAAAAGACATCTCCCTCCGCCCAATCATTTGTTATTTACCTTTAATTAATACTCCCTCCGTCCCGGTCATTTGTTTACCATTTCCATTTTAGGGTGTCTCATTCATTTGTTTACCTTTCTATATTAGGATAGTAATCCATGAGTAATTTGATCACCCAATGGGACTATTGTCCACATGTCATCCACCAAGTACATCCACAAGAGGTCCCCTCCCATTTTCTTAATAATTGTGCCAAAACGAAAGGTAAACAAATGACCGGCACGGAGGGAGTACTATATTTTAGCAAAGAATAAAAAAGGTAACCGAATGATTGAGCTAGACCGCTAGAGAGAGTAACATGAAACAATCTATAGAATAAGACATAAAACTATAAAAGTTTAATATAATAAATTAATAACAATATACTCATATCCTCTAAAATCTTCTATGTTGTACAAAGCAAATACTGCCGCTAGAGAGAGTATTATTTATCTTATATTTTTTCATATATAAGCTTTTATATACGGAAAATGAGAAGGCACCACACCGCCACCGCGTGACACCTCCTCGTCCATTAAAATGATTGACCATACAAACAGTAAGTCAGAGAGTGATACTTAGACTGACTGATTACACTTATCATATCAATACATACAAAAGCTTTAGATAACGAATGACGCTACTACTTGTTACGGAGTTTTGTTGCCATCAACTCACTTCAACTATGAAAGGTCAATTAAAACGATGGGACCTTAAAAACACCAACTCTCCCATAACACACGGAGGGATCCGTCTTAAAGGTAAAATGGGTCAAATACTACACTATTTAGATAGATACGACAAAGTTGTGTTACCTATACCGCCTCCCTCATACTCATCTGTCCATTATTTATTTACCTTTGATTAAAATATCTTCACAACGAATAATAAAAAACCTCGAACTCACCCCGTCCCAATCATTTGTATACCTTTGATTAAAATACATCTGATAAAAAATACAAAAAAATAAAACAAATGATTGTGACGGAGTGATTAATTCTTTTGTCTTCATCTATGCAAGTGTGTGATACTTGTTTTAACCATAAAACAGATATCTCCGTCTTAAACAAGAATGTGTGCCTTAAAACATGTGAAAGGGTGGTACATAAAACTAGTAAAATAACATACTCCGCAACAAAATGGCTGACGGTACGTAATCTCAATAACGCCCTTTCATATCGACTATTTAGGGCCCATTAAAAAAAGACGGACCCTTAAAAAAAGCATGTGAGGGCGATACCGAGACTCAATACCAACAGAACAAAATCACTAATTCTTGTGAGACGGTCTCTTTATATAATAAGATAACTCATCAAAACATTTTTATATAAATGGACCGTGTCACGGCCGTGAGTATCGTGACACCGTGTTATTCTAGAATTTGCGGAATAAAATAAAAGAATACCTCAGATTCATCAACATAATCAACACCAATAGACTCCAAAATCTGAGCCTCAACAAAATGACCAATCCTAGCTTTAGCCATAACAGGAATAGTAACAGCCTGTTTAATCTCCTTAATTAGTTGAGGGTCAGACATACGGGCAACACCACCTTGTGCCCGAATATCAGCGGGCACACGCTCTAACGCCATAACAGCACACGCACCCGCTTCTTCCGCGATTCGGGCTTGGGCCGCGTTAACCACGTCCATTATAACCCCGCCACGTAGCATTTGGGCCAGGCCCACTTTCACGGAATACGGGGATTTCTTTGTGGCGGTTGTTGAGGTTTCAGTTATTGCTCCGTTTCCGTAAACGGTTACTACGCCGCTTCCTGACATTTTTGACGGGATTTAAGATTTGGGGATTGAATTAGGGATTTGGGAATTGAATTGAATTGAATTGGGGATTTTATTTCGGGAGGAGAGTGGAGGGATTTAATAGGGGAGGAGGGAAATGAGAGATAGAGAGAGAGTGGAGGTGGGGATTCGGAATATCTTTTTGTCACGGTTTTGTTTTTCCTGATTTTTATTGGAAACATCAAATTTAATTTTCCAACTAATAAAAGATCGTCTGACTCAAAACAGACTCTCTTCGTCACAAGCTGAAGACGGATAGTACCCTTTTACGATATACAAGTGGAGACTTTTTTTGTCCTTTTTTTGTCATCTTCACTTGCATATTGTAGAAGGGGTGCTATTTATCTTCAACTTGTGACGAATAGTATCCGTCTTCAATTAAAATTTAGGTAAAAATCCTTCCATTTCTCAATATCACAAATTCTCATTCATGACGCATTATTCCGTCACAAACTTAAGATCTATCTCAAGGAGCAAGTGGAAAGTTAAGTAGGGCGAGGTATGAGAGGTCATAAGTAATACTGTATGTTCTAAATAAGTCGAAACGAAACGAGTATGGCTATGTTTAGCAAACGACGGAAGCATATTTATAATAACGGAATCGTTATCATAATACATTTAGTAAATTTTAGTAGTTGCTTTGACTAACAAATTGATTTAGCATACCTAAAATAAGATATTTGATAATTAGCAAATTATATGACAATTATACCATTTTCATGTATTGTTAATGCGTGATTTTCCAAAACATTTCTACATTTTGTCATACAAAGTTTTGATAAATTTCAATCATTAATGCTTTCGAATCTTAGAATTTCGACGGGTGGATACTTAGATTGAATAAAAAATGTTACACTCGATATGAGATGTTTTTTTTATGTCTATCACTTAATAAAATTATCGTTGAGTTCATTAGTGATTAAAGAACAGAAGGATATGAGGTTCAATATAGTTTGCAATCTTCCACCACATCAATAAAAAAAACAATTAGAAAAACAAAAGACACTTTTATTTTGTTGGTTACTTCATTTTAGCATTTTTTTTAGCAAAAAGTTTATGAGAGTCATAATTGACCCGTCTTCCTTATATAAAGTCACTACTATTCAAGACCACTAAATCGTAGGATTACAAAAGAAAAAGGTGAAGAAAACAAGGGATTGTGATAAAACCAAGTTGCATAATTTATGTAGTAATAGAAATGCCACTTTGCTTCTTATATTACCACCCACACAATGTGCTAATCTTATATCACTTGGTCTTGCTTTAGACGGACCATTTTGGTCTGAAGCAATAAAACGGAATTTTATAACCACTTTACAGTTAGATGTAACCACTATTGAAAACTAGTTGATATAAGTTGTGGTTACATTTTATCAAAAAGTGACAACATAATTCCTTATTATTTTTCAGACGGAATTAGCCGTCTGAAATAAGAATTTGTGATCTTACATTATGAGTGACGACAATCTTTGGAGACAATTTCATAGTTATATTAAGGGTAACGATAACTCCACTATCGTTTTAACTAATGTATTTAAATTGTAAGAGAAAATAGTAAGATATATAATTATGATTATCTTAAATTTGAGTGAGATTAAACAAAATGGTAGTAGGTTATCATCGGCCTATATTAACTATATGACTGCATCACGTCATTAAAAGAATAAACACACGGTAAAAAACAATGTTATTTGCGGGGCTAAGTCTTATTTAAATCCATCTGATTTTAGGATAATCATTGTATCCACCTATATAACCCAACAATAAAGAGAGATGCTATTTGTCGTCGACATATTTAAATCAATTGGGACAACTTTTCCCCAAAATTAATAACAAACTTAAATTAAATTAACAATTTCTTACAAATCTATAAAAAACTAATAGCAATAAAAATTATTAACAAATTCAGCAACTCTCATATAACACCGTTTTCATAAGACTGGCCCAAAACGAGAATACCCCAAAACTACCTTTCACATCATTATATTTGTAGTTTAATAATCCGATATTTGCAAGTCATACTAACATATTTAAATATAGAAGTTATAAACAATTTTTTCACTAGTTTTCTAATTGATAGTTGGCCTTTTTATAGTAGGTTTATCTTATGTAGAGTGGTTTTATGTAACCATTTGTGTAACAATTACTAAATATCGTCGAGATTTTAAGTTAAAATTCTCGAATATGCCTAATTAACAAACCTGTAAATCTCCCATATAATAAGTATATCCGTAAAAATTTATAAGGGTCAAATATAACACACACAATAGATAAGACAACACCTTTTTTTTGTCCAATTGTGCGCACTTATGTCGCGGGTAAAAAATCGAACCTCCAACTTCATGGTAGACATAAGATAGCTCTTATCACTTAAGCTAACTCTTGATCTCTAGACAAGACAACACCTAAGGAGTTACAAATGCTCTGTCATTATCTATCTATGTGGATGATATTTGACCCGTTCTAAGCTTGTGACGGACATTTCCGTCCCAAACAATAATTTGTACTAACAATGATCAGCCCATCTCCCGCTAAAACTTCAACCCATAATCCTTCATAGTCCGTTAGTCAGCCCAACAAATTTCAACCAATAGCATTCTACCAAACACCTAAACATGACACGTGTTACAACATCATTGGTAGATCTCACTTCTACATACTCTCTCTCTCTCTAAACTTATACTCTCATAAGTCATCACACATAATCAGCGTGAAGAGAGAGAAACAAAAATGGCGAAAGTGAGATCAATTCCTCTTGTTATGCTATGGAGTCTCGCTGTTCTTGCGTCTCTATCTATGATTCAGGTGAATTTATCTTCTAATTAATCTTAAATAGCTACATTTTGGAGTAATTTATGTGATTTAGTTCATCATTTGGTGATATAATAAATTGAGGTTTAATTAGGGTTTTAGTCGTTGAAGGTTGAGATCGTGACGTGATTTTATCTAGGATTGATTGTTGTTTTGGTGATGAATTTGTTTGAAATCGATTTAGGCGAAGAAATCGTCGGATTCTGATATGATTTTAGGTAGAGATATGTTTCTTCGATGATGTTTTTGTTTGAAATCGATTTAGGCGAAGAAATTAATGGATTATGATACTAGTTAGAGATGTGTTTTTTGATGATGTTTACTTGAAATCGATTAATGCGAAGTAATGTTGGAAGAGATATCAGATATGTGTTTTTGTTGAAATCGATTTAGGCGAAGAAATTGTTGGAAATTGATTTGATCATGATATGTTTTTAGTTAGAGATATGTTGTTTTTGATTAATTATTTGTGTGAAATCGATTTAGGTGAAGAAATCATCTGAAAATAGTTGCATCGTCATATGATTTTAGTTAGAGATATGTGTTTGAGGAAGCATTTGTTTGAAACTGAATCAGGCAAGGAAATGTCGGAAATTAGTCTGATCATGATACGATTTTAGTCAGAGATATGTTTCTTTGATGATGTTTTTGTTTGAAATCGATTTATGCGAAGAAATCGTCTGATCATGATATGATTTTAGTTAGTGATATGTTATTTGATGATGTTTTCGTTTGAAATTGAATTAGGCGTAGAGATCGTTGGAAAATCTCTTGATTATGATATGGTTATAGTTAGAGATATTTTTTTTATTGATGAATTATTTGTTTGAAATTGAATTAGGCAAATAAATCGTCGGAGAATCTCAAGGAAGTGACTCATAAAGTGTTCTTCGATGTTGAAATTGATGGAAAACCAGCTGGTATGTTTTTAAGGACAATTCATGATATGAAATTTAGTTTTGTGAAATTTTGATTTGCTTTTGGAATATGTTTGGACATTCGATTAGCTTTAGCTAGCTGGAGTAGATACGATTATGGGACTGCTGTTTGTTAATATCCGATGGCGAATGACGCAGATCATATGATGAATTATGCTGCTAGTTCAATTTCTATTGTCCCCTGAATTTTATGTTGCGAACATATGGTAAACAATCGGTTTTGCGTAGTACCGTTGTGTATGGTCTACCAAAATTTACCATTGCTATCCTTAAATGAGGTTTATGGCATAAAATATAGCCGTTGTAACTTGTAAGAGCTACAAAGGTCTTATTAACTACTTCTATATGATCAATTATGTCGCTTGTCCGTCCACGTTTACGTATCTAGTGGTGATATAGTGTGAATTTTGAGAAGTTAATAGCGTTATAGTAAGCGTTAGTCGCGTAGAATTGCTGCAACCAGGTACTGATCGTTTCCTTATTTTAGGTCGTATTGAGATGGGTCTATTTGGCAAGACTGTCCCCAAAACAGCCGGTAATTTATTACTCTCCTCAATTAGATTCTTTGATCAGTTAAGGAGTTTTAGGTTTACTGTGTGAATGTTGCTGACTCTGGCATCATCTTTTTATTTTGTGTAGAAAATTTCCGAGCATTGTGCACTGGTAAGTCTGCTATTCATCTCCGGCCTTCTTTTTGTTTCCATTCTGATTCTCTACAAGAGGAGTGAAAAGAGTGGTTATTAGTTAGTACTCCGTATGAGTTTGATACAGTGCAATTTTCCCGAGACTGAGTTCGTATTACATGCTCTACTATAATAATAGTCGTTCCCTTAATTTCTAGGGCATTTAACCAACGGTAGATGAGTTTCACGTTCTTCATCAGAATGAAATCTGAATACCGCTTTCATAACCTTTTCAGGAGAGAAAGGTATTGGCAAGTCCGGGAAACCACTGCACTACAAGGGGAGCAAATTCCATAGGATTATTCCAAGTTTCATGCTTCAAGGAGGTGACTTCACTCTTGGTGACGGAAGAGGTGGAGAATCAATTTATGGAGAGAAGTTTGCTGATGAAAACTTTAAGTTGAAGCATACTGGACCAGGTACTTACAGTTTCCTAGTTATGGTCATTGGCGGAGCCACGGGCCCTTTATCGAGGTCGCGGTACACTGGAAACAAAAATTTTTCTGGTGTATTTTGGTCCAATTCTTAGATAAAGAGAGTAAATTTATATTTTCTTGTAGAAGTAGGTATTTTATTTTCCTTGGGATCCCGTAAAGAAAAAATTCTGGATCCGCCACGGGTACTTGTGGTGTTACGTGTCTGAAAAGTTAGTAATGAGAGTTCAGTTGGTTCAGATGTCTGTTAATGGATGAATCAGTATAGTATTTCTATAACTGCTCATTGAGTATAAAGTCTTTACTACAGAGTAATGTTCATTGGGCTTTCAATGTGCAGGTCTTCTGTCTATGGCGAATGCCGGGGAGGACACCAATGGTTCTCAGTTCTTTATTACGACTGTAACAACCAGTTGGTTAGTAACTTACGCATTTATTAGGAGATAACTGAGTACATTATATATGTACCTAGTCGGTGTATATGAGATATTTTTTTAAATTCATACTTCAACGAATCAACTGTAACATACTCCATACAATATTTCTGAGTGAACTTTTAATTATTGTATGATTTTGCAGGTTGGATGGCAGGCACGTTGTCTTCGGGAAGGTTCTTTCCGGAATGGATGTTGTTTACAAGGTTGAAGCTGAGGGTAAGCAGAATGGCACACCTAAAAGCAAAGTCGTTATTACTGACAGTGGGGAACTTCCTCTGTAATTTCTCATCCTTCAATTTTAGGAAGGAGAATAGTACAATCTCAAGTTTTAAATTAGATTTACCGAACATTTTTTCTGCGTCATTTTCCTCTAGTAGACCACGGTGATACGGAAATCTGTGTTATGGATTATGTTGATGGTTTTGATTTTCAAATTAATATTTGAAGCACCACCAGAACTCCATTCAATGCCTTTATTAATCAGGTGCATGTAGAGACCGAGGGACCGTGTTTAATGGTGAAATGCGCACCGTGTATGCAGGCTACTGGTCTTTTAATTATTGAGTAGTTGCCTGGTTAAGTTGTTTAGAATAAATGGTTGTCTCTTTGTGATAATGCTAAATACATGCCTTGTGTTTTCATTCTGTTTAAGAAACATCTACATGCGGTTTTTAAATAGGCAAAAAAAACTTGTTGACACAAACAGCAATGAAAACTAGAGTACTCGAAATTGGACCTTTAGTTTTATCAGATGTTGCAAACTTAAAAATAATAAAGGTCTATTTTGCAATCAGTTGGTCTCATTGAAGACGGGGCATATCTGTCTTCAAAGAGGACGGGTTAGATCTCCTCTCACAAGGAGACAAGTGGGAGGGTAAGTCAGGAACTAGATGGATCCCCACTTGCCTTTTTGTGAGAGGGGATCCGACTCCGTCTTTGTTGAAGAATAGACATGCCCTGTCTTCAATGAGAATTTGTGATTTTGCAATGGTTGTGCAGAAAATTTACAGAAATCAGGTTCAGGTTCCCTTAATATTAAATCAGAAACGTAGATAGCCCCAGCGCCGATAACATGGTCTCTTGCAAAACCGATCACCAGTGACCAGACTGAATAAAAATTCAACATTAAGCTGAAAATGGCAAACGCCTTCTAGTTTTTGATTAGTCTTCAAATAATGTTCATAAATACTGACAAAAAACTAAACTTTGTACAAGAATACTGGGCGCGGGTGATTTCTTCTCCTCGTTAAAGAGTTCTGTGTCGCGCACCTGTGAATAATATGTGCTACAAGGCCTACAACAGAATGCAGACACTCAAATACAACAAATATAACAATTACACAAGTAGATTAACAAAAAAGAGATGCTTCTAATCCAAATGTGCAAGGCTAGAGTTAGCTTGTAAACAGCGGACACGGAGAGCTTCTGAGCTCTAATCCATATCCACAGGAATACAACTATTCAGGATCGCTGTCGCTTTCAGAATCAAGAAAGCTGAACTCTCTCGGACCCTCGACTTTAATCAGCACTGTGCCTGAGTTCTCTTCCCACCAAGTGACTCTTTCTTGTTTCAAAAGGTTAATCACCTGCATTAAGATTATGGATAGTGTTCTTAAACAAGTACAACAATGTGGCCATGATACAAGTACCATATAGTCTAGACTCTAGAAAGAGGACCGTTTGTACAAAAGGAATTGGAAAAAATCAATGATTCTTTACGGTATCTTTCAAATTACTCGAATAATAACCTACTATCATCAAACCGAAATTAATGCCCTGTGCTGACCATGAGCACTAGTTCTACCAGCAAATTAACTGTTTGATTAGATAAGCAGAGCTACAATATTAGAAAACCCTTACCGATTGTTTCACAACGGACTTTCCCAAACCTCGAGATCCACATCCTGTTATAACCCGAATATATTGCACAGCTAAAGCACAGAGAATAGGAAGTAATCAGAGGCTTGAATATTGAAAACATATAAATTCATGAACAATAGAGGAATTAGAGATATAGTATAAACTACTCACAGGAAATATATGTTGCAAATAATAAATGAAGCTTCACCACCCGCATCGCTTGTTTAACATGTTGTCCATGCAAATCAATTGTCAAAGAATTTTGTATCCCCTTGTTCCTGCAAATATCGCATTAACGAAAATTATGAAAAAGAACCACCGGAAATAAAATACAAAATGTACAGTGAATAGTCGATGAGGTAACCTAGTCTTAAATATTTCCAAGCTCGCCTTTTCATCTGCTTCTCGAGCCATCTTGCTGTACGATTTAGCCTAGACAAACCAAAATAGGTCAGAGGACTCAGAGCCAAGTAATAAAGAACCAATACAACAAAAGGTCAAGTCACAAAGAGACTAATGTGCAAGGGTTATCGGACAATACCGATTTTAATGGTCTATACCCGTCTTATAGCTTGTAGCTGACACATGGCACATACGGGGGAGAGAAAACAAAAACATCTACCTAGTAACTGCCAATAAGTCAAGCTAGATTCAATGTAATTTACCCCGGTCTATGATTATTTGCGAAATTTCGTGTGCATCTTTTACTTGTAACCAAACAGTCTAGCTTTATCAAGCGACAAAAATACATCCTCCAATTGTACAATATTTAGACATGAACACCTAACTACGCTAAGCAAGATCTGATCTAATATCATTAGAGCTGCATTATCTAATTTTCTTCCTTTTAAGTTACAGTAGGAAGTTAAGGCTAGGCAAATGTCTCATAAAAAGCAACTGAAGGCGTAATATGCTATGTTACGCCTACTCTTCTAATTTACTCGCATACCTCTGTCCGATACTCGATACTCGAACATGAGTAGGACACGCCTCATTTCAAGCCGAATATGCAGTTTTTTCATAAAATAACCGCGTCCAACACTTACATGGACCGTGTTAGATACTCCTGAGTCCTGAAACAAGTCTGAGTAACATAGGTAATAGGCGCTGCGATTAAGAGGTGGAGAACCCAACGTATAAACCGATAGCAAGATTTAGAAGATGAAGAACAAAGCCTGACCGAAAATAATTTGGGATCAGCTAACGTGATCAATCACAGAATAGCCACAGTGGATGTTAATATTGATATGCTCCTACACCAATGGATGCAAAAACCACGAGAAACCAATAAATTCGAAGGAAAGAGAGACGTCTAGATTTTAGATGTTATATGATTCAGGACTCAGGAGGAAAGGGATCTAAAAAACAAAGCATTTTCTACAGCACCATTTTTGTTCCACAACCAAACTGTTTGGTTGGTGGAAAATAAAAGGAAAACATCAACCAGAAGTTTCAATGCAAAAGAAGAAAGACATAATACTTATAGCTCACATTTGAGAGGATCAAGAGAATACTATGAAATCGTCAAATTATAGCAATGGTTTTAACTTCACAGACCAGAATTCATTAGGCAAGTGGACGGAAGAAATGGTTACCTTCTCAGACATGTATCTCGCATAATTCTTTTCTCCACTAGAATATGCAGAAGCAGCCTACACAACAAAATTGAGTCAGAATGATAACACCAGCACTTTAAGAAAAGGGGTCTTGCATCTAGAAAAAAAAATTAAAGCACATTTGTTCCAAGAAAAAAGATGTTCAATTTTCTCACAAAGCATGCTTAATTTAAGGGAGTTTGTATTATGACAAACACTATCTTTGAAACACACTTCACACAAACAGATTCTATCTCAAATGTGTTACTGAATTTTTGTTGGTCCCTTAATGAGAACAGCTGATTCCAGAATTAAAAAAGTGACCAAAGCAAAGGGTATAAAAGGTGAAAAAAATGAGAAAATGAGGGAGTATAATAACCTTGTTATAACAAGTTCTAGTTTTATCCCAATGCTGTTGTGCTGTTCCTCTAAACATCTGATATTCAGTTCCTTTTGCAACAGCTAAAATGGAGAAAGCGGCAGAAAAATAAAAGGATGTGAACAAAAATGTAGTGAAAAAAATCGCCTTTAATTATTTAAACACTAAGCAAAACATCATGACGGTGCCAACTCAAGCGCATACATAAGGCAATTAAATCAGATCAACGTCATAATACAGATATGGAATCCAAAAACTAGACGTAAGGATTCCTCAAGGAGCACGCAACAGCTCAAAGTAGCACCAATAAAGTAGGTTAAATCCCTGGGCCTCGTCCACCAGAAATCCATAAAAAGAAGTTCCAGACAGATATACATCATATTATCATCTGTACCTTGAGTAATCATGTGTTGTGGAAGAGAGTCTGAACAGCCAAGTCTAACTCGTTTCTGAGCAAAAGTCTCCATTTGTTTAACTACATTCTTCCAGTTCATCGTAGAAGGTTCATGTTCTGCACTTTTAGGCATATTAAACAAGGATTCCAACAGTTGCTGAGGTAGCTCATCTCCATCCATCCTTGCACTTGCTGCGTGTAGCTTCCTTGAAGAATCAGAAGAAAGAAGTGCATCTGCATAGTTCCTGAAGAAATATAATGTAATCTCTGTCAGTCACACATCAGCATTTCCGACTTGCTAAACAATCTTTTCATCAAACCCAAATGAAAAATATAAACACCAGGTGATGCCAATTCAGATTTTCAGGACAAAACCTACGGAGTAATATACAGCAAATCAGACCCCTGACCACTGCCAGGGAAAAAAAAATACAAAAACAATATTTACTACTAACCGAGAACCAAGGATGCTCAGTATGCAAAAGAAAAAATAAGATTACCTGCCAGTATAGTTGAAAAACTGCATATTATCTTGAACATCACTCTCAGAACAGTAGGAATTGGAATCAGAGCCTTTGTCACTAAGCTGCCAAAACTACAATTAAACAAAACAAAAAAGAAGACAGGGTAAAAAACACTTCTATCAAGACATGATATACCAATTTCACCAAAGAAAACGCAAGTAAAGTAGATTCACAAAAAATGGTAACAAATGTATGGCATGCAGCGGTGCCACAAAAGAAGATGAAAAGGACCGATTAAAACAATCGATAAATAACCAACTGTCAGAAATGGACCTCTTCGTCAGCTTCTTAAGACGGTTGAAGGTTTCAGTAGCTTGCCTTATATTGTGCCTGGAGACTGGGGGTGACTTCAGAACTGGTTACCTTCCCTCATCAGTCACACCTCTCCTGCGGCAGCTTGCAACAGTTTAGTGGTCGTGTTGGGTAAGTGCATAGGTCAGGAGTGGATACAGGGTATAGGAGATTGGAAGGTAGCTTATGGGACGACGGGGTGACAGAATGCTGTATATTTTCTTGACATTCCAAACTTGTAGAAACAGCAAGAAAGCGTGTAGGTCAGCAATCCAAAGTAGTGAAATCGGTAATAAAGTAATGGAATTATATATTACTTTCGTACCACAAACTAAGAACAAGATGTATACTATCACTTACACTGTCACTAAAGTCCATGTATCGTGAATTTTCACTGCAGTTTGAATATTTGTCACTTGCATAAGCTTCACTAGAAGGTGCAGACAAATCAAGCAAAATCTCCATTGCCTGCATGATAAAAGAAAATTGATAAATGAATCTACGTAAAGTAGTGTAGACACAAAGATTTTATATTTTGGTAACTTGCAAATGAAAGGATATTTTATAATTTTAGAAATCATTATAAGAAATATTTGTGATAATATTTCTAGAATACAAGGGAATTTTTTTGCCTTGCTCTCCAAGTTATTAGGTAGTTACAAGTCTTACAACTCTACCTCCTCATTTCCCCTGCAAAAAACTTCCTTTCTCTCTTCTTTACTCAATGCAGTGCCACCAACAATTCATATTTACATAGATATGAGAATAGAACTCAGAATTTGCACTCAATAAATTAATACAATCACAAGCAATTAATAGCAACAACAAATAACAATATAATAAGCTGATAAAATCAAGGAGATCGAGCACTTGCAGCACATCAATTGAATGATAAAGCTAATCAAGTGGTTAATTGAGTTACTTCAAATTGAGTATCTACAGCTAAATTAACTAATCAATGCAGTCGTGCATCTATAGTTCCTCGTAGTAATGGTAAGGGCTAAGAGTTCAATATGCAAATGCAAATCACGGGCAACTGATAAATATCACATTATTATACTCCCTCAAACCCTAATTATCTAGGCAACAAATCAAACCATAGAAAACTTAAAAACAGTAATCTAGTTATAGTATTACTGAATTATCGTATTGAAAAAATATTTCTACAAATAAATTAAGATCATAATTAAATAGCGATGATGAATTAGAGAAGGTAGGAAAAAAATTTCCTTCATGTCAAGGACTCAAGGGTATGGGATAGAAATGTTAGTAAAAAAAATACTGCATTGAGTAAAATTCGCCCTGCGGAGCTAAAAAGCAACTACATTTTTTTTTCTTTGGTGCAAAGTGAGCTAAACGGCCAAATTTGATGCCCGGGATTTGAACCAAGGTCATGGGTACCGTTTCCTCAAGACTATCCACTAAAGTAACTAGAAATACAAAGCTCCTTCATAGGGTTTAGGAGGGAAGATGAAACAAAACAACAAGAGGCCCTATCTCCCCAATACTAAACTAGTGTAGATCTTGTGCTCATGCACGGCTTTTTAGATTGGGATGTCCAAAGAAATCAACATTTAGCAATTAAACTTTAAATTTAATGTCCGAGTCCACAATTATTAATGTGTAATATCAATTATTAAAAGATAGAAAAGTAAAAATTTAACATTCTTTGGTAGAGTATATTTCTATACATAATTACATATATTGACTAAATAAGAATTATAAGTAGGACAACATTTCTATAAAATAACCAAAAGTTCTAAGCCCAATATATGAGAACAACCAAACATGTTAAGACCAAGTTTATAGATTAGAGTGATTTGGGCGGGAAAATTGCTAGCTTCACCTAGTCTTTTAGTAAATAGATGATAGTAGGTAGGATAACATAAGCCGCAAACAAGGCCCCATGGCCCATACCCCCCCTAAGGAATTAAGGAGGCGTTTGGTTCATCAAAGGGAAAGGGAATAAAATTAAGAAAGGGAAAGGAGGAGAATGCAATGATATTACCCTAAATTTAAGTTGTTGTTTGGTTCCTAATCAAAGGAAAAGAAGAGATAGTAAAAAAAAAATTAAAAACAACCAGCCACTCCCTTGCCACCACCAACCAGCCACTCCCAAACCACCACCAACCATAAAAAATGACGACAAAACCACCACCCAACCCCACCATAGATATTCGACGCCGCCGGCCGCCGGCGACACTGTCCTCTGCATTCGAAAGCACCGCCTCTAATCCCCAATAACCTTGCCCCACCCGTTAAATTCCCTCCCCATCCCTAGATATGGTGGTGTGGTGAAGGTTTCGAAGTGTTGAAATGGTTTTGTTCAATAGGTGTAGCAGGGATGTCGAGAATGGTGTTGCCGACTCGGGGTCGACGGTAGTACGTGTTCTCGGTGGTAGTGCAATTCCAGGTGGTTGTTGGTGGCGACGAGAAGGTGAAGGGGAGTTCAAAGGTGGCGACTAGGAGGCAGTTCGGGAGTGGTCGTCGCCGTTGACCGGTCGGTGGGCATATAGGCAATGACGATGAGTGATGGTGGTGGGTGGGTTAAAGGGTAAATGAAATCTCATACCTTGGGGGGTGGGGGGTAAGGAGTTAGATAGATTTAGGGGTAACAAAGGGTTAAAGGGAATGATTGAAAGAGGAAAACAAACAACAAAGGGAGACAATCCATTTCATTCCCTTACCATTTTCTGAAGACCCCCAACCAAACAGCCCCTAAGTCGACAAGCCGGGGGAATTAGATATCCGCTAAGTGGGCTATAGCCCGAGAGCTTTTGAAAAATAAATATAAATACATTGTAATGTGCGAAGTCATGGGCTTGGCTTGGTCTAGTGGTTTAGTTATATAACTGTATCAAGAAGAAGCTGGGTTCAAATCTTTTTGGCACTCTTTTTCACTACTTTTTCCCCTATTCCCTATAATTCATTGCTAGGCCACATAACATTTGCTGAGGAACTTTGTTTTCATGGGCCCGATTGTATAATGACTAACTATTCAAGCCACTGAGATTTTGTATTATTGAATCTACTAAAGCATCCATCAAGTAACTATTTAATTTTCGAAAATACCCAATTCTTGGCAGTTTTGTAGAGTCAAACTGCTAAAAAAGGTGTTTAATTAGATAAGACACATGAGATAACAAAATATCATCAAATCTTTTCGAAATATACATATGCTTACGCTACATTTAAACAATTATAAAGGCATAAGAAACCGTACACGACATGAAGGCCAAAAAATGATTAAACTTCTGTTAAATGTGAATCTCAATTTTGTTTGTAGTAATTTTTTTACAGTTATCATCTTTATATCTAGCCAAGGAGATTTGATTCCTCGTTCCGCCCTTGCGAAAAGCCTCGTAGGTACTATCCAAACCCTAAATCCCTTAAAGATGGAATCAAGAGAATCCCAAAATGTTGTAACTCACAATCTTTCAATATTAAAACTCTTGTTCACATTACTTTTGTTGCTCTCTATTTGTTGTTGCAGGCTCATATTATGGTTTACAAGTATATCCTAAGACTTTAAGATGGCAATTCAAGGGTGATGGATTATTTTCATTTCCCTTAAACTTTCTAAATTTTAAATCTGCTAAGTAGGAAACCAAATGACACATTTAAAAAGCAAGATAAAATACGATGGGGGAGGGGAACATCCTCAGAGGAGAGAGAGAAAATGAAGTAATGTCACTCGCCTCCGTTCACAAAATGAAAAAAAAAAGCACACAAGGGTCTGAAAATACTACTGAATGATAGGCTGAGGACAGTTTAGGGCAACAAGTGCTATAGATGAAGAAGTTATAATATTGAACACTAGAATCATATATATCACTTACACGTAGGGGTGGCAGTGGGTCCAAGATCCGACTCAGACCCTACGGGCCTACGGATTAGAGCAAATGGGGCGGGTTTGGGTCTCATTTTTTCAGGACCCAACGGGTATAGGTCCTCTATAAATAATTCGGGTATGGGACTGAGTTACGAGGCCCGAACTTGACCAGTCGACCCTTAAAGAAAAATAAAACTTTTTCACTGAATCAAAGTCGAAAGTACCAAACTCATACACAAAAATACAACTTATACTGCAAATATACAAACGAAAACCTTTCAAACCCCACTCCAGAAAACCAACCCATCAAACTCTCCCCTCATTATTCCATAAAACTCACAAAGCATTAAACACTCTCCTAATTCAACGACCACCACCCCACCAAAGGTAACGATCGGCGACCATCACTTCACCACAAACACTGCCAACGACCGACAACCACCATGACCAGCGACGGTCATCCGGCGACCATTTTCAAGTACGATGTTGAGGGATAATATTCATAGTCTCATAGTAGTTATAACAACCCGACCCGCCACCGTCGTAACACAACCCCAATAAGATGGGATGTGCACCTTTGGGCCTTAATTTGTCCTCACTTAAGCCCAAAAGCACAAGGCCTTGTTACTAAGTGGTGGGTGGAATCTCTTATAAAGATCTCATAAGCTCCTTATTTTTCCCATGTGGGACAACTTTCCTCACATATCATGGGGTGTTACAGTAGTATCAATTTAATTTCTTTTTTTATATATTATGTACTCAGGTATGCAGTATGCTACTGAACTTGCTGAAGATTGGACCCGCGGGTAGACTAGAGCCCGACCCAGACCCATTAGGTATGGCTGTATGGATATGGGTTTGCTGATTTTAGACCCTTGCGAGTCCTGCTGGTTATGAGTCTAAGGTGGGTATTACGGGTTCGTGTGACTCAAACCGACCCGTTGCCATCCCCACAAGTCACAAGTCACTACCATAACATCTGAATGTTCCTCAAAACATTAACACCAAACTGCATGCTCAAATGAATATAGCAAAACAAGATAAATTAATTCTACTAGATAGTATAGTAAAAGATGATTGCATTGCCAACAAAGAACTTCACTTGACAGTTTCCTGAGCTAACAGATCAACTTACGAAGAAGTACTTTATTTATAGACATACAGTAGCATGTAAGAACATCACTCGAAAGAATTTTGAATCATTATGCCAGCAATACCTTTTCAACATCATATCCACAGTTACCTGGAAAACAGAATCAGACAGCTTTTCAGCATTTGTGCAATCCGCATAATACTCAAATTAAAGGGTGCTGCTTCGAGAAATTAATGAGAAAAAGGCAATAATTATGCACCAGCGATGAAACACGTATTCATTGACAGCCCCCAACCCCGACACAAACCCACAAATAAAAAGTGAAGACAACGCAGATGCCGAGTATATGAAGTCAACTAAAAAGTGAAATGAGCAGGCAAAAACAAAGAGGATATAACGCATCTTAAATTCTTAAGTTACCGCTAAAGACGGAGCTTCAAAATTATAACTCCATAATCTCTCTTTTAAGTGGCATGAAAGTGATGATTATGATAAAAGTCAAAATCAGGGAAATCATCGACTTTTTGCAAGTACAATAAAATACCTAACAGCATACAAAATCCCAACCATCCATCTTTCGATACAGTTAAAACACGCTTGAAAACAAACACAGGCAACCAAAAAGATCTATGAAAACACACAAACCAATATGTCGAATGTCAATCTCAATCAAATGTACACGCTCAGTTACAGCGAAACAACAAAGACAGCTGAGACAACAACAATAGCATCAATTACCTAATTCAACTTGCAATTCAGCAATTCCTAATATCATTCCATCAAACCACCAAGCATAACCAACAGCACAAATTCTCATATAAAACCGCCTCAAACATTACTCAATTACCCTTTCCAACAACCTTTAATAACTACCATAACACACACAGAGTTAATTGACTAATATCTCCTTAATCAATAATTTAAAGGCAATTTAGTGTAAAACCGTTTTACAAAAGCACATAAATAACACATCTTTAACAACCTTAAATAACAATCAGATCAATTCGGAGGGAAAACTGTGTCCAAAACAATCACTTAACGATAATTTAGTGTAAAACCGTCTTACAGAACACATACATAACACATCTTTAACAACCTTTAATAACAATCATATCAATTTGGAGGGGAAAATTATGTCGAAAACATATAACTTTACGATAATTTTGTATAAAACCGTCTTACAGAACACATACATAACACATCTTTAACAATTGCCATGCCAAGTTCACAATCATCACCAAGCATCGAGCACAAAAACTGCTCCGCTTCCTCGACATTATTAACCTTACCACCACCACAACCGCCACCGCCATTGAATTCTTTCTCCTTAACAACCTCTTTTTTCGGCGTAACCGACACATAATCCTTCCCTAGAAAATTCGATATCGTTCCGGCCGCTGCCACAACCTTCTTCCCCTTATTTCCCCTAAATTCCACACAATCAACATTACCACCATTACTACTACTACCACTACTACTTCCGCCATTAGAGCTCATATTCGAACTCGAGCAACTTGCTTGATACGCTTCCGAATTATCGCTTAAAAAGTCCGCAGCTTTGTTCGGATCACCATTAGCTTCTCTATAAGCCGCTTGAGCTTCTTCAATGGAAGCTAATGAAAATGCCTCAACTAAACCTTCGATTACTCTTCGTTCCTCAATTCCGCCATTGTTATCGCTGTTATTCCCCTTGTTCTCGGCAACGACGTCGTTTTGCTTCGATCTTCTTCTCTTCTTCCTTGATTGCTTCATCTCTTAAAACAATCGAACTTAAATTAAATCAAAATAAACTAAATTGATGTGATTGAAACTACAAATTGATACAAAAATCGATTGATTGAACTCGAATTCGATCCTAGGGTTTAGCGAGGTGGAGATTTACAGAAGGAAAGGAGAATCGAAGATGAGGAAACCCTAAATCGAAGAATAATTTGGGCGAATTTCGAAGAGGAGAGAGGAGAGAGAAGATTAATTGGGGGAAATTGGTGGTTAGGGTTGACTGCCATTATTCTGATAATATTTTATTTTATTTATTTGGTTTACCGTTAATGGAAGATGAGAGGAAGGTGATTAGGAAGTAAAAAGGAAATTAGAGGGAACTTATTCAAAAATTAGTTGTATAATTCTATAATTTACTTGCTTAAAAAAAACAATTTTTTACGATTTACTGAAGTTAGTAAATATAATGATAAATTATCGGGAATTTAGGTGTAAAGTTCTATTTGAAAAAGGATTAGTAAATACTCGTGGTTATAAAAATAGTTTGTCTATTCATTATGAAATATATAAAAAAGAAAAATCTAAAGTGATAGTAATATATAGAAAATGGAGATTAGGTAATTTGGGATTTTTGAAAGGTTTAATTATAGTGGGAGTTTAAATAGTTTCTTATTTTTAATTTTTATATATCGAAATTATTATTGTTGACTGTATTACTATTGTTAGGAAGCAAATGTTTCATTTTAGACAAACGAAGGGATAGGGGGATATGTCAAAAATTTATTTAGTACGACCTATTTCTCCGTGTTCTTCTCATAGTTCAAAATATTCGATTCGTAGTTAACCTCTGGACTTACTTAAGACGAGAAAAATATCGTCATTTTATAATAATAATAAGTGATCATTTAAGATAAAAGTTGTAGTAACTAAAACTGTCACGATATCATTATTCGTCGTAATTTCAAACGGATTCAGACGTCTAAAATGAGACTTTCGCCAAATATGCAGTGGTAGACTCATCCGCCTTTTCCCGAGCTATTAGAATTAGAATCTCCTTGTAGACCGTCGTCACTAGCACTATCAGAATCTCCTTGTAGACCGTCGTCACTAGCACTATCAGAATCTCCTCACTGACCTTAGTACTCCGCCTTAATCATTTGTTCACCGTTGATTAAAATATCCGATTTAGAAAGTACTACCGAGTACCGACAAAATAATAAAATGTTGAGCAAGCTTTTCTCCATGCCTCTTCAACTTCCATGGTTCCCAGTTTCTGATCACTGATAACCGATATTAGAAAGTACTACCCTTGTCCTTACTGGCTTGAACGGAGCAGATCGGTATGCTCAACGGTCTCGTAACATCATTACAGATTTACAGTTCAAGAGGATTATTAAGTACACTTCAAGGGGATTACTAGGCATTTACAGCACTGTCAGCACATATGCATCGCGCCTCAAAGAAGTTCTCCATCTCAATGTACAAAACTACAAAAAAACAGTGGCAAATAACGACTACTAAGTACTCCGTATGATTTAGCTTAGCAGATAGTCGGACAATCCTAAGCTCTAAGATCTATCTACTGCATCTTATTCCGAACCCAAATACAGGTTTTCAGCATTACAGGGAAACAACAAACAAATTCTCGATGAAACAGCGGAAAAGGTGAGGTCTTTGTGTGTAGCATCATGGTGTCCCTTCTACTGCCTGTATCGGTTCATCGTATACAGGTTGAGATAAGACCTTCTGCCCATTATATACATGGTTGATAGTATTGATACCATGAGTTAGAGGTCTAGTAACGCGATCTTGAAGATCCAGTGAACCACAGTCGGAATCCCGAATAGACGAAGTATATGCTTGTCTGGTGGAGTTAAGGGCTGCGTAGAACTTCTCGTGTCCGGGTGGTTTGGCAAACCACAGCTCATTTTTATCTCCTACACGATGTTTAGCACACTCCAGTGCTCTTTTTTGCACTTCATCTTTGACTCTCTGCATGTAAAAAAGGGTAGCCATTAAAATCCGTGTATTCAATTTCAAAAATATTGCTTCAACTTTCTTTTTCGTCAAAAGGAGAAAATTGAGGATGACAGAAGCTTATTTAAAAGAAGAACATCCATAACCGTCCCATTTTCAACCGCATCATGCAAATGTCTAAGCTATATCTAAAACTCCTGACAAGGTTTCGATAGTCGTCAACAAGAAAATTGCTTTTAAGAAACATCATGTAGTCCGTCGTTGGATACACACAATCTTACCCTTACGTTAACAAAAAGAGAGTTTGTCTCTAGATGATCCATGATGAACATTACACCAAAAATGAATGCTACGAAGTATTTCAAAATGAAAAGAAACACCGCCAGTTTAGTGGGTCATTAGCATTTCTCAAACTACACATTTAAGAAGTATAGAGTGATTATCTGGCTCAGATTACTGATACTTTCTTAGCACTCCTAATACTACTCATTTATGAAGCGCATCTCAGACAAATCCGTTTGAGCTACTTCTATACTGTATACTGTTGCCCGAAATTCAAATCACCGAAAGTATCCTACCCTAGCTACATACAATCCTTGTTACAGACAGCCAGACCACTGCCCCTCTTTTCCAAACCAGAATAAACAACACAGCTCCATTTATCAAGTGTCACAAAGATATCATCAATACGGTATTCAAACAATCAAACACAATTTCTAGTTTTCTACTAACAAAAAATTCCTGCAGACCACAGCAATCAGCAAACACAACATTTAACCAACAAAGAACAACATGATCAAAGTTACTTAAACCATTTCTATATACAAGCATATTAATATTAACAACAACGACAACCACATCCACAATATCCTAGTGCCTCAAGGACTCCCGCAAAATGCGGGTAAGGGGTCAGATGTAAGCAACCTTAACCCTGTGCCAACATGCATAAGCTGTTTCCGCATGACCCAAATTTAACAGCAACATACTAACATGCAGAGAAAATTTCTGTTCACAAACACTGCAACAACTTAGGATATACTCGTATATTACCAAATTAACATTTAGACGAGAACAACATTATCCAAGTGCCTCAAGGCCAGAGCTCCCCCAAATTACGGAATAACAAGGGTTGCATGTACACAACCTTACCCCTGCGCTAACGCACAGAAGCTGTACCTCGACGACCCAAATTAACATTGACATGCAGATAAATTTTTGTGCACAAACCTGCAACAATTTTGGATCAAACTTAGGTAACCCAAGTTGACCCACAGTTAAACACCCAAAAAAATTACCCAACAAAGCAGCATCAGGAACAGGTAATCCATGAACAAGACCAGCAACAAGCCCACCTAACAAACTATCCCCGGCGCCAGTCGGATCAACCTGAACCGTCGAAAACGGGTCAATCTTAATCTCCCCATCTTTCCAATACACTCTACAACCATCTTCCCCATCTGTTACAACTACACAACACAATTTCCTCACTTCCTCTACATCTATAAACTGAGCTTCCTCTGACGATGCCTTCAAAACCCCGATTTTCGACAATAACCGATTAAATTTAGTATCTTTAAGCTTAATTAACCTAACTCTACCATCAATCTCATCAAATTCTCTAATCAAACCTTGTACATCAACAAACACAACATCACATATCTCAACCATTTTCTCCAATGTATCCGGTAATATCTCCCCACCCACCCCAACCGCCATCCCAAACCCGTAACCCAAACCCAAACTCGAACACATTTCGGGCAATTCCACGGGTCGAACCGGGTCACATACGGTGACCCGTTTAAGAATCCGGTCCGGACCCGGTTCAGACCCGGTCGAGCTGAAATGGGCGTGGAAGAGGGTCGTTGGGGAGGTGGGGACCACAATTGGTGGATTAGTTACGTCTAACAAGTAATTAAAGTCAGATCCGACCTTGGACACGTAATCGCATGTGACCGCGAAATTATAAAAGATGTTGGCGATAAAAGATGCAGCGCCTCCTAGTGATTTTGCTGTCACGACGTCGTCTTTAATGAGAACGTCGTGACAGTAATTTCCTACAACTAGGCCACGGGTTGAATTGCCCATGTTAATATGTTATGTTATGTTATGTTGTGTGATTTTTTTTTGGGATGTGATCAAATGAAGAAAGAATTGTTCAATTTGAAGACAATTAGTTAGTTATTTTATATTACTAAAGTTTGTAGAGTACTTTATTCTGTAGGAGTATACTTTATTTTGGTGTGAATTTGTAGTACTTGGGATAGCGATGCAAATTATGTTGCTGTTTCATTGATGCAATATTGCAATAGTTTCGATCATGTCTAGGAAATGTCAGAAAATATTGGACACGTTACTATTTCTTGGGGAATGTTGAGGATGATCGTTGAGTATTGTTAAGTAGAAATTTCGGCTTCACAAATTTAGACGGGTCTTTTTCAAATGTCGTCATTTTAATAATAAAATGTGATCATTTTAATACAAAATGTTACAGTTTAGAAATTTTTTCTAGGACTTCTTATTTAAAAAAAATGGTTACATTTTATTACAAATGAGTCACATTTTCCTCGTAAAGAGACTGTCTTATGGGAAACGTACTATGAATACATATATTCGTGTTAAACGTAAAACATGTCAAATAGATAGTGAATACAGAATGAAAGTAGAATGTGTGGTGACTGGTGATTAAATTGGTCTCATCTATCTATATTTGGCAGTACCTGAGTCATTTTAAATTTAAGACGAATACCAGCTGGCTTATTAAGAGCTCTTGTTATGTGATTTAGTGATTACTAGCACATAAGGTTACATATGAACAAAACGATGAAGGATTTCACTAGAATTAACCGTTCTCGACTCTCGAGCGTATAAAATAGGGGCTCTCGGGGTTCTCTTTGAAGTGGCACACTGCCACATACTAGAGCTCATGGCTATGACCTTGGTACAATGGCTTAAGCTGAGCATATTTTGATTGAATATTTTTAGAGCTTCTAAAGACTCCTCTACTAGTAAACAGGCTATTTTTTTTTTTTAAACCCTTCAGGGTAACTTCATTAATGCAAAGTGCAAACCAACAAGACGATCAACTACATCGGGTAGTTTATCAATCCAAATAGTTTTTCCTAAACCTACCAGGCTACCGGCAACACATGTGCTAGCGCATGAGCCACCTCATTGTTAACTCTACTCGTAAACAACCAAATAACAGACTTAAAAGAAGTACACATCCGAAGAATATCATCTACATGTGAGAGGAAACGGTGTTATTGCTTAGTAAAGCGATGAGCTACCTCTATTGCCGCTTGGTGGTGAGTTTTTTCGTCAAAAGTTTTGTTCAATCTTACTACCTGTAAGTGCGGGGATTCATTTTCATAGATTGCAGGAGTAGCACTCTCAGTCTCACAATTGAGAGTCTCATTTGGAGTACTAAAGCCAAATTAATGGATGAATCGCACGTTACCTCGGATGAGGATCTTATCAAGCACACTGACTTTTTCTTGGCACTGGTAAGATATATAGCACTTGCAGTCTCATAGCCCATTCATACCAGCTGAACTGCCAGAAAACCAAAGTAGTCTGCGACTCTGTGGAAGCTGATTATACTTCTCGGGAAGTAACGAACACTTCTAGACGCTTGATTTATTTTGCTTAAGATTTTAGGAAGCTTACATCATTTGGATGGACGGGAGTTTAAGATACCAGTCGTCCTTTGAGGTCAACAAAAGTTTCAAGAAACCAAACAACCAAGATGCACATACATCATAATAGTTAAAGCGATGGACACAGAGAACAATTCTTACGATTTGTACCTCAGAAAAGTGAGTGGATACTAGTTAGACCATTATGCAGGATCAAGTAGCCCTGATTAAAGGTATACTAAGCAGAAGGAACTTATTTATGTGCTAAGATGGTTACGGTGTTAATAAATTGTACAGACCAGGAATGTCAATCGTGCAAGACATCAGCCTAGTGAATTCCTCCCATGAATGTCTTCGGGTCTGGACAATTCCCACTAAATTGTGCTTGGGAGAAATCGAAACCTGGGTTCTGCAAAAAAAAGGTTCGCAGGATTAGATTGACCTATATATGATAAAGTACAAAATCTACGTTATCACTTATCAGACAACTGTTACTAAATGACAATCACAGATCCATGCATAACGACCAGTAAGTAGTGACACAGGTCCCAGAACGCTGTGAAACAGATTCCAGTTGTGCATTTTGATCAGTTTTCATTTCAGGAAAAATATAAATTTATACTCTGTAATTTATATGGTCTTATGTATGTATAATAATGGCTAATTAATTTAAAATGGAGACATCAAAGCATTTTTTGTTGGAGTCTGCCACTAGATTGGAACATGAACAAGATGCAAACTATACCACCGACAACTTCGAGATCGAAATCAGACTCACTGTTCAAAGAATTTAATCAAAGCCAAAGATCACTGTTCGAACATGATAATCAAAAGCCAAGGAAGAAACTGAGTCTGAAAACAACACTAGAAGATAGTCGCATGAAAGTATGAAGCGCATTTCCATCAGTCACCCTGAATTGTTTTCCCCTTTTTAATTATCAGATTGCAAACCAGGCTTGCATCAACCTGGACCTTTTCGAATTTAAAAAAATCATCCTTGAGCCCATAAAACAAATCAACCATGGTATCATATTGCCAATCAGCCGTTGCATAGAACAAGCACCGTAAACATGTGAAGATATTTGAAATACATTAGATGGCTGCTCTAACAAAGGGGGAGACCTAGGAGGCACGCAAGTAAATGACCAGTGCAAATCTTTATAAACGTTACTTCCATTTTTCTCCGCAACAAAGTTATAAACGTTAAAAATATTTTTGTAAATTAGTTAACTTTTCAAGGTGGGGAAAAGTAAAGTAAATATACAATCCGTGGTTACTCCAGTAGGATACAAGGAGAGTCGAGCAATAAGCTACTTCCATCTTTCTCGCCATGTTAGTCATACACCCCAACTGATTACTGGCTCCATAATCCATATACTGTTAACTGCAAAGCTAATCTTATTGCCAAGCTCAAGGCTGAGGCAAGAGCCTCTCACTGAAGATCAGCTCACTTATCAAAGAAGCCGTTACACACTAAGTATGAACATATTACTAAATGTTTTTATAGCTCAACAACTATCCAAGACCCAACAGACATCCAAGAGGACCTTCATTTAATTAGAGTTAAGTAAATAGGTACCATAATCGTGTTACAGTTATAAGTTCATAACATAAAACTACAAAAGTCTATCATGTAAAAGATTTTGAATCCAATTTTGCATGAACTTAGCATAAAGATTGTAAAATAATACGAGTAATAACTAGAGTGCCATTTAGTAAGTAGACATAATGTGCAACCAATTCCTAACTAACCTCTTCTTGAAATCTCTGGAGCATCAGCCGCTTCTGTTCAAGATCTGTAGAGTAAGGATCCAGCTGACCTTCACCAATAATAGGTGAAGACCAAGTTTGACCTTTCTCCCTCTTTTGCAGGGTTATGTGCATCGTGTTATCCTCTGAAAATCATGAACAAGGGTAAAATAGGCGTAAACATTTACATTACGAAGTCAGAAGCCTTCTTCATCGACTTAGCAATACTTCAACAATAAAGTATAAACATTTCACTTTTATAAAAATAACTATTTAAGTGTTTTATGCCAACTTTCTAACGTAAGATGCTCAAACACCAACTTTATACGAAGTTATGGATATTAGACTATCAGACATAAACGGTCTAACTTTCGCTGCTCCATTCACATTACCAAGGTTTCAACTATCGCGAAACATTCATGGATTAATAGTTGAATTTTCATAATTTAATTAAGTAAATAATATTAACAATATATTAATTCAGTTTATGAAAACCCTATTTTTGTGCCCCATTTGTTTTGGCAGTCAATTATGGACTAGTAAGTGCCCTTTTTTTTTTCTCCTCACTATCAGGTAACCACTCACCACTTTTAAATCACGATTAACTGCTCTTTCATAGCAGGAGCATTATATAAAAAAACAATGTTCATTTCTGAAATGTCACTGAATTCACTTTTTATTAAGCAAATCGGGTTTTGCTAAAAGCTCTTAAGGAGTCCAATAAACAATGGCTAGAGGTTTTAATCATGGTTCAAAATCTTGGTATCGGTTCTGATGCGATATTGGTATAATCAGTCCTTAATCTGCTGTCGCGGACGAATCACAGTGACATGTCGGGCGATATCTAGTATTGGTAGAGTGAAAATTCGATACAACTCAACCGAGATTTTGAACCATGGTTTTAATTCTCGATCTATTTATTGCTTTTGCTATTTAAATTCTTTTGTGTTCATTTGGTGATTAGAATACACTTGATTAGATTGAGTTTAGAACTTACATTTGAGGTTCACATGTGGAGACCGTTCAACATGCAGTTTGATTCTTAGTAGTGGTTTTACTTTGTGTTTAGTATATCCAAAAGATACAAGTCTAGAAATCGAAATCAATTTCTCCCAAAACTCAAAACATAAAAAGTATTTTCTCAACACAAAGGAAAACAACTACCAAGAATCAAACTGCATGTCCCCAACGACCTCCACATGTGAACCTCAAATGTAATTTCTACATTCAATTAAATCAAGTATATTCAAATTACCAAATAAACACACAAAATAATTAAATAACGGAAGCAATAAATAGATCAAGAACTAAACCCTCCCACCATTGCTAATTTAACTCCTAAACAACTTTTAGCAAAGCCCGATTGCTATACCCGTTTCCTAATACCCGTCGTATTTTCTGATTTCGGTTTCGGAGTCTCACACTCACTACTTAGATGGTGTATTGGCTTAATGGAGAGTGAATTCAGTGACCGAACGCTTTTGCCATCAAAGAGCAGTTAGACGTAATTTCAAAGTGGTGAGTGGTAACCTCAAGGGAAAAAAAAAGAGAGAAAAAATGGGTAGTTATTAGTCCCTAGATTAACGGCCAAAACAAATGAGCCACAAAAATAGGATTTTCATAACTGAATTAATATATTGTTAATATTATTTACTTAATTAATTATGAAAATCCAACATTAATTAAAGCTAATAACAGAATACTACATTGTCAAGCAAATTCAATGATCAAAAGTTCATATATTGGATTATGATGGAACGAAAAAAAAGCAAAATAATTCACTAAACTATTTGTGATTCACCATGTTGTTAAATAACCGTCATTGAATGCAAATTTCATTTTTAGTCATTTGGAAACAACCTCTTTGTTTTGCTAACAAAGGGTAAGGGTTCATGCATCTAAAGTATCTAACCCCATACCGCGCAATTTGCATGAACATTGAGCTACTGAGGTAATATTGTCATTGTTCACACATCCAAAAATTTAATACTCGGTCTGGATCATACAGTGTAACCCAACAATAATAATTCCACAAAATTCCGAAGTTACCCTACTCCATTCACAAAATCACAAACACAGCAATTTCTTACAATGTCGACGCAATCACGTACCTAAGGTCCAGAAAGAACAATCAGTCTTTACAGGATGCTGGAAATCATGCTGACAAAAGTAACAAAACCCTAATTAAAATCAGTCAACAACTTTCTAACAACCTTCATCATACAATTTTCAGGTAAATAATAATCCAAATTAATTGAAAACATCAAATAATCAATAATTAACTTAATAATACTAACATTGAGGTAAGGAGGATTTCCTTTAATCCCAACTTCAACATGTTTTGATTGAATTTTGCAATGAAAGAGCTTGGTTGGAACATTTTGAGGCAAATCTATGTACATATTCACCTCATCTAGGGTTTGATCCCATTCAAACACCTTTTGACCTAAAAATTACAATTAACAATAAAAAAATTCCCAAATTAATCAATCAATAAATCAATTGTAAACTTAATTAGCATTATTGATCAAATTAGGGGAGAAAGAGATAGAGAATTGTACCATTGTGAACGAAGGAATGGCGTTTATCCGGAGCTAATTTATCCGACATTTTGTGCTTAATTTCTTGAATTAGGGTTTGGTTTTGGTGATTATTGGAGTCTAAAGAGTTCGAGAAAGAGGAAAGAGGGGTTTGGGGTAGGGAATATTGGAAGTTTTTGCCAAAGTAGGTTTCATCCTACAACTATTTACCAAAATAAGGCGCGTTTGAAACTATTTACCAAAAATGGGTCCACGTCATCAATTTCCGCCTTTTTATTTTTTTTTTAAAATTTTAATGCATCTCGCTCTCCGGGAGAGCGAGATGATTCAGCGTCAAATGAGAAAACCTTCTGCCAAAGTAGCTTTGATTGCTACTAACAAACACAAAAAATTGTTCCCCACCTTTATAAGCTACATTTTCTCCTTCAACCATTATCTCACCATTACAATAACAACACAAAGGGTAATTGATTTTCTCCATTTCAATTTTTCCACAACTAAGCAATTAATTAAAACAACCTAAGCAAAGATAAATAGCTATGAAATCAACTACTTAAACCGAAATTTACCTAATAGGCAAAAGGGGGAAATACATATAATCAATTATAAATTGAAATCTAATTGCAATGAACAAGAGTTTCACAATAGTAAAGGAATGTCATTACCTTATAGTGTGGTTGAAAGAAATGAAGGAGTGATTTGGGTGGATTGGGATTAGAGAGGGAGAAATTCGATTTTTAGGGTTTCAGGTTTTGGGGTTTTTTTTTTCTAATATTGTCGAGTAAATGAATGGGGAAAGGGGGGGCTGTTTTCTTAAGTGATATGTGCTGTAGTATCTCGCTCTCCTGGAGAGCGAGAAGGTGTTGAATTTTCAAAAATCTCGCTATCTGGGTAAGCGAGAAGGTACTGAACTCATATAATAGATTGGCAGAAGGTTTTGGAATTTGACGCTGAAGAATCTCGCTCTCCCGGAGAGCGAGATGTATTAAAATTTTAAAAAAAAAAAAAAAAGGCGGAAATTGATGACGTGGACCCATTTTTGGTAAATAGTTTCAAACGCGCCTTATTTTGGTAAATAGTTGTAGGATGAACCCTACTTTGGCAAAAACTTCGGAATATTGAGTGTCCACCTGACCACTTTATTTGTGATTTTACATTCTTTATAGGAGACGGTTTTACAGATGAGCTTAGTAAAGTCGACTATGAGAAGTTGGGGTTGAGGTCGGAGTTGAGTTGTGACTAGCTTGGTGAAGCACCGAAAACTACCTCGAGATTCAAGAACTTGGATAGCCTATATATTTGTGTAACTCGGGTTTACGTAAGTATATGATCTAAATGTTTTACTTTTAGCTACAACATGACACGAAATTAAATGTTAAATTTTATAATCGGGCATGGGTCCAACCCGTACTGAGGAGAGAGAGTCTACTTTATAAACCCAATGGGGCTCCACTCTAAAACCAATTGGCGATAGAGGGAGTAGTCAGTTTCCTTATAAAGTGGTAAACACTCCCTTTTTTTTTTATCAATGTGGAATTTCACTCACATGTGGAACTATTAAGTTTCTTCACAACTAATCACCAAACTAAGGTGTTAATGCTTGAAGGTAATGTAAATATATTTCGTCCACTATTAGATGTTGATAATTTTGTGTAATTAAGAATCTAATTTATTATGCTGCTCTAGTAGTCGTGTGTTGCTTTTTTTAGTTCGAGGATATAGGTTCAATATGTGATGTGAACAATTTTTTATTCTATGTTTTTACCATTTACATGTACCTTGCCAAGCACATAAGAAATTATTATGTTAGAGACGGATTTCTCATTGCGAAAAATTGAAAACAACCCTTTTGTAACGAAATTTGACACACCCTCATCAACCAAATCCTCAAAACACCTTTATCAATTATTATATCAAATACAAATCCGTCTTACACAAATATTTTGTTTCGATATATCTCCAATTCAACTAGACCTGGTCTAAATGACTCGACCTGAATGATCCGACCAGTACTCGACCTGACACCGAACTCAAGACCCAAGCTTGACCCGACCCAGTATAACCCAACCCAAATGTTTAATATTGCAAACTGATCATTATCCATAAATAACTTGATATATAATGCTTAACCCGGAAATGACCTGAACCGAAATAATCAGTCCCGACCCGAAACCAACATACCCAAAATTAACCCAAACCAGACTAGATGACTCAACCGTTTACCAATCCTAAATCCAACCATCAAGATAGAAAGACTTGAAACAAACTTTCCCAAATTATAAAGATTATTATATTATACTCAACCATCCTAGCCACATTCTTAAACGGGGCCCACAAACCGTAAAGTAACTTACCCGCCACACAATTCACATCTTTATTGGGCTTTCTCCACATCTTCAATAGCCCGATTTACTGCAATCCATGTATAATTTTTTACCATGACAGATAATATTCATAAATTATTATCTTCTCAATTTTTTTTACTACCTCTCTTCTATCGTATGCTCGATGTTCCGTTATGCCCGGTTAAACTGTAAGTATTCTTTTACTATTAATTTTTTTTTTTCGCACCACTATTTATCAACCGGTATTAATTTAATTCTGTTTTTTTACCGCTGTTACAAAAGGGGTAATTCGAATTATTGACTGTGCTTGTGATATTCAAAAGAAAAGGATAAATTAATGTTTGATACTTATTCTTGACTTATCATGAAAAGTTCGATACTTGTCGTAAATTAATTTAGTACCCGTGCATCGCACGGGCAACAAGTTGAAATTGGTAGATTCGAGCAAAAAAAGGTAACGTCTTTGGTTGGTAATGAGAATTTATGCTATGTTATGTACTTCTGTTCGAATTATCTGCCAATTAATATTATTTGCGACTTTTTACTGTCGAAATTTGCAATAGTTGAGAGAGGGTTAGGAAGGGTGCTCGCCCCAGAAATTGTGAGTCACTTTTGTTTAAATTTACAAATTTGGTTACTTTATTGTATTACTTGTAAGTTTTTATAGAAGGTTTGACCTATGTTTAAGCTCTAACTTACGATCCTAGATGAAACGTCACTACATACAAATATACAATGATACAAGTATACAATCAAGTTATTAGCCCTAATAGGGTAGGGTTCATTGTATGCATACACTCGCAAATGTACTACGGAGTTAAAAAGGAATTCGAGGATTATTTTTTAAAACTCCCTTTTTTTTTATAAATAGGTGACGGGATACAAAGAGCATTAGTTATTTATACTCCATGTTACTCGGACTTTTTTAGAAGGATCTAGCACATGGACGCATGTCCAAGGACCCCGACATAATCTTTTTTTTAGGAAATATCCATTTATTTTGGCTTAAAATAAAGTATCTAAGTATTATATTCATATCCGGGTGTCCGATGTCCAATATTAGACATGGATTTACATACTCGTACAAGAAAATAAGAAGACGGTTTCAGCTTTATCCAAAAACTTAGTTTTATTTTAATTATTCACCTGTATTTATTTTTTTGCTCTCATGCATATCCTTTATTTTGTTTTATATTATAAATCATAATAATGACAATATTTGTAGGAATTTGGCAGTTTTATTTACTAGACTTTTTCATCCTGTAAATGATACACCACTGTACTGTTATTGTTTAGCTCTGAAAATTCTAGGAAGGTGCACATATACTCCCTTTTATGTTTTATCAGGAAAATTAATTAATTTGAAATAATATACGGTAGCAATAGCAATAAAACTGTCTTACAGTATGAGACGATCCTTTTACACATATAAAAACACTCATTTATAGTAAATATTAGACACGGGCGATAAATTTCAGTCGCCAATTGACAAATTAGTCGCCAAATAGGGGAATTGGCGACTGAAAGTAGTTGCCAAAATGGCTGCCGAAGGTCCCAGTAGTCGCCAAATTGACGACTGAAATCAGTAGTGAAAGACTGACTTTCAAACTATATGTAGATGTTTGAGACGTACTCGGACATATTGTGAGACGGTTGTTCAAGAGACTTGTTGAATAGTTATTTTTAGAGAGATTGAGGTTTTAGTAAAGAAATTGTCAATGTTGGTATCTAGACTATCTACCATAACTATATATCTTAATTAGGATTTTAGGATTTTGTTTTCTTGAATATTATAGAAGGTTGTGTAATACTACATATCATTTGAAAACATTATCCATTTATAGTTTGTAATTTTGTATACTTATGGTGATACGTTCCCATTAATAGAAAAGAAAATGAAAGGTAAATGATAATGATAATTTTCTATAGATGTTTTAGTATTAAATAAGACTTTTCTTTCTAGTATGGGTGAAATTAGGCATCCAATAGTCACTACCTAATAAGGCTAAGTCGGAATATCGGTGAATCGTTGTCATATAATGTAATGTAAGACGGTCTCTCAAAAAACCTATTATCTAACAAATAGATAGCGGCCTTAAAACCCACTTTGACTCGATATTTTTTCGGGTTAGATACTTTCAGATATCACATCCAATTTGCTCTATGAAAAAACTATACTTACATAGTTATATTAAGTAACATTTTATTTTTAAAACAGTGAACGTTACATTAGTCCAGTAACATATGCATTGAATACACAGTTTCAGTAACAAATGGCAGTATGAAGGATGCCAAGCTATAATTTTCATGCATCCTAAGAGATTTATTTCCTTAAAAAAAAAGGACAATAAAACAAAATCCGTACGAAATTTCCAGGAAATTGCTATTTGTTTTTTTACCTTTAATGCTCACTCTCAGGTTTTATATAAGCTGAAGAAATTGCTTAATTTTTTGTATGTGCAGTGAAATTTTAATCTGAAATCTAAAAAAAAATGGGGTCTAATGAAGTATGGAATTTGGAAAATGGCATCACCAATGGTTCGAGCCATGAACCGCGACTTGTTAAGACCGCACATAGTTTGTCGTCTTCGTCGCTTAGAAGGAAGTCTGAACTAGCTATTGGTTTGGACGATGTTAGGCCTTTGTTGCTTAAGAGAATTCTGATAAATTTTCAGGAGGTTATTCTTGGAACTAAGATTTGCCCTCTTTTTTTGGCCATTCCTTTCGCCATTGTGGCCCAAAGTTACGGTTTTGGACGAGTAAGTTCGATCAATGTTGTTCATTTAATTATAAGGTTTTTTTTTCTAATACGAAGTAGTATGTAAGACAGTCTCATATAAGCTTTTGTAATTCTGTCCGTCTGATAAATCAATTTTCAGGGATCGCTAAAATCTGATTGGTTATTTCGTGATTTTGTATCTTTTGCAGCCTTGGATATTCGTGTTAAGCTTACTTGGACTCGCCCCATTAGCCGAAAGAGTTAGCTTTCTGACCGAGTATGATTCTTCGATTCTCTGCAATTCGATCCTTTGCCATTTAGTAGTATTGAAATATGTCTTACCATGTCAAGTACTTGATCTATTGCCATTTTAATAGTATATCGATTTAAGCGTTACCATATTGCATTCGATCTTTTGCCGTTTAAGTGCAAGTACTTGATCTTTTGCCATTTTAGTTGTATTTAATCTTAGCATTATCTATCACTTAGCCTGACATTTTTCACCTTCACGTCGAAATTGCAGGCAAATTGCATTTTATACTGGCCCAACTGGTACTGTAATCGTTTCATTCCTTCCATAGTTCATTAGTTACTTCCTCTGTTCCATTTGACTGTATACGTTTTTCAATATACGTTTTTCAAAATCCCGTACATATTTTTAAAAACGTATACAGTCGAACAGAAGAGTATATTTAGCCATATGCTGTAATGAAGTATAACAATTAACAAGATGTAAACGATTTGCAGTTGGGGGGCTGTTAAATGCAACATGTGGGAATGCTACTGAGCTCATAATAGCCATATTCGCGCTTTACCAGAGAAAGATCGACGTAGTCAAGTACTCTCTTCTCGGATCAATCCTATCGAACTTGCTTCTTGTTCTTGGCACTTCTCTCCTTTGTGGAGGCTTGGCTAACCTTAGCAAGGAGCAAAGATTTGACAGGGTATGTCATCAAACTCAATATACGCTTTGCTATACATAGACATTACCGAACATGAGTCAAATGACGATGGTACAACATTACAGTAGTCAGTGGCGTTGCCAGGATGTTTTTTTTTCCCAAATTTCGGTCTTAAAGTTAAAAATTATCAAGACAAATTTAATTTAACGTCAATTGTCAAAAATCTGTGGGGCCTCAAGACCCCAGTAGTCACATTGCGCACATGCAACTGAAGGTGACGTCGGATTACAATTTACGGGAGAAAATCTTAGTTTGACATTTGATCCTGGAATTGAATGTGGCGCCTGATCTCTGGATCGTTGCGCCATAACTGTGGCTGATAACGCCTCAAAATGTTGCAGTAACATTCAAAACTTATATATAGCTTGATCGTATGTAGTGTTGTGAGTCGTGACAGAGGCTTAACACCATGGATTGCATCTAATATCGATAAGCTAGATTTAGAGTCATTCTATTTTATTCCATCATATTATAAAGCAAACGAGTCATGAGTATTTGACATCATTAGAAATGGATAAATCTGTTTAAAAGGAAGAAACATAAGAAATTACAGTCCTCAGTTATGACCGACTGATCGTAATCTGGTTTATGTTTGCTCTTTAACAGAATTCAGCTGATGTGAATGTACTGCTTCTGTCGCTTGGAGTTCTTTGTCATGCGCTGCCACTGTTATCGCAACAATCTGGGAACGCAGGGACATCTGCTGACAGTTCTATACTTTTGCTATCGAGAGCAAGCAGCATCGTTTTGCTAGTGGCCTATATGACATATTTATTCTTTCAGTTAAAGACTCATCGCCAATTATTCGAATCACAAGAGGTAAACTATTTGTTTAAATTACAAGGGATGACCCTCTACTTTTAGGTAAAGTTCAGTGACAGGATAAATGGATAATGCTAACTAATTAACCGCTGAAATTTGCAGGACGATGAAAACGATGAAGATGAAAAGGCAGTAGTAGGCTTCGGGAGCTCGTTTGCCTGGTTGGTAGGCATGACTGTGGTAATTGCGCTGCTTTCCGAGTATATTGTGGGCACGATTGAGGTACATCTTCATTTTCCAGATTCTCTTTGAAGCGAGCGACCCGATAGGGCCGTCTCAATGAATTTTTCATGCAAAAGACTTGCACTAAGAAACTCGCAAATAATTAGCCTTCCAAAATCTTGGGCCTTGTTCCGAGAACTTAATGAAACACCTTATCGGATGGTCCTGCTACCGGACCATGTAAATATCATTATTTCGATCGAGTTTATAACTAAAAATTCTGCGAACACAGGATGCTTCCATCACATGGGGAATTCCAGTCAGTTTTCTCAGCATAATTTTGCTTCCAATTGTTGGGAATGCAGCAGAACATGCAGGTGCAATTATATTCGCTTTCAAGAACAAGCTGGTAAGATTTCTTCGTTTCTTCAGAATTTTCCAGAATTTTTCTGTAATCGGCGTATCATAATGTTCTGTTTGCTAATTATACCTTTCTGGATATTTATAACAGGATATATCTTTGGGAGTTGCCTTAGGTTCTGCAACCCAAATTTCGATTTTTGTGGTAAGATTTGAGTCTAGATATTAACAGAAACTCTTACACTTGATTTATCTAAAAAAAACGCTGATCTTTTTCCGCTGACAGGTTCCCTTGTGTGTGGTCGTTGGATGGATCCTACAAGTCGATATGGATCTCAGCCTTAGTACCCTTGAAACGGGTTCCTTAACAATCTCGGTCGTTATTGTAGCCTTCGCTTTGCAAGTATGTTGTGACCCTATCATCATTGTGAATCACTCAAAGTATATATTTCTTAGAGTTTGTACTAAGCTAGTCTTGCATAAAAACCGTCTAATTATACGAGACAATACAAAAGTTACAATGTCATCTAAACTATCTAGACTTCAAAGAACTTCTACTATCGAGTTAAAATGTAACTTTTGGAGTTGACAAATAACTTTCAGTCTCATACAAAACGTTATTTATACAGGATGGATCGTCACATTACATGAAAGGCGCTGTCCTCTTGTTCGCGTACATAGTTATATCTGTGTGCTTCCTGGTCCTTCAATCTCCCACAAGTAAGTTCCAAAGTCTAGATGTGTTTATATCTTTGAGGAATCAGTAGGTCTCCCTTAAGACGGTCATATCCGTCTTAAGTATAAAACGGGTCAAATACTACTCCATATAGGCGGATGGTACAAGTGTTTGTCAGTCCCTGGCATTTTGCTTTTTCCCTCATCCATCTACCTGACCAGATTTATTATTTAAGATGAATGTCATTAAAGAAGAATTTGTGCCGAGGAAAATAAAAGAAATCGAGTTATAACTATGAATAAATTTTACCGATCATAGGATCAAATTACTAACATAATGAAATTTCTGTAATGTCTATTATGCTCTATAGATCTAGGGAATCTCAACGGATCAGGATATGAATCATCTGTCGGATTCTCGGCCGCTTGATTGAATTGGTTGATTCTCAATCTTCAGATAAAAAGGAACCCTTAGACTTTGATTTACATTAGTTTTCAAACCTCAAGGTGTATCTTTGTAAATAACAATATTTTTCCAGCCAAAATTGAGTTGCAATGTGAAGATTCAGTAACACTGAATCTATTTCCTGCAAATACACAGTCCCCTGTTTTTATTCATAAATCATATATGTGCATAAATATGGCATAAACTTGCCATTTTTTTTATAGCATATATTTGAGTACTTTACGACGACAGGAGAACTATTACAACGGAAGCATTTTTTTTTTTCTTTTTTCGGGTTCCATACGAGGCGCAAAGCCCCAATACAATGAAACAAAATGGATTTGGAATTCAAAATTGGTACATAAAGTACTCGGTGCCTCGACCTTAACTAATACGCTAGGACCTCACTGGTACATATTACAATAGTACGAGCCTTGAGAAGTGTACACGCGATGAGAATGACCAACTCAATTTAGAAAAATGAATAATTAGAGACCTTTAATTACCGGGAATTAGTTAATCACCAGTTCAAGTGCCGAAATTTAATCTTTGCAGAATAAATGTCAAAAATGGAATATAAGATCTTGATCTCGCGCAAAATACTCTGAATGTCCTGACCTTGTTTGAGCTGTTTCCTTTTCCTTTCATCTCGGACATGTTTTGCTCTCTATTTCCGGGGCTAGGAGCCGTGTTGCGATTAACCATGAAGTTTACTGGAAAGCAGTTTGGAATAACTCGGAAATCATCTTTTTTGAAAGTTGAGATATCTAATAGAACCCATAAAGGCACCAGAGAAGAGCACACAGAAACCAATAAGCATAAGTGCTGATAAACCAATCATTCCTGGACCGAAACCATAATAGACGTCGAGATACTCTTTGACTGTTCCCTTAAACCCTTCTTCATTTAGCATGCTCTCAACATCACCAAGCTGTGATGTAATTAATCCTCGTAGCGTCCATGCTACGGGATCAATGTAATGAAACCAAATCCACCACTTAGGAATGAGCTGACAGTAGACAAGCCAAAAAGACAGTTTATCAGTTTGCTTAGCTTAGTATACACTTCAATAATAAGATACGGAGTATATATTTTTGACATTACGGTTAATGGCTTGGTCGCACAAGTAAGAGCGTCTCATATATAAGTTTAATTGTACTTAAAAAATCAGGATAATCGGAAAACAACTGAAGCAAATTATGCTGCGCTAGGAGCAGCGGGTAAGGGACTTACCCTCTTGGGAAGGAGGAAACCCGATAGAAGATTCCAAAGCGAATAAAATGCAGAAGAAACTACGGCAGCAAAATGTTGATTAGGCGTGACACCAACCGCCATCATTCCGTAAAAAGTGAAGTAGGTGAATGTAAGGAACATGAAGAGAATGTACAGCAGAAACTTTCCTGCCATAGATTTGGTGAACTTTGTTAAACTAAAAAGTTGAATGTCAAGGACATGCTAGACATACGAATAACCAGTGAACTTACTTATAGTCCTCTCGAAACCGATCATGAAATATGTGATGAGGCCATACAGGAGTGTTTGGACGACTATGTATGGAATTTCGATAAGAGCCTGTTTCAAACAACATAATGAAAATGCTTAATCAGAAGTTCGACCTTCGAAATTATAAACCAAACAGAGACTTCCAAATTACAGAAAAATGACAATAATTGATTATTAGAGGAGATGTATACCTGAGCTGCAGCATAGGCAAATGGAGAGTACATTCCAGCTGCCTTTTCTCTGTAAAAAACTGTTCTCTCAATTGACACTACAGGCTGAACCGAAGAAGCATTGCTGACTCCCAAGAACAAGCAAGCAGAATGAAGAGCTCCCATTATCGTAACTATGCTAATGATCGTGTCCCTTCAGAAAAGAACAAATTTAACAAGTTTAGGCAAATATACTTTTATCTATATAAATAAACTCAATGAAAGCACAAAAATATGTCGAAAGTACCTTTTAAAGCCGATGTTCCAAAACATGGAGCCAACAAGTAATGCACAGATGGTAGCTAAAAAGAATCTCACAGCATTGTATTGTGGACTTCGCCAGTACACAAGAGATTGTTTCTTAAGGCAAAGCTGAAACTGCGATACAATATCCTGAGAGAATTTGGTATCGAATTGTAGAGGTTGTGTTCCAGGCGGTGGTATACTCAATTCCTCTATTGAAGCTTCGACATCTCTTTAGGTTCACGAACGATTAACATGAAACATAAAATTGGTAATAAGCAAACATACTATTGAATAAAAACTACAACCTCTCCGAAGCAAACTCGATAGAAATTACCTGAATTGGTTGGACTTTATATAGATGTTTGCGAAGTCATCACCAATGCTCGCTTCAATGGCAGGGGTGGTAACCTCAAGCATCCAAGTTGCGGGATTATAGCCATCTGGTATGGGAGGAACTCCATTTATTCCCTAAGAATCACAAAGTCAGAACAAATTTTTCGGCATTATTATTATAACTATGCAGATTGCAGGAGCCTAAAATTATTTACCGGACAACGGCCTAAAATTTGGAAGGACATATCACCTGAAAGTATTTAATCATGGTGTGTGAGTGAAGTCCAAGCTTTCCTCCGTAGATCACTCGTCCTCCACGTTTCATAAGCAGTAACTGTGCACCAAAGTATAACGTAAATTTGTTTTCATAAATAAGATCATCCAAATTCAGATAAAAAGTAGTAGACGTACCTCATCAAAAGCTTCAAATATATCGATGCTTGGTTGATGTATAGTGCACACAACTGTTCTTCCTGTATCAACTGTGTTACGTACTGTGCGCATGACAATTGCAGCAGCCCGAGCATCCAAGCCTGATGTCGGTTCGTCCATAAAAATGATGGACGGGTTTGCAACGAGCTCGACTCCTATGGTCAATCGCTTCCTCTGTTCTGTTGATAGGCCACTACTGCCGGCCATTCCAACCAAAGCGTCTCGAAGATTATCAAGTTCCACTAGCCTCATCACTTCCTCAACAAACTCCTGCAATTACGTTGCAGTAATTAAATATTTGGCAAATCAAATAGACATCCCAAAACTTACTCCATCACCCCATTCATATGATGTGAGAAAATGTTATGTAAATTTACACTCACCTTTTTGGTTTCTTTAAGGATTTCTTTAGGAAGGCGAAGGGAAGACGAGAACCATAGAGACTCCTCAACTGTTACTTGGGGAGAGTGTATGTCATTTTGTTCAACATATCCTGAAATTCGGGCAAACGTATGTTGTACTTTCGGATACCCTGAGATCCTAATGTCTCCCTCTATATGTCCACCGGTTTTTCTACCGGCCAGAACATCCATCAAAGTTGTTTTCCCTGCTCCACTTGATCCAACTAATGCAGTAAGTACTCCTGGTGAGAAAACTCCACTAACATCTGACAGTAGCTGTAACTTCGTTTCTGGAAGACCTTTTGCTTTCATCGCCTTGAAAAAATTGCAAATTATGTTTGTCAAATTCTCGTATGAAATAGTTTCAAGATAAAGTTTCTTATATCATTCAAGAAAATCAGAAGCAGTAAATTTAAGCTACCTTTGGCATGTCGACAAAGTAGCTGACATTATGAAATGTCATGCACAGTGGTTGAAATGGAAGAATCATTCCTTTCTTTTTATCGATGTTAGCAGAAGCTCCATTTGGAGCAGATGGCTCATCTTTTCCTGCGTGGATGAGGATTGAATAATTATATTACAAAACTATCAATAATGATATAAAGTTCTACCAAGTAATAGGAAGGCGGCTGACCTCCCTTCAATGCCCCATCGGCATCTGAAACATCAGCAGTAACTAGAGCCTGAGCTTTCTTCAGAGCTGGTAAAAGAAGCAAGTGAGATCGTAATCCATTTAAACCAAACATAAACGCGGAATATATAATTTGAGAGCTTACGATCCAAAAACGCCAAGGCCACTGTAACTATGTTATTGAAAAGAAGAGCGTATAGTATCAAAGCTCCAACACCAATCCAATACCAGTTGGGATCTGTCGGTAAATTACGTAACATAAGGATCTGATCTCCTACTGTAGTGTTCCCTGAGGAATATATCTGAGAAAGACGGACTTTTAAATTGCCATAAAATTGCGAAGTACATTCTTAAGAATATTGAGAATTTATTCTAAAGAGAAACTATACCTTCATCCATCTGGTAGAAGTAAATTCATTAACAGAAGCCGCACTTTGAGCATAAGACAGGGGTGACACCCAGTAAGCCCATGTCCACCATGGCTTAATATCATCTGAAAATGGAGTAAGCCGTTATTAAGCGCGCATGTTTATACAAGACGGTTTTCCATAAGTATTATTGTAAGACGAGTGTTATTTAGCAAAACAAATCCCTATATAAGGAAATTTTAGTAATGTTAAGCAAAATGTTAATACCAAACTGCTTAACAAAATTGGTAGAGATTTACCCTTTGGAACGATGAAACCACCGACACAAAAGACTCCAAGCAAAGCCGCTGATGAAAATGTATTTGCAATAGTCATATCTCTTGCAAGCGTAGCCAAAACTCGGAAAAGACCTAATGCCATTTGGTGGATCACAAACAGCAGAAACATATAGCGGAAAAACCTGCACTAGTTAAAAGAGGGCTCGATATAGTACATACGAAAAAAAAACTAGGATTAATAATCTGATGGTTAAGTTAACAAGTACTTTAGTAATTAGCATGTACCTCCCTGGAGAAGGGGATAATCCAACTGGGTAATATACAACACATGACCATACAACAGATTCAAGGACCGAGTAAGGGACGCGCAGAATCCAGCTTGAAAGTGACCATGCCCATGCTGGATAGAAGCAATTGTCTCTTTGCTTGTAGTATACCGGAAGTCGAAATATCATTAGGGACAGCTCAGAAAATCCGTTGAACAACATATGGACAATTCCATAGAAGAGGCAACCAAGATAGTAATTTCCATATGTCACACTTGTAGGGTGTAGTGTTGTTCTTGAAAAAGTTGTAGCTGTAACAAATCCTACAAATGCAACCTGAAAAGAGTAACGTCTCAAACTTAGCTTGTCTGAAAGCTTAGAATCCGGAGCACATTTCATCTTATCATGAAATTAGACAACTAAAACAACATTTAAAGGGCAATACAGAAAGTAACATACTTGACAAGTCCTGAATATATACAGGAAACTGTGTCTTCGGATGAGTAAAATTTCTCGTGAAAGACAAGCCTTAAACAGCTCCCGCTTTGGTACCCCAAACTTGGTTTTGGCCAGAGCTAAAGGATGGCTCTTAGATTTGTCATACGGAACAGATAAACTGTTTTTGACCATCCTTCCAAATCGAGATGTTCTGAATGCCTCCGCTATTTCTTCAACTGGGATGAAACGGTAAGGTTTTGAAGGATCAGCCCAATACTGCGCTTGATCCTTCTTTGAGGTAACCTGTATTTTACACCAGGAATAAGCAGACAGAGAAATCGTAAAAATTCAGAACAATGTATGACTCTAGACGAAATAAGTGAAATGTATACCTCCTGTAGAAAATCAGCAACTCCCTTACGAGAGGGCAACTGAAAGCCCAACGATTCAAAGAATTCTAAGACGTCAGCCCGAGGACCATGATAGACCATGTGCCCTTCTGATAACAATATGAGATCATCGAACAGTTCAAAAGTCTCGGGTGCTGGTTGAAGAAGAGCCATCAGTACAGTTCCCTCCATTTCGTGAACAAAGTTTCGAGTGCATTTAACTATTTGGAAGGTCGTTGAGCTATCAAGTCCCGTCGAAATTTCATCCATGAAGAGAGTTTTTTTAGGCCCAACAACCATTTCTCCTGAATGCATATTGAATGTAAGAGTCACATAGGAGTAAATATGAAAACAAGAAAGACAACTATTCTAAATTTTTTATCTTGTTATATTATAAGATACTTCTATGAGTTAGCTTAGTCGGTAAGATCATTAAGTGCCCATATGACACATGACCAAGGTTCATATCCCGTCAAAATCAAAGTTCCCATATTACTCCTTTAATTTTACACAAAAACTATTTAACCAACTTTGTGCCTTATTTTAGTTATGTTACTTATATTGACAGATCGAGTTTTAGACTTTTAACCAACCTGTGGTAACTCTCTTTCGCTGACCACCGGAAATCCCACGAAGCATAGCATTTCCGACAATTGTATCAGCGCATATGTCAAGGCCAAGCACTTTAAGGAAGTAATCAGTTGATATACTGTGCTTCTTTGTCCCGTATGAAGACGCCTGTACTTTTCAAGGAAAACAGAACATCAGCTTTACTACTGCCTCTAACAAAAGGACTACATACAGAGAGGTTAGTTCCAAGATGTAACCTTCATGAACGCATCAATTTCTGGGCTTGGACGTATATTCGTTTGCTTTTCTAATCGAACAAGGTCCTTCATGTATGCTGCAAAAATAATCAATAGAAGATTCATGAATCTTAAAATGTTGATTTAGCCTGTACATTTAGGCATGTCTTACTATAAGTGACTTCAATACTTCCTGACTATTTTGCCGAGTGAACATTTTCCTCTGGAGTTCTAAGAAGTCGATTTTAAAGACGATCAAATGAAATAACAATATTTCAAGACCGATTAACCAACCTGAGAATAACTCGCTTGCACCTTGACATCTAGCAGCAAAATCTAAAGTTTCTCTTACTGTCAATTCTGCAATATGATTATCTGTTTGGCTTATGTATGCTGAAGTTCTTTGAACGCAAAATTCTTTCATTCCCTGACCATTGTACGTAATGCTTCCACTTCTCTGCGGATCAACAAAAGTTAAGTCATCTACTGATCATTTATTACTAATGAAGAATTTAATAAGAACATCAATAAAATTCATTTCATTCGTTCATTCATTCATTCATTCGTTCATTATCTACAATAACATCGACAAAGTTGAAGAGCAAGAATTGTAAGTAGTGATCACCTTCAAAGTACTTTCAAGCTTTCCAGCAAGAGCTAATAACAAGGTAGATTTCCCTGATCCTGGAGGTCCCAGAAGCAATGTCATACTGAAAAATTCCAAATAAACGTTAATATTTGCTATACTCCAGCTTTTCACTAAGGATACTAACTAAGATTAAGGGCAAAATTATGTCCAATCGTCATTTATTTATGTGCCAAAAAACCCACTCTTACCTACACCAGTCCTTCAATCTTATAGATGAACAATTTCAACCAAAACCCTAAGGTTATGATTGAGGCCCAACTATTATATTTATATCCTATTACGCTTGAAGAGTCGTGAGTGCACAAGCCCCCCATACCACATGAGATATTGGAGGCTGCCAGTATTTGAACATGTAACCTTTGGTCACACTCGCTTTGATACCATGAGAGAAGAACCATTTCAGCGGAATTAATAACGAATCCACATATTAGCAATTCTAGCTCCGCTAGTAACATCATTACGTGTACATCATTGTAATAAGTTCCGCTGATTTTCTTATCGGGGATATACGCGAAGTGAAACTTATTTTGTAAAACAGTTCTTTTATACACCAGTTCGTGGTCGAAGGAAGCTACAAAATCATTTTGAGAACGAAAATGAGATACTGTTACCGAGTCTGAGTGTCATCTTCTCACATACTCTCTATAATATATAGGCTCTATTAACATAATAGACCATAAATAATATTGAAACTTGATATTACTCGCAATAATAGTAACATTATTTTCCAATATTTTTCATGTTTTGGCCTAATGAGGCACGTGGGTTTCATTCAGCTTAAAAAATACTCCTCCTTACGACAATGTAGAATACGAGTACCAAATGTAAAGGTGAATACGTATCATGTGACATATGCAACAGAAATACGTCTGAGGAAGTAATTGAATAGTGTACGTCTCCAAAACGGTTGACTAGAAAGTCTAGAATCATGCAGCACTTGTGGGTATGTCCATCAACAAGGGTTACTTATATCATGCGCTAAAGTGTAAAACTAATTAATACGAGTAACTGTCGACCTACCAATATGGAGTCATTTGGTTTTTATCAGTTGATTAAAAAACCTAATGATAAGAATCCAAAAACTCGAAGGGGGGATTTTTTAAAACTCGTAATTTTTGTGTCAAAGTTTCGCATCTTTGACATCCCGGCCTTTGGTGCTTATAACTTGTAAGTTATAATCCCTCACGAATCGCAAATGGTTTTTTTGACGCTCTCTCCGTAGTCATAATTTTCATTTACTTTATTTTTAAAGTAAACACAAAAGGAAAGTAACCAAAAACTATAGATGAGAAAAAAGAACTAACTTCTCGGAATACAACCGCTTGTAGGTTCAGGATTAGAGTACTTAGTGAAGTACTTTACTTTATTTTTGTTCAATAATACAATATTGAACTATTTTCTCAATACATATAATAATACTTTGTTGTAATCGATAAATATGAAAGTCGTTTTGTTTTAATAATAAACTAAACTTGACAAACATTACCATATATCTCTCGAATAATGCCGGGATAAGGGGGTCAGATATATCCAATTTTGAAGTCGTTTTGTTTTGATAAACTAAAGTTGACAAACATTACCATATATCCCTCGAATGATGTCGGGATAAGGGGGTCAGATATATCCAAATCATATCCTCGTATTAACGACAAAAAGAGATAATTTTTTCTAGCCAAGCTAACATTTTTTTTGTTTCATTCAACTATAATAGAGACAAAAGAATAACGAGTCTTTAAATCCGCGTAAATTAGGTACATTACCTCCCGGGCTTAAGAACTCCACTGACATTATCCAAGATCTTTAACGTATGTCTTTGAGGTCGAAATATTCTCAACGACGTCAGGATAACCTGCGTTCACAAAAAAAATTAACTTAATTAACCTAATTAAGTTAATTAAACATTCGAAATTATACGATTTTGAATTAATTAACCTCAATTGTATCGCGAGCGTAATTAATTAGGGTTGGCAATGCTCTACTCCCTGTTTGAACTTCGGCTATGACGCTTAAATCCTCAAATCTTACTTCAACCTTTGGCAAATCCAATCCAACTCTTCAAAATACATAATTAAACATGAATTATACAATCAAATTAGATAATTATTACTTAATAAAGGATTTAGGAACTAATTTATTAATTAGGAACTTAATTAAGAAATTTTAGTTCGTAAATTGGATTTTGTCGTAAAATCGTCCAGTTATATGTGCACAAAATAGTGATCCAGCTAAATAATGCAAAATTTTATTAAGAAAATCATTATTATTATAATTATCAAAAGTTCGGAAACACTTATTGAACAGTGAAATCGAGTCGTAACACGAATAAGGTAGAGAACTCAGCATGTATCGAAACAGTGAAATTGAATCGTAACACGAACATGCTAAACAGTTCAGGATTTTAACAGTTATATGCACAAAATAGTGATCTAGCTAAATAATGCAGAATTTTATTAAGAAAATCATCATTATTATTAATTTATTATTATCAAAAGTTCGGAAACACTTATTGAACAGTGAAATCGAGTCGTAACACAAACAAGCTAGAGAACTCCGCATGTATCGAACAGTGAAATCGAATCGTAACACGAACACGCTAAACAGTTCAGGATTTTAACAGCAACATCGTATAATTATTATCAATAGTCCAAAAACATGTATCGAACAGCGAAATCAAATCGTAACAGAATTTAAAAGCTTCACGTAATTATAATCAAAAGTTTATAAACATGTAATCGAAAAGTGAAATGAAATCGGAGCAAAAACACGATAAATAATTTTGAATTATAACAAAATTCAAAAATCAAATGGTAACAACGAACAGTAAAACCAAATTATGCAAAACTTATTCATGCATCTCGCTCGCAATCATCTCCAAAACCGAAACTGAAACGAAATCAATCTGATCATAAAAAAATCGAAAGTATACAAAATCACATACTTTTTGATACGCTCTTTAACACCAGAAACAAGCTTATAATTATCTTGTTCAGTAGTATCCAAAGCTTTACGAACAATAATCTCACGATAATTCCGATCAAGTTTTCTCACATCAATCGTACTAAACGCACTCTCTCCACCTCCTAATCGATCATCATCCGCTATTTCCGACGTCGTCGAACCTCGAAGAATAGCGTAATTCGATCGTTTAACTGACGGTAATCGTTCAATCGCCGCCCAAAGTAACTCATCCTCATCTTTAGCAACCACTTCGGCATTCGACGGTCTCGAAAACGAACCGCCTTCGTGTACGTCTAACTCGAAAAACTCGGTACCGTTCGATACCGCCATCTCATTAATAATAACAAAATGATGATTAATTATAGTAACTAAGTTCAATTATTAAGAATATTATGAAATTAAGAATTTGTTAAGAGGTTTAATGGAGTGTTTAGTTGATTTAATTAATTAAAATGAGTTGTTAAATTAGGGTTATAAATAGTAAGAGAGAGTCCTGGTCGTAAGGAAATAGTGGAAAGGTTTTCTGTTTTGTTTTACGTGTGATTTTCTGTTATAATTGCTACCTGTGACGGAGCAATGTAGGGTTAAATTTTAGAAAACGTGATTTGGAAGTCCCGCGTATTTTGAAGGGGTGTCAAGTTACGTGTTTGCCCCATCTAGATAGACCTGATTAGGGTGATAACGAGCCGAGTTGATCCAATCTCGAGCTTAGCTTTGCTTGGCTTGTTCTCGTAAATCAAAACTCAAGTTTGAGCCGATCTCGAACTCACCTGAGTTTGAAAAAATCGAGCATATATATAATTGTTAAATAACCAGCCATTTTCTTTTATTTCGATATTTTCATCAATGTAAGGATTTGAAGGTTATGTATGAAAAATTGAAAATATTGGACAATCGATAGAACATTTAAATGGTTATACAAAGATATAATCATGATAAATATGTTAATAAAATAAGACCGATATAATTTTATCACACAAGTTTGAGTCGCTCGCGAACTTTTCGAGCCGAACCAACGTTAGCTCGGAATGACTTGTTAAATTATCGAGCCGAGTCCGAGCTCGGGTCAAGATCACACGATTCGAGCACTCGAGCCTTGACTAAACCGAACCCAAGCTAGTCGCGAGCTGTCTCGTCTCAATATCACCTCTAAACCCTAAACCAGACAAACTAGTCGGGTGTAAATTGGGTTAAACAAGTCGGGTTAATTTGAGTTTAAAAGAATTTGGATCGGATTGACGGTAAATTATATTCCCCCCCCGCGGAATATACAACCACTAATGCATTACTCTCTCAGTATGGATCATCAGTCTCATTTTGTGTCCCATTATGTGTCTCACTCCATACAAATTTTGACACATCAACCAATTAATATATATACTGCATATTTTATTCCTACAATAGGTGATGTGTTAAAATTTGTATGGAGTGGGACACAGAATGAGACACAAAAGTGGAACAAAAGATCCTTATTGAATGCCTTACTCTCTCAGTCTCACTACAAGGTTTATATGTCTGTTGATTTTTCCTTATATAATAGCACAACCCAAATATAACTAAAATATATCTTAAAAATATGTTATTGTTAAGTCATTCTCGAATATAAAATAATAGCAGATATGTTTAGCCATTTTAAATATTTCAATGTATATCAATTTTGTTTTATTTTAATTAAATGATTATAATTTAGAGTTTAGAAAAGATTATATAGTGATTAAAAGATAAGATCATAATGAAAAGACAGTAATTTATTGAAAGAAAGTCTACATCTAACATATTTCCTTAGTTAAGCGGATTCCTTTTAAAGGGAAAAGTTTTGAGAATTTTTATTCTTAGTATATACTTCCTCTATTCAACTCCACTCTACCACTTTTTTTTTTTTGTACACTATTCACAAGCGATCATATAATTGCAATTTTCTCTCAATATATAAGTAAAAAATATATTCATGTGTGATCTTGTTTGATTCGTCTTTACGAGTACATTATTAATATCTAACTTTTATAATTTTTGCAAACACGTAGCTAACGATATTTACCGTGCAAAACTCGTCTCGGCAAATGTGAAATTTTTTTTTGGTAGAGTGGAGTTGAATGGAGGAAGTAGGAGATTGGGCACACATACTACAAATAGTACTCTTACTTTTGTACATTGCGAACATTTCATATTATTGTTTTAATAGATCAGTTTATTGCCTCTTGACTTGAATATTACTCCATATATGCTAATTCATATAAAATCTTATCATCTCTTTAACTAAGGTATATGCATGGATTATTGATAATGTTGTACTCTTGTGAGATGATACCTTTTTGTAATAATGAGACGACTTTTTTCTTTGTAGCTTTCTTATTGTTGGAGCATAAAACTAATCGTGGAACTCTAGCCATCGGTTTAAGCTTTTGGTAGAGTTGGTTCTATAGCATGTTTTCAAAGTCTGCATGACCAAAAAATCATGGCACCGAATGGCATTCATGTGAGGCGACATATAAAAGTATAGGCATGCGCTACATCCACACTTCGGGCATTCGTGTGAGCTTTTGTTGAGTTGGTTCTTAGACACTTATAAATTATAACCATTTTTGTCATTGTCTTCCTCTATCTTTACATTTTTAGTACCATGAAAACGAATTAGTATATAATAGCAACTATTCAGTAAATTTCCTCAATGAATTGCATCATCATGTTTTTGAATTGACTATTAACAGTGACGGTTAAATCTCGGATCCAACGAATAGAAGGACGAGTTATTGGAGTCGGTCGTTGATTCCCTAGAGAAAACCGCCTCGATGCAACGAATATCTAACTGGAAGTGACACTCTATTCTAGATTCTATTCTTGTCCTTCGATGCAACTCTCGATGCAACTTTCATCTTGGGTCATTCGGAGACAGTCTCTTTTGTATTGTAATTCTCAATAGTCTCAATATATAGAAGTCAATAACCATTGCATCAAGAGTGTCACTACCACTCTACCAGTCAGATATTAAGCCAGTAATTACAGATTAATTAACACAAAGCAATGTTGATCGACTAGGAAAAAGCAGCCTCGGGATGGTATAACAACATTTCATCCCATATCAGGTTCCTTATCTTATCCACCCCAACGTCAGCGTCCACGTCAACCTGACACGGAAATGGAGCAGGTTGTCTCGTGTATTGATCGTGCATATCACACATGTACGGGTGTTGCAGTGCCTCCGCTGCTGTAATCCTTTTGTTCGGATTAAACTCGAGCATTTTACTTAGCAGGTCCAACCCAACACGGTCTGCATCTGGAAACAATGACTTGAAGTCGATCCCTGGTGTGTAAGGCGATGATTTGAGTAGGTCTTGTATCTCCAAATTAGTGATGAACTCCAGATTTGAGACTTCTTGGGTCCCTAGAATGTCGATGATTGCATTCAGTTGATCCAGCGAGTCGTCTCCCGGGAAAAGAGGCTCTAGGCCTAGTAATTCAGCGAAGACGCAACCCACAGACCAGACATCTATAGGGGGTCCGTAGGTGTCACATTCGGCAAGTAGCTCTGGTGCTCTGTACCAGCGAGTTACGATGTAGTCCGTAGGAGCCAGGGTTTGGGGTGAGCCTTTGGTGGTTGTCGCTAGCCCAAAATCACATATCTTCAAGTCATGCTTGGCGTTCACTAGCAGATTATCCGGCTTCAAATCTCGGTGGATGATATTGGAAGAGTGTAGATAGTTCACGCCATTGAGTAACTGCATCATGAATTTCATACAAACTGAATTAGGAACCCCGTAAGTCTCTCTTGAGACGGACATATATATCTGTTTTAAGATTAAAACTAGTTAAATAGCACCAGCTATATTTAGAAACTACTAAATTAATTCTTTTTAGTACTACTGTATTAGAGAATTTCGAAAACCCTAATCAAAGAATAAGAAAAATAGAACCTAATGAAAGAAAGTCGTTTCAACGTACCTGAAACATAAAATACTTGATGAGGTCGTCCTGCAACGGTGGAGAAGAACGAATGAAGCTGACAAGATCGCAATCCATAAGCTCGAAAACCATGTAGACATCCTTCCACTTAACCGAAGGAATCATAACATCTTTCAATGAAATAACATTCTTATGGCAAACATGACGCAAGATTCTCAACTCCCTCAAGGCCTTCAACGCTTCCTCGGAATTCTCAAGGACGTTAATCTTCTTAATAGCGACTTGCTCCTTAGTGACGGTATTAGTAGAAGAACAAACAACACCGTAAGTTCCCCTGCCTATCAGGTCTACACCTTTAGGAACGTACTTAGCTTCGACCTCAAAAATTTCGTTCTCAATTTTAAAAAACCTATGCCTCCCGTCGTTGTCGTGAGTGTTGCGACAATTGCTGTTTATCACACCAACGCTATTACCTTGCATCATCATTGTTGTCTTGAATAATAATTTAGGGTTAATAGTATTGTTAAATATTTTTGTGATTAAAAGGAAATAGAGAATGATTTCTTCTGGAAATATTTATGTGTTTATATATATAGATATACTCACAATTCCTAGCAAAGAAAGGAATTTAGTACATAACTAATTGACTACTAGTCTACTACTGCGTATGATTTTTTTTAAGGAAAGTTTTCTATTTTTGTTTTTGTTTTTGTACTTTCCTAATTACAACTAGAAACATACTACGAGTTAAAAAAAGTTAAAATAAATAAAAAATCGAAAGGGTGATCAATTCGTTGCAAAACTACTTGCTCTAGTTTGACATAAAACCCGACGTCAATTTGGGGGTTATAAAACAATGTCGGTTTAACTTAATCTCTCAATCGCTGAAGCTAATTAACAAGAATGTAAATTTAAGACGATTATTTCGTTAATCAGAATGTCGAGCTTTATCATAGCTCCTGATACATAATAACTTGCAAACTGTAATATAAAAAATGTAAAACTAAGAAAGTACAGCAACATTACAAGATATACAAAAAAAATGATCAGATGTTACAAAATTAGAGGTGAAGGGACAACTGATCAATGCCGGTTGATAGCGCCACATGATCGTCTAATCTCTCCTTGCTTTCCAGTAAGAACACCAATTCTTCCAATCTTAATCATAGCCTTACGAAATTTATCGAGGAAGAAACCGTCATTACTGTAAGCAAGTTTCTTAACAATGCTGTTAGTTAGAGGTGAATTTGCTATATTGACATCGGTTTTAAGAACTCCTCTGTTTGCTACTAATTGTTTGTAGTATCGTCCATTGGCGATCTTATAGTAACCCTTTGGTGTTTGATCCAAGAATGTCGCTATGTTGATCTTACCATTTCGCGGGCATGTGTTCGTTAGGGTCTTCAGCAATGCCGGGTTCATTCTTGGGTGGGGTTTACCGGTGCTGTAGAAATTGTATAGACGATTTTGGGACTTGTCACAGTGTACATTTCCGACAGTATGTCCTGTGATACAATAATAATGAATTATTGAGGTCGAAAAAAAACAGTTTAAATTTTGATTTATTCACAATACAATTCTGTAAAAAAAAAAAAAAAAAAAAAAAAACTTGTATCTGTAATTGGTTTTTTTGTCACATTTTCTTAACTGGTTAATATAAAATTCTTTCTATTTTTCAAATTAAAAAGATGGATATTTAAAGTATGCCACAAACTTTAACTGGAGCATAGAAAAGTAGTAATCTATTATTTGTATATACAAGAGTGTGTTAGTTCTAACACAAAGAAAATGAATCTTCCAACTTAAACTAAATTTCATCATAAATTTAAGTGTTTTCATGTATTTGATCAAGCATTGTTTTAAATTGTCAATCAAATCCATCATGTTCTTCTTCATATTACTTACTATAAACTTATTCAACTCCCTAAATCAGTCCTTTTCTTATGCCTGGTCGACGCCTAATAAATCGCCTTCCTTGAGCTTCTCGGCGGTCCTCATCCACCGGAGCTCACCTGAGTCTCCATTCTATAACCCGAACTACACTCGAGAAAATCACATTGAGGACGGAATTCTGAACACCAAAGCGCGAATGCAATATTTCGGCCAAATTAAAGACGTAGACAAAGGTTATGTGGCAGCTCCTCTTTCGGGTTGGAACATGCTCATGAGGTACACAATAGGGACGCCACCAGTGACGAGTTATGGCGTATTTGATACTGGTAGTAGTTTCACTTGGATTCAATGTCAGCCTTGTATTCACTGCTATAAACAGGGGAGATACCCGGTTTTCAACCCGAATAAATCGTCTTCTTTTCAAGTTGTTTTATGCAATGATACTCATTGTTCCATGGCACCAGGTCAATCTTGTCGTAGTTCCAATACTAACGACTTCTGTCTCTACAACGTTACTTACACTGAAAACTTGGTATCTTCGCGAGGAGTGCTCGCAACAGAGAGAATCACTCTTTCCGCTTACAACACAACAAAAACCGTGTCTCACGTAATTTTTGGTTGCGGTCATGACAACCATGACAGACGAAAGAGCCCTGGAATTGTCGGTCTAGGCAATTCTAGCTTATCGCTTATTCACCAGTTGTCAGTGTCGCTTTTCTCCCACTATGTGATCGCTAACAGCAGTCACATAGAGGGAGTAGCATATTTTGGACCAGGCTCATCCATACTCGACAACACTACCGTTGTCACTGGCATGACAACGCCATTGTTGCCATCTCAACAAGGCATTTATTACCTAAACCTCACCGGGATCAGTGTAGACGGCTCAAACCTTGACCTTCCTCCAAATATCTTCGAAAAGTCCCTAAACAACACGGCTTCTGGATTTGTTATCGACTCTGGAACCACATACACGACACTAAAAGCTGAAGCGTTCGACATGATGGTAAGTGCTATAATGGATGTAATGCAGAGACATGTTCCTGAAAGCACTAAACATTTCGAGCTATGTTATAAAGATGTGAATGACGCGCCAGAGGTTGTTTTCCGATTCTATGGACTAGACTATGTAATATGCGATGCCAATTTATGGGTCCGACATCAGGGACTATACTGCCTGGCTATAATAAGGCTGAATGAAAGTCGGGGGAATGTGTCTATACTTGGTTTTCACCAGCAAAGGAATGTACAGGTCGGTTTCGACTTGGAGAATAATCTTCTTAGTTTGATGTATCCTCAGGGTTGTCCTCCTGATGCTATTGATTTCCTGGAGTCTGGAGCCATAGATTCAATCCTGTGAAAAAAAATACCTCATTCGTCTCAATCATTTGTTTACGTTTTATTAAACTAACCCTCGTACAGAAAATAAATGACTGAGACGGATGAAGTAACATAAGATTGACAGTGAGAAAACAGCAAAATAAGAAGGAAAAGATGTCACTTTTGACATAAAGTGGAGTAAGTTTCTTGTTAAGGGACAAGGTGGTTCTTATGTCTGGCTCTTTGAGTAAAGTAGCATCATGAAAGTTGTATTTATCAATAATAATTATTGTTAGGGAAACAGTTTCCTTTGGTGCACTCTAATGTACAGTAAATGCTAGCATATGAAGTAGACAATAAAAATCTGTGGCCAAGAATTGTGATTTAGCATTCTTTTGTCTCATTTTCGTCTATTATCTCGTGTCTTACTACTTTTTTCGATGACACGTAATCCTTGAACATAGAAAATATCAGGTAAATCTCATTAAATGAATGATATGTTAGAAGATGAAGGTGATGAAATACCAAAATAGAATAGAAAAATCCGGTACTAGAATTAAAAAAATATCTCCTTTGATTTTACCCTTAATGCCAAGTAGAAAGCAAGAATTACTAATTGAGATTTAGACTAATTACTTTGATACCAAATTCATAGCAAAGCTTACAATTCTTTTGTTGAATTAAATGATTTCATAAAAGTCAAATGGTAACAAAACAAGATTATAAAATCTTTGAATTTAATTAATTCTTCACAAGTAGTTTTGACTCCTTGTATATGTATACAATTGTCACACAAAGGTTATCAAGTATCCAACCAAAATACCTACTTCATCGAATTTAAAGCTACAGACTACACAGTTAATCAGGTACACTTATTCCGTTAATCTTAATGATTTCATCAAATTCAAATGAAAAAAAAAACCTCGAATTCAAATATCGTGTTTAATTCTCACAAGATATATTTCCCAACTATATTCAGACAACTACAGTTAATCAGTTACACTTCTTTTACTAAATTCACTAACTTCACCAAAATCAAATGAAAAGAACCACAAATTTCACAATTGTCGTATTTAATTCTAACCAGATATATTTCCCAACTATCATAAAAAGATTATCCAGTATTCATCGAAAATACCGACCATATATACCACCGTTATTTATTTATTTATTTCAAAATAAAGAAAAAGACAACCCAAGGACACAAATCAACACCCCCCACAAAGCCACAATTATATTGCCACCTAAAGTCTTACTAGTAGTCTAGTAGACTAGTAGTTCCTAAAAATGATCCTTTCAAAAAAGCAGCTCGTCTTCCTGAACACAGAAATTTTTCGTCATAAGCTGAAAATGGATAATGTTTCTTTTATAAGATGCAAGTGGGGGATTCATTTGTCATCCAGTTACCTTCCCACTTGCATATTTCGAGAAAAACACTATCTGTTTTCAGCTTGTGACGGATAGTGTCCGTGTTCAACGACAATTTAGGTTTAAAAGGTTTGTAAGAGTGCTTCTACTTGTGCACTTCCACTTCTACTACTTTTGTTCACAACTAAACACAAGTCAACAACATTCTTCTCCTCTCTATCTCTCCTCCCCAATTTCCCCCACGCGCCACCTCTCTCCACCACGCGCCTCAAAAACACTCAAAATTAATGAGTCAACAACAACAACAACAACAACAACAACAACAGGTGGTTCAAATGAATGGCGATACAAGAGGTAAACATCGGATAATGGCGGAATTAAAGCGGTTAGATCAAGAAACAAGATTTTTAGAAGAAGAATTAGAACAAATTTCTAAAACTGATAATAATTCTAATTCTTATTCTAGTGTTAATGCTTCTGTTGCTTGTACGGAATTATTAGGGTTTGTTGATTCCAAACCTGATCCTCTTCTTCCGACTACTGTTGCTCCTGTTAATTCGGCGTGGGATCGTTGGTTTGAAGGACCGCAGGATTCTAAGGGTTGTCATTGCTGGATTTTGTGAATTGGACTCGGAATTGGAGTCGGAATTGGAATTGGAATTGTTTCGGGATGATTTGTTATTTTAACTGATGGTGTTATAATTTAAAATGTTTGTACAATTGTTGTTGTGAAGTAATTATAATGTGAAATTTCGGCATTGTTGTGTGAATTGGTAGTTTTAATGTGGTCTTATTCTCCGTCTTCATTTTCATTTTCATTTTCGCTTTGAGTTTAGAGATTATACGATTGTATGCGTGCAATTGAGTGTTAATTACTCCTTCCGTCCCAAGCATTGGGTAACTTTGATTAAAATACACCTCACAAGTCACAACAAGTAAAAAAGATAAATAGCGATTTTGATTAAAATACTCTCAGGGCTCAGTCCACACAGTGAAAAGAGGTAAATAAATTGTCGGGATGGAGAGTATTGTATTTCTTGGTCTGTATAACCGTCTCAGAAAAGAACCACTGCAGGAGACCGGGATGGGGAGTGCTAGAGTCTTGACTTCAGTTTGAATATTGCAGTAAAATTTGCTGTCAAAAACACCAGTTACTGGCTAAAAACACTATGATGCCGGTAAACTGATAATTAAAATGATTCACCAAACAAAAACTCGGTTAACCTAGTAAAAGAAAATATGAGAAACTAAAGAGTGGTACAATGGTAAATATTTACGGAGTTGTGTGCACGGATGAGGGATGAGAATCTGAGAGTGGTAACCTGTCGAAGTAAGTGAATAGCCGGGTTATGTTCTCCTTCATGAAAACTGATAATTCAACGGTGTCCTTTTCATCGATATAAATCCAAAGATCACCTGATTCGACGTGTTTAAGAGCATCTCGACAAAAGGGACATGATTGGGACCGAGCATACCTGAAGTAAAATTACAAGAGTTTTAGCATCAGACTCGCGTAATATGATCTCACTGTTATAAGTCAAAAACCTTAGAATGCTATAGTACTGCTGCAATTAATTGCAGGAAAGAAAAACACTCTGTTAATATCTCACTGTCATAAGTCATAAACTTAGAATGCAATAGTACTGCTGAAATTAATTGCAGGAAAGAACATTCCATCACAAAGCTAATGGTCTGAATTCTGCAGGCAGCGTCGTAGTCTAATTCAGTCATTTGCACAAGTTTCTGGCTTAAAAGCCGAATAAATGCAGGCAACAGGTCTATCATGAGACTCGCAAAAACTTATGAGACGGTGTCAACGGTCTCACGGACAAACCAGTCTGTAGCTAGCTTCATAGAAGATTTTCGTTTATATACAGAATTCTAAATTTTTATGCAGAGAGCTCGAAAAAATTGCAGCTTTTCGGTTAAAAACAAGCAGAGGGCTCACCAGTCTTGGTAACACTTGAAGCACAATGAGTGACAGCAATGTGGCAGTACAACCTTCGGGTTCATCTCCATACATATACCACACTCCTCTTCCAGCTCTTTCTCCAGTTTCGTTAATTCACGCCTTTCATGAGGACCGTATTGACTATACCTTGTTGTAGAACATAACTCCTTTTGTTTCCTTTCTTCAAATTCTGTGATTGCTGTTTGCAGTTGCAGCAGTGAAGGAAAAATCACACCTAACCAAAACGACAAGGCTTTAACACCCTTTTTTATCAATAACTTCTCCTTTAACTCCGGGAAAAAAAGAGGAAAATGGAAACCATATTAAGAGGTAAGATGAAGATGCTGATGCTTGGAGCGAGTAATGGTAAATATCTTAATTCAAAACTCACCATAAAATTCTTTAATGGTTGCTTTCTTTTCATGGACAAACATAGTGGTCTTCCCATCTGAATAAGTCTGTACCCACCAAATCGATAAATCAATACTGTAAGCATATGGTAAGGAAGCTCTAGTTGACAGCAGACTTGTCTAGCTCTAGCGGTTTCTAATGTAAAGGAATCGGCGAGAGATGAATACCGTGTATATTAGAATCTTGAGTAATCCGAGAGCACCAGCAAGGTTACAATCAGCCCACTGAACAAGAAAAAGACAGAAGTGAGCTGCTGGACTGAAGGATAGTCTCATTTGGAAGTAAGCTTTGTCAGGATGCCGTCTATACCCCGATGCACTGCAACAGAATACGAGGACAGTATAGGTTAACAGTGTGATACGTTCAGTATCAAAAATAAAAATGGAAAGCTCTATGCATCGTATAAGACATCTTACACGCTCACTGTACGCACCAAATCAGAGACAAATTGACAAATACGAAACCAGACAGCATAAAATTTAAGATCAAATGATAGAAATCCAATTAGATACTGTGATTCATGACCGGAATTAAGCATCGCTCTAACTGCTTCAATTAAAGGAATGGTATCACATCTTAATAATCTGTATTTCTTACAAAATGAGTTATTTATGTAGAGTGGAAAAATGGAGCTTCTAAGCGCAAGACTGTACAAATCCCTCAGACTTTAACATTGAGTGAAATCTAATAGGCAGTTTCGACTTTCGACATTTAATAAAGGGCAGAGGCTTGTGAACATTGCTTCTTTTGTTTACACACTATGCTCCACTCCTGTCACTCATGATCGACATTTACCATTCTTAGAATCTAGACAAAATCCGAAGGAATGCACAAGAGGGTACTGATTGTTCCAGCTCATAAAACTAATAAGCGAAAACTTCTGGGAAGCGATGCAAGAGGAAATCGATTGTTTCAGCTCATAATCCGAACCACAGCCAATTATCATGCAAAGTCAGTACCAATCATACCCGACTAATTTCTAGAAACCCAAGAACAAGCAAATTGAATTAGTACTGTCGAAAACTACACTTTAGTCATCACCTATCTACAGCTGCCTGATTACCAGTTTCGACCACAATTAGTACCTAACTCCAACTTCAGAAGCAAATTAACAGCTAAACATCGCAATCTCAATATAACATCAAAATTACTACAATTACTGAGTACATAATCATCTAACTCATCAATTGACAAAGATAATTCGAATCACGACCAATAACTAAGCAAAGTCACTGCCAATCAAACACATGTACATTTAAACGTTAGTCATGGGTGCCTAAGGCCCCTTGCAACCACGGGTGAGGGAACCGAGTTGATTTGGGTCAACGAATTTGCAAATTACAAACCTCGAAGTATAGTATACACTTAATGTACATTCATAATTGGGGCATCATTATTTTGTGGTGTACAGGACCTCTATTTGTTTTAAGACGGCCATGAACGTTATTATTTCAATAAAAAAAACACGAAAATTCCAATAAGACCACTGTACTACATACAACTAGTACTACGGCCTCATTCCTCACTATACACCTCAGTTAACGATACCAAGAATACCATCAACTCCTCGCATACGAGCAAACCAAACATCTAAAACTTTTAATCTTCATAAATAATAATTATAATATATTAAAAAGCATCATGAAAACATATACAGTACAAATAACTAAATTCACACAATTAAATTACTTATAAAATAGAGAAAAAAGAGAAATTACAGAGTATTGGCATACTGAATATCAGCTTCAAGAGCTTTGATTGATTCACGTAAACTCCTCCTCATTTTACTCTTCAATCAAAATTAATCACCAAAAAATATAACATTAAAATTCATAAACTATAACAACACTTTTATTCCAACTATCACTTGCCAAAAACCTATGGATTATCAGTTTTTCTGACGTGTTATATTTAGAAAAATCAAGACGATATACCAAAAAAATTTAACTCTATTTCAAAATGATCAAAAATATAAAAAAGACACGGGTATCGATAATTTTTGTGTAAAACCGTTTTTATTAGAAGAATTTTTGAAGAAAAAGTGTACGAGTTTTTTTTTTTTTTAAAGTCGTAAGACTATATTAGGGGGAAAAGAGATATAGAAACATATAGTGGTTAATAGATTTCTTTGGGCCCAAGTTACAGGATGCGGCGTATTGTATGTGTTTGATTTTAGGGAAGTTTTGTGTTTTTGTCGAATTTTAGTGATGGCTAAATTCATGCAGCAGTTTGACTACAGTAAGTGGATTGTACATCTGTTGTACTACCACCAATAATGTAGTTTTTGAGCTTTACAATAAAGTTTTTGAGTATAGTATTTAAAAATTATGAATTTTCATATAAAGTTTTTTAATTCATTAATTTGAACATTAAGCTCAAAAAAAGTTGCAATAAAACTCAAAATACATCACATATAAGATTTAAAATGTAATTTATAAACTTTAAAAAACTCGAAAAAAAATGCATAAAAACTCAAATTCATACTAGTCTGAGGTAGTTATCCGATTATAATCCTTTTTCTCGTTGGACTCATATAGTCATCTGAAGTTATGAACACTATATCACCCGTTGTAATACAACTAGTAGTTTAGAATCCGAGCTAGGTACTAAATTTTTCGAGTTTTTTTTAAAGAGTCCGAGTTATATTATATAATTTCTGAACTTACATACTTAAATATAAAAAAAGATAAATTTTTAAAAAACTTAGAAAAATTATACATAAGCTCGAATAAATATATAGTGGTTGTACAATATTTATTAGTCGTATTATATATACAACTTGAGATTAGAAACACCAAAAAACTAATGTTTTCAATTTATGATTTTTCTCAATTCTTTTTGCCACTAAATCAATAATAGCGATTTACACTTTTGTTTTTATATAAAGTATAGGTGGAGTAGTCATTATATGATATTAATATTAATAAAAGATTTAGTAACTTATAGTTTTAGTAACTTCAAAGTTCAAAACATTGACAAGCTAGGCCAAACTTGTGCTTATTTAGCGGAAAAATATTCAAGCTAGGCCAAACATACACATGAAGGAGTTGAGATTCTTACAAAATTCAAAACACAAATTAAAAAGTATTTACGTAGAAAATTCTTTGTTTCTGTTAGATCTTTCTTCATCTAAGTGCATAAACCCAAAAACAAAACAAAAAAAATCAACCCAACCAAAAACCAAATTATTGATCAACACAAAGAAACAAAAGCGAATAATTTCATGCCATACATCAACATTGATGAATGATGATCATTATTAGAGATATTTATTAGAGATATTAGGAAAATATATTATTGGAGATTATACAATGAATGACATAGTAATCTATCATTTCTCGTAATCATCCGTCTTGTAGACGTATAATCTCCAATAATATATTTTCCTAATATCTCTAATAATCATGTCTACTATATATTAATTATAAACCTTCATAGTATTTTACAATCAACTAATCAAGCATATCATAGCTACTTAAATTATCGAAGACGACATATTTTAAACTCGACATCATCAAATCTAACACAAAATTCTTAAATATTCAATTGTAAACTATATCAATAATATTATGCATGTGTTAAATGTCAAATGTTACAAGGAATTTGCTTACCATGACTTATATAAATCTAAGAGAAGAAGGAGAGTGGTAAAAAGGAAGGAGTAAGGTTGGCAGGTAAAAGAAAGTATATTTTATTTTATTGTATGCCAAAGTTTTTTTTACCAATTTGTCGTTGACATCTTAGATTGTACGATTGTATGCGTGCAAATTACTCCCTCCGTCCCAAGTATTTGTGTAACTTTGATTAAAATACTCCGCAGGGCTCAGTCAACACAGTGAAAAAAGGTAAATAAATTGTCGGGATGGAGAGTATTGTATTTCTCGGTCTGAATAACCGTCTCAGAAAAGAACCACTGCAGGAGATCAGGATGGGGAGTGCTAGAGTCTTGACTTCAGTTTGAATATTGCAGTAAAATTTGCTGTCAAAAACACCAGTTACTGGCTAAAAACACTATGATGCCGGTAAATTGATAATTAAAATGATTCACCAAACAAAAACTCGGTTGAATCCTTCGTGAAAAAACCTAGTAAAAGAAAATATGAGAAACTAAAGAGCAGTACACTGGTAAATATTTACGGAGTTGTGTGTACGGATGAGGGATGAGAATCTGAGAGTGGTAGCCTGTCGAAGTAAGTGAATAGCCGGGTTATGTTCTCCTTCATGAAAACTGATAAATCCAAAGATCGCCTAATCTGACGTGTTTGAGAGCATCTCGACAAAACGGACATGATTGGGACCGAGCATACCTGAAGTAAAAGTACAAGAGTTTTAGCATCAGACTCGTGTAATATGATCTCACGCACTGTTACAAGTCAAAAACCTTAGAATGCTATAGTACTGCTACAATCAATTGCACGAAAGAAAAACACTCAGTTAATATTATTGATATATATCAGCATCAAGTTAGTTAGAAGTTAGTTACTAACCTGGTCAAAGGTTGACTATAGTTTGTTAGAGGTTAGTTAGGATATGTAATACTATAAATACATGCATAAGCTAGATTGTAAACCATAATTGAATGTTATGAAAACAAGATTACTCTTTATTAAATTTCATAATCGGGCCTGGGTCCAACCCGTACTGAGGAGGGAGAGTCCACTTTATAAACCCAAGGGGGTTCCACTCTAAAACCAATTGGCAATAGAGGGAGTAGCCCATTGCCTTATAAGGTGGTAAACTCTCCCCTCTTTTATCAATGTGGGATTACACTCACATGTGGGAAATCGGGTTTCTTCACACTCTTAAACATCAAATATCAGAATTTAATCATTAATAACATTACACCAATACAAGATTATTGGTTGTTTTTACATGGTATCAGCTTCTTTCATAATCAAGAACATATAACAAACATACGCTTCCGCATTCAAATCTCCATTTTCTACAATATTCATCAACATTATGCCTGATCCAATTCCAGCTCCAACTCAAACATCTGATCCTTATGATTTCTATGACGATCCTCTTTATCTTTCTTCTTCTGATCAACCATTTTCTCAAATTACTGCAACTTTGTTTGATGGTTCTGACTTCCTCAGTTGGAAACAAGATGTTATGATGGCACTTGCAGCAAAAAACAAGGATGGCTTCATCAATGGGATGTTGACTAAACTAGCAAGCACAGATAGGAAGTACCATCAATTCATTCGTTGTGACTTAATGGTTCTTAAGTGGATCCTTAACTCCATTGACAAGCTGTGACACCCTCAAATTTGCGGAAAGAAAAAAATAATTTAAATACATAAAGAAGGTGTCATAAATAAAAAGGGTCATTACAAAACGGCAATAATATTCTACAAAAGAAATATACAAGACGGGAGACATATCTCCCGTATAAATACGGAAATAAACTAGTGTATAACAATATACAAACTATGAACCGAATATAGGTCCAAGGTAAAACTTCACTCGCTAGCTCGTCCATGTACCCAAATATGCAACACCACCTGTTCGACCGCATTAAATATAAACACGGAAGCCACAGTCAGTGGGGAGTAACTCCGAGTTCTCCCAGCCACGAAATGTCGAGTTTAATGAAACATGAAAAACATAAAAGCAATGTATATAGAAAATACAAAACCTTAACATATCTGATATGGTTTTCATGTTATGAAACAGTTAACTAACATATAACCTATCATATGAAAGCTATCATGTGAATTCGATAATAAAATATAACTCGAGGTAGGGAAGCTGGTATGCTGGCTCAGCGGTTACCAAGTAACATGGCCCTGATACACTCAAAACCTAATCAACACGTAATCATGTGAATCAGTTAACAACCGTTAATCCAAACTCTATCAATCCTAGCCGGCTTGCATCTCACCTTCTAGAACTCATAGAATCATACATACATGAAAGACCAATACCTCTACAAACAGGCATAAGTTCTTAGAACCGTCAATAGTCGACTTCTGTAACTCGAGGCTATACCACAAGGTAGGAAAACATCCTAGTCCTAGACTGATCAAACCTAGCGACAACAGCTATTCCGTTCCCCGTCCCATGACATAACCGTCTATGAGAAACTCTACTAGGCGACCCCCTAAGCAGAGATGGCTAGTACTTTAGCTGGTTCCAACCCCAAAACGGATTAGGCAACCATGCCCCGACTTGGATATAAACCCACCAAGCCGAGACACAAAAGCTATCAAGCGGCAAACTCCGTATGCTCGTTAAAGATAGTAGGGCCTATCAATGTCATGGTCCAAGATACTCATTTAGAATTAGCATGGTCAAGACGCCATATACTCATAATTCTCTATGGGTACTTAGTCAACACGACACCAACCATATAATTAAACAGTCACGGGAAAAACATCCTATCATGTGACTAATTGCATATAAATCATATTCAAATATCATATCGCCTCATATCTAATAAGGCTAATTCAATAATTAAATACAACCTTACTTGAAGACAAATCCCCGACCCGAGTCCCGCGACGGGTCATCAGTCAAATCGGGGCTGACTAGATCTTAGTTTGACCAAACCCGTTGGATCAAACCGGCTAGAAACAGAGTCTTAGCCCTCGAGGCTTGAACATAAAATCACATATTCAATACATGTTATTATATTAAAACTCCTAACATGTGAATAATTAAATCTTACGTAAACCCCCGTTTGACTTAAAGGCTATCAAATTAAACCACGATCTCGTCTTATAATTTCTAACATGTGAGAAATATTAATTTTATGAAAACCTTTTTAATTAAATATTTTACTTATTAATATTTCTCGCTTGCTAATTATTACAAAACACGATAAAATTGACGATAACTCAAAAACCGTCACGAGTCCCAAAGTGGGACCCATGGGTTGAGTTGGGCCGGACCCACATGGGCCTGGACTGGGCCCCACGGCTGTTTTGGCTACCAATGGGCTGTTTTGATTTAACTTTTCTAAAACCGATTTCTCATATTTTCCCGCATGCTTAACATAATTAAAACCCGTCAAAACAACAATTAAACAATCAAACATCGACACAACCCAAACACCAAAACCCGGACCCACCCTTGACCAACCCAGACCGGCTGGACCGGCCTGAACCGGTCTGACCAGCCTGAACCGGCCGGTTCAGCCACCACCACCCACGGCCAACTACATGGCTCAACAACCCCAATTCCAAATAAATTCTAACATGTTTTTAATTACTAACATCCATTTTTAAACATCCAATTTAACCATCCAACATGCAACAATCATCATCATGAAGAAATCATAAAAATATAACAAGACACTAGCATATTTATAAATTTCCTACAACATAATAAAATTTACCACTTATCATGCTACTAACTAAAATCATAAAATCATAATAATATGAACAAAAACTAAACATGAACCAAAAACTAAAGAAAACCAAAGCTATGTAACATTTATCCGTCGAGTAACTCGGAATCGTTACCTTAGCTAGCTAAAATCAAGTAGCACCAAAATAATAAGAACTAAGAAAATAAGAAACCCGTCTTCTAATCTTCTCCTAAAATATAAGAGTCCCCAAATTCGTCTTCAAACTCTTCCCCTATAAGAAATAACAAGAAAACAATTATTAGAACTTAAACTAAATTTCTCATAATTAAAGTGTTGAAAACGATCTTGACGGAATTGAATTTAAAACGTACTAGAAGATGGAGAGCGAAGAGGAGATCCTAGAAATATAAATTAGGAAGGATTTAATTAAGAAATGAAGGATTTATGGAGGTTTTGCTCAAGAACGATGAAGAACAATTGATGAACGATGAAGAACACGAAGAACGATTAAAGAAAGTGATATTTTGATCTTTATTTGATTTGTTGAAAAGTGAAAAGGTGTTTGTGAGTAAAGTGGAGTGGAGTTGGACGTGAGTTTATAGACAAATAAAGGTGTTGAGTTTTAAAATTGTTGTTCCGTAATTGACTCGCGTTTAATAATTATTTTACGGTAAATGATTAAATATAATTAACGATAAAGTTAATTATAACAAATATCTAGATATTATGATTATTGTATCCAAAAGTAATGAAAATATCAAGGCCATTAGAGGACTTTTGAGCCGTGTGGTATGGTGAGCAACGGGTCTGTTTTTGCTCGATTTGCGTACGTTTCGTTAACGGATCGATAAAGTTGAAAATATCTAAGATATTCTTATTAGTTTAATCAAAAGAATTAAACTATCTCATGTGAGTGGAAAACGATGACACGGGCGCGCGACTCATGCCAAAGTCGAGTTTCGATTTTGTTGCGCGCATTACGATGCGTCGGGAATAGTTAAATGACGTTCGGTTAAAACCGTAAACGTTATTCTTTAAATTCCGAATAAATTCAAAATAATTATATTAAATTATGATAAATCTTAATAAATCCAAATAAAAATAAATCAAAAATATTATTTTTTTAAATAAAATTTCGGTCTTCATACTTATGAGACGAGTCGGGAAAAGTCAACGGAAGTCAAAGTTGACTGAAAAGTCGAGAAAAGTCGAAGATGACTTAAAAGTCAAGAAAAGTTTAGGACGACTTAAAAAAGAAAAAGTCAAAGACGGTTTAAAGTCAAGAAAAGTCCCAAGATGACTAAACGGTCTTTTCATGAAATCCCTCAAAAATTCCAAATACGAACGCGGAATTTCAAAATAAGACTCCGAACAAAAATTCCTATTTTAAAAACTTAAGTTCTACTGAAAAGTGTTAGTAAATATTTTCACTAGAAAAATAGGGTATATTTCGGGTTGTTACACAAGCCTTTAAGGGAAAATCTCAAATACATTCGAACTGCCAAAGAACTATGGGATGAACTCATGGAAAGATATGGGCAATCAAATTCCATTGAAATTTATCATCTTACCCAAGAACTGAACTCTGTATCTCAATCCAATTCTTCCTTACTAGATTACTACAGCAAGGTCAAGCATTTATGGGAAACACTGGATAGTTTGGATCCTGTTCCGAATTGTTCTTGTGGAAAATTAGCTTCTTGTACATGTACTTTACTGAAAAGAATGCATGCTCGTGATCAACATGCCAAGTTAATCAAGTTCTTGATGGGTTTGAATAATGGGTATGATAATATCAGGACACAGATTCTGTCCATGGACCCAATACCAACAATCAGCAAGGTGCTAGGTTTGTTACAGAAGATAGAAAAACAGAAACAGTTGTCTGATGCTGTAGACAATATTACTGATGTCAATGCCTATGCGAGTTATAAAGCTTCTGATGTATCTCACAACATCAAAAATAATGGACCTTATGCTGATTCAAATTCTGCCCAAAAGTATTGTATTCACTGTAAGATGAATAATCACAATATTGATGAGTGTTTTAGGGTTAATAAATGCACATCTTGTGGGAAGACAGGTCATTCTGTTGACAAGTGTTTTCTGGTTGTTGGTTTTCCAAGCAAGAATAACAAAGGCAAAGGCAAGTTCAATTCTGGTAGACCTGGAGGAAATGCTAATTTCAGAAGAACAGCAAATAATGTTGATATTCTTGATGAAATTTCTCCTTTGGATATTGACAATGAAGCCAATACTTCTCAGTCTACCTCTTTTGATTCTTCTATGATGGATGGTCTGGTTTCTTCAGTTATTGATCAGGTTATGAAGAGGATTTCTGAATCAAAGCCTGGTATATCTTCATCCAATTTTGCAGGTAATCTTCATTATGCACATTCTGCAAACACTGTGTTTCCATTTGATGATTGGATTATTGACACTGGTGCTTCAGATCATATGACATATAATGTTAAGTTATTACACAATTTGATGACATTAAAGAATCCTGTTCTTATAGGGTTACCTGATGGCACAACAAAAATTGTTCGAATTACTGGTGATGTTATGTTAACACCTGCTATAACATTAAAAAATGTTTTACTTATTGATGATTTTAAGCAAAATTTATTATCAGTTACTAAATTGCTTGATAATGACAACTTAACTGCTATTTTCCTGTCTAAATCTTGTCTTTTTCAGGACCCTTTCAATAAGAAAATCATTGCTACAGGAAAAAGAATAGGGGATCTGTATAGATTTCAAAGTGATTACACACAGTCTCTGATTCACAAGTTAGCTGCAGTAGTCTTAAAATTGTTGTCTTCGTCTAGTGTTAATTTTGCTACAATAGGAAGTTGTAAAAAGGATAACAAGGATGTTAGCTTATTGCATTCTAGACTAGGTCATATTTCTATAGATAAATTGAATCTTGTAAGTAGGAACAATTCTATGAAATCTTGCAATTTTCATTGTGAAACATGTATTCTTGCAAAGCATCATCAGATGCCTTTTCCTGTCAGTAAATCCAGAGCATCTTATGTTTTTGAGTTACTTCATTTTGATGTTTGGGGTCCTTATAGAGTTCCTGCCTTGTCTGGTGCAAAGTTTTTCTTGACTATTTTAGATGATCATTCTAGGAATACTTGGACAATATTGTTTCAAACAAAGGATCAAGTCCCTGGCCTTGTTAAAGATTTTTTTGCTTATATTGAGAAACAATTCAAAGCTGTGGTTAAGATTGTTAGGAGTGATAATGGTAGTGAATTTCTTCATCATGCTTGTGGTCTTATGTTTAAAAGTAGAGGAATAGTACATCAAACCAGTATTGTAGGTAGACCACAACAAAATGGTCGGGTTGAAAGAAAACATAGGCATTTACTAGATACTGCTAGATCACTTAGAATTCATGCTCATTTACCTATCAAATTTTGGGGTGATTGTCTTCTTACTGCTACTCATTTGATAAACTTAATGCCTTCATCTACTATTAACTGGAAAACTCCATATGAAATATTGTTTGCTAAGTTGCCTGACTATACTACTTTAAGAGTTTTTGGTTGCTGCTGTTATTCTTCTATGCCACCTACATACTCTGATAAATTTGGCACTAGGGCTAGGAAGTGCATTTTTTTAGAATATCCACATAATCAAAAAGGATATAGACTATATGATATGGAAACTAGAAAGGTTTTTGTTAGCAGGGATGTAATTTTCAGGGAACATGATTTTCTTTTTGATACAACTACTTCTATTTTACAAAATAATCAAGTTGTGAATCCTGCTTCTTCTACTTGCATTTTTCCTAATAACAGGACTCAAACTACAGTAGTTCCTGTCCTAAATAATAATAATGATACTACTAATACTGATATTTCTATGGAAACTGCTGCAATTATTACTCCTGCTCATATTGTTTCTGACAATTGTCAAGAGACAATCATTTCACAAATACCTATCAGAAGGTCTGTTAGGCCTAGACAGCCATCTGTTCTTTTGCAACAATACCATTGTCCATTAAAGTTATCTGGACAGCAAACAAATGCTGCATCAGAAAATCCTACCACTGCTCTCAATGCAACTGTGCTGAAAGGGTTACAAGACTTTGACAGACAGTATGTAGCATCATTAGCCAATGTTCTCCAAGAACATGAGCCTTACACTTTCACTCAAGCACAAAAAGATCCTAGATGGGTTGAGGCAATGAATAAGGAAATACAGGCTCTAGAGGATAATAAGACTTGGGAATTAGTTGAGCTTCCAAAGGATAAGAAAACAATAGGCTCAAAGTGGGTTTACAAGATCAAATAAATACAAAGCTGATGGTACTATAGAAAGATTTAAAGCTCGATTGGTAGCTAAAGGATATAATCAGGTCAAAGACAGAGATTATACTCATACTTTTTCACCAGTGGCTAAGTTCACCACTGTCAGAACATTACTAGCAATGGTTGCAGCAAGGAATTGGCCTCTGTTCCAGCTGGATATAAACAATGCCTTCTTGCATGGGTTTTTAGATGAAGAGGTCTATATGAGACCACCTGAAGGATACAGAGTAAAGACAAGACAAGTGTGTAGGTTAAGGAAATCCCTATATGGCTTGAAACAGGCTTCCAGGCAATGGAACAAAGAATTGACAAAGTACTTAGTCAATCAGGGTTATACTCAATCCAGACATGATTATTCTCTTTTTACTAAATTTAATGATACACAGCAGACCTTTGCTGTTGCACTGGTTTATGTAGATGATGTTCTATTGTCTGGGGATGATGCTTCAGCAATTGCAAGTCTAAAGCAAGGCTTAAATGAAGAATTCTCAATAAAGGACTTGGGGAATGCTAGGTACTTCCTAGGATTAGAGATCTCAAGAAACAACAAAGGCCTTCTCATCAACCAAAGGAAATACATCCTTGATATTTTAACAGATATGAAAATGACAAATACAACAGTAGCTCATTTTCCAATGCAAAAGGGACTCAAATTGAGTACTGATGAAGGACTGCTATTAGAAGAACCAGAACAGTACAGAAGACTAGTAGGAAGGTTGTTATATCTGAATATGACTAGACCAGATATAAGCTATTCAGTGCAGCATCTCAGCCAGTTTGTAAGCAACCCAAGAGTACCTCATTTTCAAGCTGCACTACATGTTCTTAAATACTTAAAGAAGACAGTCAATACAGGTTTGTTTTACAGCAGAGAATCAGCATTACAACTCACTGCATACACTGATGCGGATTGGGGACAATGTGTTTTTTCATGTAAAAGCTTAAGTGGATATTGTGTTTATCTAGGAAACTCCTTAGTTTCTTGGAAAACAAAGAAGCAGAAGACTGTCTCCAAAAGCAGTGCAGAGTCAGAATACCGCAGTATGTCTTATACTAGTTCAGAACTGGTTTGGCTTGACAGTCTGCTACAAGATTTCAGAGTCACAGTTCCAAAGCCTATCCCTCTATACTGTGACAACCGCGCAGCTCAACACATTTCAATGAACCCTGTCTTCCATGAGAGGACCAAACATTTAAGTATTGATTGCCACTATGTTCGTGATAAACAAGATGAAGGGTTTCTACTAACTCAGCATGTGAGGTCTGGATTACAAATAGCAGACATTATGACAAAGCCTCTAGGAGCAGAACAGCATCAGTTTTTATCTGCCAAGCTTGGGTTGGTCTTTGCCCCCGATCAAGCTTGAGGGGGGTATATTGATATATATCAGCATCAAGTTAGTTAGAAGTTAGTTACTAACCTGGTCAAAGGTTGACTATAGTTTGTTAGAGGTTAGTTAGGATATGTAATACTATAAATACATGCATAAGCTAGATTGTAAACCATAATTGAATGTTATGAAAACAAGATTACTCTTAAACATCAAATATCAGAATTTAATCATTAATAACATTACACCAATACAAGATTATTGGTTGTTTTTACAAATATCTCATTGTCATGAGTCATAAACTTAGAATGCAATAGTGCTGCTGAAATTAATTGCAGGAACGAAAACATTCCATCACAAAGCTAATGGTCTGAATTCTGCAGGCAGCGATGTAGTCTAATTCAGTCATTTGCACCAGTTTCTGGCTTAAAAACCGAATAAATGCAGGCAACAGGTCTATCATGAGACTTGCAAAAACTTGTGAGACGGTGTCAACGTTCTCACGGACAAACCATTCTGTAGCTTCATAGAAGATTTTCATTTATATACAGAAGTCTAAATTTTTATGCAGAGAACTCGAAAAAATTGCAGCTTTTCGGTTAAAAACAAGCAGAGGGCTCACCAGTCTTGGCAACACTTGAAGCACAATGAGTGACAGCAATGTGGTAGTACAACCTTCGGGTTCATCTCCATACATATACCACACTCCTCTTCCAGCTCTTTCTCCAGTTTCGTTAATTCACGCCTTTCATGAGGACCGTATCTACTATACCTTGTTGTAGAACATAACTCCTTTTGTTTCCTTTCTTCAAATTCTGTGATTACTGTTTGCAGTTGCAGCAGTGAAGGGAAAATCACACCTAACCAAAACGACAAGGCATTAACACCCTTTTTTATCAATAACTTCTCTTTCAACTCCGGAAAAAAAAGAGGAAAATGGAAACCATATTAAGAGGTAAGATGAAGATGTTGATGCTTGGAGCGAGTAATGGTTAATATCTTAATTCAAAACTCACCATAAAATTCTTTAATGGTTGCTTTCTTTTCATGGACAAACATAGTGGTCTTCCCATCTGAATAAGTCTGTACCCACCAAATCGATAGATCAATACTATAAGCATATGGTAAGGATGCTACTAGTTGACAGCAGACTGCTCTAGCGGTTTCTAAGGTAAAAATTGCTTATTTTTTAAGTCGTTTGAAGTTGTTTTTGCTCTAATATAGTTTGATGTCACTGATCTCTACTTGGATTTTAGAGTTTATACGCACTTTCAAACGGAAACAGGTTGAATTTAAGGTTAATATAATATTTTGACACAATTTCCTGTGTGCTTTTAAAATTACTTGTTTATTTGGGTTGGTGTATATTTAGACAATTGGTTGTCTAGTATTAATGTCTACATAGTTGGCTCTCTATATGAATGTTATCTGGATACTGATAGTATCCCTTGAGGGCTCTGAACAATGCAACTGTTTGGTCATGGACTCGTGTAGAGTGGGAACATCGGTATTACGTAGGCAATTTTGTTGCATATTTATAATGTTGGGCGCAAGATGTGATGTTTTTATGTGTCAAGGAAGCGTTTTAGGAATTTTTTTCTTAAGTAGGCTTTGAACCATACTTATTTATAAAATTAGGGTTCTTTCATACTTATTTACAAAAAATGGGTCCACGTCATCAAAAAAAATTTTTTTTGTTGTCTGTTCACTCAGTCGCTGAACCATTCAGCGACTGAGTTCTTTGGTGTATTTTTTTTTTTACCTCAAATATCAGACCTTTGGCAGAAAGTCTCCCATCAAGCTCAAGTTCTCAGTCGCTGAATGGTTCAGCGACTGAGTTCTGTGATGTATTTTTTTTTTTAACCTCAAATAGCAGACCTTTGGCAGAAACTCTGCCATCAAGCTCAAGTTCTCAGTCGCTGAACCATTCAGCGACTGAGTTCTTTGATTATTGTTTTTTTTTTACGTCAATAATCAGACTCTTGGCAGAAGATCTGCCATTTTGCTCAAGTACTCAGTCGCTGAATGGTTCAGCGACTGAGTTCTTTGAGTTTTTTTTTTTTTAAACCTCAATAATCACAATATTTCCCAAAACATTTTCCATACGTATTTGTACCTACAACCGTCCATACCCATTTTTCAAGAAACACATAAATTTGATATAAAAGGAGCTTAAAATTCTTACACTTAATCCAATACATAACATTAAGTTTTCTTAAAACATAACTATCTAACCAACACATATTTGAAATCTAATACATATTTTCTAGTTGCGTTTTTTTCCCTTCTTGCGTGTTCTTTGAGATGACTCCGCTTCTTCACTTTCTTGAGTCATGACTTGTTGCCTATGTGCAAGATGACGGAAGTCATATCTTGGTGGACTAGGAGGCCTTGGCTCTTGGTAGTTGATCAGATGCCCTTGTCCCGTATTTACAAGCGAATTGAGAGACATGTTCCGCATCTTCTCTATCATAGCATATTGAGCCAAAGGGATGTCATCGGGCATGTTGGAAATCATTTGCTCAGTTGTGTTGTAGGTAACCATGCTTGTTTGAGTCTGAATCAATTTATTATATTTGTACATTAAGTAAATTCTATATTAGAAAGAATGAATTAAACAATTTGTAATTTTGTATATAAATAAGAAAACAAATACTTACTAGTATTTGGAAGTCCGCCGCGGTTGGGTAATAGTAGTGATGATCCTCGTAGTCATCGTTCACAGTTTGGCTTAGAGGTGTAATGATGCGACGGGTAATAGCATTGTACCACTCAAAGTACTCGTCTTCAAAGCTCATCAAACCACAAAAAGGAAGCCCCGGCTCCACTATATTTGACATTCGGTTTTCCCATTTAGCAATCGACTCTTGATGCATAGTCTCATAGTTACCCGACCAGTCGCCCTTTCTACTAATACCATGCAATCTGGTCCAAGTGCTACCCATTTCAGGGATCATTTGTTGCCACCCGAATTGTCGAGTACATCTATTTGGGAAATGCCATTCAACCATTTCAAAGCAAATAAGCGGAGCAATAACGGTCCATTCGGCTTGGTCTTGGACACATATTGGGGAGAGGTGTTGTACCACACTTGGTGTGTATGGTTGCCATACGAATTGCAATTCCACCATCTTGTCTAAGAGGTCCCTAATGACTACCAACCCGAGTCTATGATCCTTAAATCCCCGTTGCACTCTTAGCCATTTACATCCCAAAGGATCTAGCCCAGTCAATACTTGACTCCCAAGGGGATATGCTACCCCAGCCTGTCGAGGTACACGGGACCTAACTATGTCCGGGCGTCCAATTGACACTCTTTCCCAACTCCATAATTGCAATAATAGTAAAGGGCCGGCTATTTCAAAACAATCAACTTTAGTGGCTTTACACAAATTTCGGTAAAGGCATGCCAAGACCCCACTTCCCCAACTAATGTCGTCTATTTGATCCAAATTCTCCAAAAGGGGTAAATAAATTAAACTCACGGTGCTACCGGATTTATCCGGAAACAAGAGAGCCCCAAACAAATAAAGCAAATAAGCTCTTACGTGGCAATGCAATTGATATTGAGAATTAATGTTTGCCACGTTTTGGAAATTGTCATGAAGCCAAGTAAGTTTTAATTTTGACCCTTTTATAGCTTTAATTGACGGTGTTGCTCCTAGCAGACGCACACATAAATGTTGCCACCCCCCCTCACTTGAACCCGTTACCGGTCTCCCACTAATTCTAAGGCCGAAAAGCATGGCCACATCTTGAAGGGTGACAGTTGCCTCACCAAAAGGCAAATGAAAGGTGTGAGTCTCTTGTCTCCACCTTTCTACCAAAGCCGTGATCAAATCGGCATCCAATGGGACATAACAAAATCGAGTAATACCTCGGAATTGGGTGTTGTTTACATATGTAAGAACCGCCTCAGGAACTTTAAATGCTTTAAAGGCTTTCATGTGGCCACGTAAGGTGAGAGGTTTGAGTTCTTCTCCTTCCCAAATCGCCTGACTACGGTGAGTCGATTGGAGATGAAGAATTGTTCCATCATCGGGTCCGGGATCCATCTGAAAAGAAAATTACATGAGGAAGTTGAAAATGTATAGAAGAAATAAATAAATATATATAGAAGAAATAAATTAAAACTACATAATTGAAAATGTATAAGAAATAAAACAAAAACATAATAAATATAAAATAGAAGTCATACATAATTATATTGAAATGGTTGGTTACAAAAGTAATTGACTACATAATTAAAATTGAAACTACAAACAAGAATTACAAATTACATAGTAAATTCAATAGTTTGTGATGAGCTAGCTTTTGAAGGACAACTACGTTTATTATGACCTGCTACACGACATAAACTACATGAGGAAGTTGCTCGTTGATCCATTTCATTGTGGATTCTTTTCGACTTTGGACGACCTTTTGCTCTTTTCATGTCATCATTTGGAGTCAGTTTTGGTCTCACCCATGGCATCCAATATGACTCATCCGGAACCGGGTGGAAACTTGAGCGATATGAGCCATGGTACTCTCCACATGAGTATAATGGATCAACATATTGATCGGAACTTATACTGTTAGCTCGACAAACTGCCATTACATGAGAACATGGTATGTGATAGATTTGCCATTTGTTGCATGTGCAAGTTCTATCTGAAAGAATGACTGTGTGACCATGATTACCTTCACTCTCAAGTCTATTCCCCTCTTCCCGTGACAACCTCATATAGACCTCTTCGTGCATCATAACAAGTAACTTTGTGATGAGCCGCCCGTTTCACATTTTCAGCAAGCTTTTCAGTCACTTTCTCCGACCACATACATCCCTCTAACAACCTTTTGTTAGCATCCTCACGGTGCTTTACAAAATACGAGTTGATCCTAAAAAATGTTGCCTTAACAAGTGCGGTGATAGGTAAAAAACGAACACGTTTAAGAACACCATTAAAACATTCCGAATTGTTGGTTGTTTTGATGCCATAACGGTGTCCACCATCATGACACAAGGACCATTTGCTAAGTGGGATACTTTCCAAAAGTACCTTTGCACTTGGGTTAAGACTACCAATTTTTTGCATGCCTTTGTTAAACCTTTTACGTTGTGCCGCGCATGCCGTTGAAAGGAACGCAAGCTTCAATTCATTACTTTTGAACTTTGTGTTTATGTTTGATGCTTGATGTCGGGTACAAAATCTATGGAACGCTTGTGGCTCGGTCCATCCACCACCCACTTTATTCATTGCCGTCATGATACCTACATGACGATCCGATATAACGCAAATTCCCTCTCGTTGTGTGACATGTTTCCTTATGCAATCCATAAACCACCCCCAAGTATCGATACTCTCACAATCAACTATAGCAAAAACTAAAGGATAAATTTGATCATTGGCATTCACCCCAATTGCAATCAAAAGAACTCCTTTATACTTACCATACAAATGAGTTCCGTCTACGGTAAGAATTGGTCTACAATGTTCAAAACCCCTAATTGAAGGCCCAAATGCCCAAAATACACGATCAAAAACACGAACATTAGAAGGACCCCCAACTTTGTAGGCAAATTTTACAACGGTACCCGGGTTTGTGGTTTTCAATGCTTGGAGGTAACGGGGAAGTAGAGCATAAGATCATTTCCAATCACCATACAAATCCGCCATAGCTTTTTGTTTAGCATGCCATGTTAGAATGTTGGCTCTAAGATTAGATATTTTCACACCCCAATCGGCATCAACTACCGTCCTAATGTGTTTCGCAATAAAACCATTGCTCAAATTAGGATGATCAAGCGGTGGTGCATCAACCACACAAGAGGTATTGTGAGGACCCTTATATGTAACTATAGTGAAAGAATCATTGCTAGCTTCTTTATTAGAGGCCCTCAATGTCCACTCGCATGGACTTGGTTTTCTAGAACATTTGAATGTTACAGTGAGTGGTTTTGATTCCGTCGTTTTGAATGTTTGATTTCTTTCAATGTGATATTGACGGACATATTGTGACAAACCCAATTTATTATTGAACCTTTGACCAACAAGAAACTCCCCACCATCATAACAAGGAACATCAACCTTACCACACCATCTATTAACATACTCCAAATCAATAGATGGTACCCGGCTAAACTCAATTGTAGGAGCAGAAGGGGTAACAAGATCCTCACACTCATCATCCGATTCATTCATCAATAACTCATCCTCATCCTCATCAATCTCATCATCATTGGAATTCAAATCATATTGCTCTTGATCAACACTATTACTAGAAAATGGAGCACTCAACAAAGGATTCTCACCCCTCATAGCTTGATTTAACATGTTCGTAAATAAGTTACGAGGTTGTTGGATGGGTATCAAACTAATGTATAGGTCCATTGAAGAGGCATTCATTTGATAAACACTAGCCCACAAAGCTTTCAATGATTTATCATTATTCAAAGATAACACCTTGTAGCCTCTAGCATTAGGATACTTCATCTTAATATCTAACCCAAATTCACTGCTATTAACCTCTAACTCCTCTCAAATTAAGGAAGTAAGTTCATCAAAGTTATGGTTACTATTGACAAAAACAAAGAAAGGTTCACCATCTTTGTAAGACACATTTTCCCCTTCAACAACTATTTCACCATTAGAGTAACAACATAAGGGATAATTAGTTTTCTCCATATTCAAACTTTACCTATTATCAAACTAAAAGAACCTAACTAAACAACTAGCAACACCAAAATCAAACAAATGAACAAAATATATACTAATTGCAAAAACCTAGAAATTTACTAATTAAACCAACATTCATATAAAACTAACAAGATTTAAAGGTTCAATGCAAGTATACAATACCTTGAAAGAAGTTAGGAAGAGATATGAAGTGGATTAGGGTTGAATTGAGGAATGAATTGGGGATGAAGGATTTTCGGGTTTTTTAGGGTTGGGGTTTTAATTTGGGGATTTTTGGATTTAGAATAAATGAATGGGGGAAGGGGGTTTCGCGTGTTTTGACAGATTCAGCCAAGTTCTCAGTCGCTGAACCATTCAGCGACTGAGAACGTGAGCAAAATGGTCATGTGTCTGATGTTGGAGGTTAAAAAAAAAATACATCACAGAACTCAGTCGCTAAACCATTCAGCGACTGAGAACTTGAGCTTGATGGGAGACTTTCTGCCTAAGGTCTGATATTTGAGGTCAAAAAAAAAATACACCAAAGAACTCAGTCGCTGAATGGTTCAGCGACTGAGTGAACAGACATCAAAAAAAAAAAATTTGCTGACGTGGACCCATTTTTTGTAAATAAGTATGAAAGAACCCTATATTTGTAAATAAGCATGGTGGAAAGCCTACTTAAGAAAAAAATTCGCGTTTTAGAGAGAAAAAGTTGAACCCAGCCCACTAATTAAGTAGTCCATTCCTTGGTGAGACGGTTCGAGTTAAGTACCAGTACACTTCCTCGTCGAACCGTCTCACCCTGTACCACCACCATGACACCCTTTCCCGATAACATCTCCTGTCATCACTCCCTTCATAATACTTGGTTCAAGGCGAATGAATTTCAGATCCAAAAAAAAAAACTTGGAACTAAAATACATAAGGTGGTAATAAAGACAAAAATTTTGGTATATTCTAGACAATAAGTGGGGTGATTTATTTATTTTACCCCTCTAATGCTAGCTAAGAAGACGCTTCTCCCTATTGGTCTAGTAGCGCAAAAGCCACTCTCATAGCCTTCGACAAGTCTCCGGAGGTTTTCCGGCTGTTGTACTTGGTATTACTTATTTCATAAATTCTCATTTAATACGTGTCAAATACATACCAAATTTTCCAACTTGTAAACTATACGAAGAAAATAACGAGCATAGTAAACTAACCTTGAAGAAGCCTGGTAATCTTCAATATTGTTAACTTTGTTGATTTCCATTTCTAGTAACAAAGACAAACAATATGCTTGCAAATTAGACTTTACAATTCTATCTCAATACCAATTTCTTACAAAAATTGTAGCACCACAATTCCAATTCATAACTTATATCAATACCCACACCCCACCACACCACCACCACAACAACTAAAAGTTAACTTTGTTGATATAATTAATATTTTGAATCTTTTTAAAATGGGTTTTGTCTTTCAAAACTATATTTAATATTTATTAGATATAACTGTATTACATAATTTACATAATTCGGCGGAAAAAAAAATATTTTGGCCAAAAAATCAAGTTTTCGATTATGTTCTTCGGACTAATTATTTTGAGTAATGTTTTGCCGAAATCACAAAACTATTGTGGTGACTTTGTACAATAAAAAAACAAAGGAAATAACGTATTGCGATATAATTTCATATTTTTCCTAAAGAGTAAATAAGCTACTTTCGTAAAAATCAATTTTATAAAATTAGTCTCGTATTATAACGTTTTTTTAAATTACTCTCTGAATTTATTCCGGCTGTGACATATCCAATATATATATATATATATATATATTAAAAAAGTTAAAATCATTTATACAAATGGAAAATAAGTTTAAAAACAGACATAATAAGTCATTAAAGTGTGATTTTGAAATAAATATTTTATCCTAGTGTATTTTAAATGAAGACGATTTTTAAAAAAAATGTAATTTCTAATCTAAATTTTTCTAAAGTGATTTATAGAAATGTCTTTGAATTATTATAATCTCTAACTTATTTTTCTTTGAATTTTTTAAATTTAAAACATATTTTTTTCCTTTTCTTTAATTATCTGTTGGAGATCATTTTTTACTTTCAGTTTTCAACGTATTTATTCTATTTAATCATTAATCTAATTGTATTTTCCTTTTTATTTCTAAACCGTTATCCAAATATAATTTTTCACCAAATAAATTATATCTCAAATTCATTTTTCAGTATTGATATCTTACAAACAAATATATAAATGAATTTTTGAATAAAACATTTCACGATCTATTAGTTTTAAACTTCTCAATTACAGATATCAAATAACTTATATATTTAATTTAATATGGTATGTTTTTAAAATGTGATAAAGTCTTTAAAAAATGTTTTTCAAGATTATAAAATTGTAACTAAATTTAATAAAATAAATTAAGTGAAGTTTACAGCTTTAATAAACATAATTATATATTTAGATGAATTTATTATAATATCCATGTTAAAAACCATTAAATAAAAATTTGATTTGTAACGAATCAAAAATTTAGGCGATAAATTTTTTGATTAATGGTATGTAATTTTAGAAAAGTTTCAAATTCTTATTAAACTAAACTAAAGAAAACCAAGTATTTATTCAATAATCAAATTATTTTCAACATTTTATATCTTTTTTTTTATATATTATCTAAATTTGTATAAATTTCATTCAACATTAGTAGTTTTTTTAAAAATAATTTTTAAGTTTTTTTTAACATAAACATATATAGATTCAAGTATGATAAGTTTTTTGCCATGTGTATTTGTTAATTCGTGGCTAAGTAATTATGTTGTCACAGGCAAGAGGTAAATCGTGGCTAAAAAAAATATTTGTTACGGTTTAATTAATGCGGTTGTGACATAGGTCGTGGCAAGATTGACTTTTAGCCACAACTGTAACCATATTCGTGGCGCAAGTGACTTTTTGCCACGAGAAAAGTTTTTGCGTGGCATAAAATGTTTTCTAACTTAGTGAATGAATTTTTCCCGTGGCTAAGCAAATTTTAGCCACGGATTCTATATTACCGTGACATAAATCGTAGCGCAAGTGTCAATTTGTTGTAGTGTAACATGATAAAAAAAACATACAGCCAAATTGCAGAGGACGAAGGAAGAAGTAGCTTAGGGAGAAAAGTGAATGTAGAACTACATTAGGGATCCTTCATCTTGGAGAAAGGGGACAAAATTGATATTAGACAGTTAGTCTCCAAGATGAAGGATCTTATCTCACTTCCTTTCCCAGACAATACGATTGATGATGCGTATAATCTTCCATTCGAATTGACAAAATTCTTCGATTTTGCATCCGAAAACAAATGGTACGTTTTCCTAAACTAGTTACTTGTATTTTCTTCAACTTGCATCAATTAACTACAAAGCGTTGTTGCAGGGGTTATCTTCCATGTTATGTCATTTATAACTATCCTTATTTTTGGTCAAATGAAGAGAAATCACTTTCATGCTCGACATGGCATTTTACAACAAGGAATATAAATTTCTCGAGAATAAAATTCAGACCGTAATATTACATTCCAATGCTTACCAGGACTTGTACCATCAGTCCTGGGGTACTTAAGAAAATATTTGAGAGACCATCAAAAAAAGGTTCGAGGTTTCAAGGCCACCGTCAATCTCGTCAAGTGGAAATGATACATTATGTTAGAGTCGTGTATAATCATATCAATGATTACGATTGTAGTGAGGTTAGTCTTGATAGACTTTAATTTGTGTCTTTTTAGCCTTATAAATATTGTTTTTTTCGGTACCCTTGTTTTTTTTAATTCTGTTTTTTTTTCTGTGTGAAATCAGCACTTTGACACCTTTACCTGGTTGACGTGAAATGGACCCGACAACAAACCCAAAACAAACCCAAAACCCGAAATGACCCGATCTGACTCGAATTAACTTGAAATTAACGAGAGACCCGAACTGACCCAACCCGAACTAGTCCGACCCGAACCCGATCAAATTTATCCGTTTGCCAGGTCTAGCATATATATTAGCCGTGTTTGGCAAAATGGCATAACCAAATTTATAATAATGAATAATGTTAGCAGCATACGGTTACAGATTTGCCTATCAAATTAATTTACCAGATTTAAGAAAATGTGTTTGGCAGTTAACAAATTATAGATTTTCATGCACAAATTGAATATGCAATATGCTCTTAATAGCAACATATTCAAATAGATTTCGGCCAATATACTATCAGATATGTAAAGTTACCAAACATATGAAATTAGTAGATTCATTTATCAAAATATTAATTAGGCTGAAATATATTAATTTCAAGCAATGCGTAGTTTATTAGAACGAATAAAATGTGTGTTATATAAATCAACCCCAATTCTCATTGCACAAAATCTCATTAAAGACGGATAAAATTTATCACGAGCTGAAGACTTCTCATAAGAGTGGGATCCTCTGTCCCATTTGGTGTCCTACTCTATACACATTCTGACACATAAACCAATCAATACATATATTGCATACTTTATTTTTGCAATAGGTGATTTGTCAGAAGATAAATGGAGTGAGACAAAATAAAACAGATGATTCTTACTGCTCTCATAAAGAGCAAGTGAGAGGGTAGGTGGGGACAAGTCTCGAGTCCTAAGTGGAAGATCGTTACAAGCAAGATCTTCTGTTCTCATTGGAGACATGCACTTTTCGTCACAAGTTGAAAAAGGGTCAACTGTCATTATTTTAACGACAAATGTGACTATTTAACCCGACAAACTGTTATACCTTAAAAAATTGTTATGTTTACAATTTTAAATGAATCGCATTTCCTCCGTTTTCAACTTGTAATAGAATGTAACCCGTATTCAGCGATACTTATCGGTAAATCAATGCATATTAACCTATTGTCGTCCTATTGTTAGTTGTTACCAAGTTGAAGTCAAAATTATGGAAAAACATAACCATCTTCCCAAATCACTCACCCTTTGGGGTGGCCATCAATAAATTAATGCTCTCAACCCCCATGAAAACTACATCTTGCTTGCTTCACTAAAATTTCTACTAGTCAAAACTCAAACCACACAAATAAGTGAACAACACAAACACTAATCCACTTTTTAATCAAAACATCAAATCAATATAATAAACTACACTACTATTCAACAGTAGGTCTTGCTTGCGACGGATCGGATCTTGCGACGGGTATTTTGTGAGATGAAATGGGTAGAGGGGACAAGGTGGGCACCCCCATGTGCTTCTCCACTCACCCTTAATGGGTATTTTGTGAGAGAATATGGTATCCGTCTTAAGCTTGCGACGGATAGTGTCTCTCATTTGTGACTATTCAAACTTCTAAACCTAACAAATTCAACAATTCAACTTTTTGATGCTCCAATATCATATCATCACTTTCTTAGAAAGCATAGAAAGCATACACAAAAAAGCATATTCCACCATCCCAAAAAACATACACCTAACATAAAACGACCAACTTCACTTCCTTTTTTTTATTCATTTACAATTTCTCAATAATACTCATTTAATCTACCGGATTACCGGAAACTACTTTTCCGTTAACCGGAAAAAATGGCCTTAACTACCGGCAAAACCGGTAAAATATTACCACTGTTAATTTTAACTCTCCTGATTTTACCCCAACATTTACTATCTTTCCCTTTCCCGAAAAAACACCACGGTAAAATCCCCGGTCCGATAAAAACCTTAGTAGTGTTGGTCATGGAAAACCGGTCATTTGATCACGTGCTTGGTTGGCTCAAGTCAACCCGACCCGATATTGATGGGTTAACCGGATCCGAATTTAATTACTTGAACGCTTCTGACCCGAAGTCTCCGAAAGTTTATGTGAGAAACGACGCCGTTTTTATCGACTCTGACCCAGGCCACTCGATTCAAGCAATCCGGGAACAGATATTCGGGTCTAATAATGCTATAGCTGACCCGGCTCCAATGAACGGGTATTCTTCATCTCCGTCTCAGTCATATATTTACCCTCGTTTAATGTATTTTTGTGAATTATCACCCGAGTTTTACTAATATCGCGTTTTTCTTCAAATTCCTGTTAAACTTTTTTGAAGTATATGAAGTGTATAGATTAAGTAATACAGTATGATGTAATATTACTAATATATGGTATTAGTGTAGATTAATGAATCCTAATCCACGGTACGTCTTACTTGAGACCGTCTTTTAAGTTAAGACAAGTTAAGACTTCCCTCAAACCACCTTGTATCTATGCCTTATCACAAATTCTCATTGAAGACGGCTAATATCAGTTACAAGCTGAAGCGGGTAAACTATCATGAGTAAGACATAAAGAAAGTTTCTAAATACTAGCAAATTATTTATCTTATCTAATCAAGTGGGCTAGTATTTGACCCGTTTTATACTCAAGACGGATATACCCGTATTAAGAGAAGACGGATGCCTTATTTGATGTGAGTGACATCTTAACCTAAGGTGCTAAGCGTGAATTTTATGCTAAACCTGGGTATTGTAATGTACTATTGTATAATTGTATTGTACTCCCCTCTTTATAATGACCTTCCGCATCGAGTTTAAGCGGTCTTTAATGCGTAGTTTGATGGGAACAAGAGTTAGCTCTAGTAGTTCTTACCTCAACCACGAAGTTTGTGGTTTGAGCCCGTCAGCCCGCGACATAAGTGCGCTCATTTGAAAAAAAAAATATACGTTGTTTGATCGTGATTTTCGACAAATGTATATGTTGAAAATTTATTTTATGGAAGATAATTTCTTTTTAAGCTAAGGTAAATATCTTAATATTAAATCATAATCATTTACCATTTTTTACTAATTTATGGTCAAATTTGACTCTAAAGTGGAGAGAGTATTGTTTTGTTCTGTACTTTATTGTATTGTATATTTGTATTGTATTGTATTTGTATTGTATTGAATTGATTTGTTGTTAATATTGTCATATATGGAGTACGGAGTAATATTTATCGTATCGTGTTTCGTAATCTTTCTAATATTCTACTTATAGGTTCGCCCAACAAGCCCAGTCCATGTCGCCCCACATGCCTGAAGTTGTCATGTCCGGGTTCAAACCAAATTTATTACCGATCTACACTGAGTTAGCGAACCAGTTCGCCGTGATGGACAGGTGGTTTGCTTCGGTTCCAGCTTCGACCCAACCAAACCGGTTTTATGTTCATTCTGCCACGTCACATGGGGCGCAAAGTAATGTTAGGAAGGATCTTATTAATGGTTTTCCACAGAAAACAATATTTGACTCACTTGACGAAAATGACCTTACTTTCGGAGTTTATTACCAGAATATCCCTGCCACGTTGTTTTATAAGAGTTTAAGGAAGATTAAGCATATTACTAAGTTTCATAATTTTGCGCTTAAGTTTAAGCTCCATGCGCGGCTTGGGAAGTTGCCTAATTACGTGGTTATTGAACAGAGGTAATGTTTAGTTCATGTTTATGGTATTGTCGTTTGGTTGATTCAGGCATTGGAAAGTATTTAGGTTGATTAAGGAAGTCATTTACTCGTATCTATGGTAGCGTCGTTTGGTTTCAAGGAATTTGAACGTATTTATGTGAATTTGATTAAAATGCAGGGTGTTCGGTGTGGGAATTCAATTCCACGAGAAGTCGGTTCATACACGTTAAACGCAAAACTTAGCTTGTTTGTGTGTGTTATTGATATATTGAAAATATTTTGATTGATTAATCATTTATGCATTAAAACATTATACAGAGTAATACATACAGAGTACTGTGGAAGCTCATTTCTAGTTAGGTGACTCTAATTCCACGGGAAGTACATCGATAATTGCTTATTTGAACATAAGTAATCCCCTTATAAGAGTTATATCTCCTGTGGAGTGGTAATAATTACGGTGGCAGTAGGTCTTACCTTTGTAGTTTTTGTGTTTCATGATGTAGGCACTGAGGATTTATGCTAATATAGAGTTAGGCCTTATAATTTCGGACTTAATTTCAGCACGTTCACTTCATGTCCGGTCACATGCATTAAGTACAAAAGAATCGGGCCTTCTTATATATGTAATGATAGGTTTACGCTAAAGCCTCAAATTTCCAACTTATGGAATTTTTTGAAGTCCTCCGTTTATTATGGTCACCAAATGACCACGTAGAACATAAACAACATAATTGCATGATATAATGATACAAATGATGAATAACATATCCCTGTGTAAATATGATGTTTATAGCAATGTGTTATATATGATCTATCAGGTATTTCGACACGGATTTGCTTCCAGGGAACGATGATCACCCCTCGCATGATGTGGCAGAAGGACAAAAATTTGTGAAGGAGGTTTATGAAACGTTGAGGAGTAGTCCGCAGTGGAAAGAGATGGCATTGTTGATAACGTACGATGAACATGGTGGTTTTTATGACCATGTTCCTACCCCTGTTTCTGGGGTTCCTAACCCTGATGGTATTATTGGTCCCGACCCATGGTATTTTCAGTTCGATCGGTTGGGGGTTCGAGTCCCCACTCTTCTTATTTCGCCTTGGATTGATAAGGGCACAGGTGAGTTAATGAGTATCTTTGCTCTTATGTTGGTTTTGTGACTGTTTAGTAGTGTTATGTTGACTTGCTGGTCTTTGTTGTTTTATGAATGTTTGGATTTTAGGACGAGTTTATTTTGGGAAAGAATAAAAACCAGGTATCAAATTTACCAATATACGGGATTTTAGTAGGATAAATTGAATATTGAGGAATAAATGAATAATGTAGCCAGTGCCTTAATTTGAAGTGCCTCTGTCTTAGTTTGTGAAGGCGCAAGGCGCACTGAGGCAATGGGTTTTCAAGGCGATGAGGCGCGAGGCGAAGGCGTGCGCCTTATGGACACGAGGCACATTAATTATCAAACAAACATTTATATTTTAGAATAATTTTTGTGCAACAACAGTCCCTATCTTTTTTTTTTAAAAGAGGGCTAACGTGAATTTACAAGTGGAAGTTAAGCATTATGGGGAGAAGATAAGGGTAAAATAAAAAGAATTTGAAAAAAGATATAGGATTTAATAGGAATGTGCATCGAGTTTGCCTTGGTGCGCCTTTTGAATCCCGTACGCCTCAGACACGTTGAGGCGATTTGGCTGGCGATTCGCCTTGCGCCTAGGCGCGCTTTTTTAAAACTAAGACCTTGGTCTTAACTACTAGACAACGTAGTCACAGGTTAATCATAGTTCAATACACATTAGTATACACTGGTGCATTGGAGTTAAGATTCTCTTCGAGGATATAATCAAGACTAATATGGTATGTAGTTGTTGACAACTTGACAGGTGATGTATGTTCAAAAGAGTCCAATTGCACAGTAGTGTACAGAGTATTAGCATAGTCAGGATAGTTAAGATAAAATCCTGAGATGCATTCATATATTAGTTCCAAGTGTTTTCGGTTGAATGAATGTCAGATATGCAATTAATTCTATGGATTTTTATTTCTTACCCAAATAAGGGGAATAGAGCTCGTTGATTGCAGTGTGCACTCTTTTTAATACATTCGATCCAGAAACGAGAAACTCACTCATTTAGACTGTTTGGTTTCAGTGATTACTGTCTGCTGTGTCACTGGATATTTTGAGCATGAGTCTTATTTGTAGCTTCAATATTGGGTCATGTTTAAATAAATTCCGACGCCATTATTTTATTGTACCCCTATTTGCTCTAGTGCCTGTTATTAACTTGACATGATGTTGACTTTGATTGCTTAGTTACCAAGATCGTCAATTTTCCTGATGCAAGGCTTGAGAACATTGAGAGGCTTATATTTGTGTGAAACTGACAGTAAAACATTGAGACTTATTGAGAAATGTTGCTCAGTCCTAAAGCTAGTTCAACTGCAACTTTGTCGTATAGATTCTGGAATTATATGTTTATTTGTTGTTTTGATGCAGTGATTCGGAAGCCAGATGGGCCTACTCCAACCTCAGAATTTGAACATTCGTCAATTCCTGCAACTGTAAAGAGACTTTTCAATTTGAAATCTAACTTTCTTACAAAACGTGACGCCTGGGCTGGAAGTTTTGAGAAGTACTTCAACTTGCGTGACACCCCTCGCGACGACTGTCCAGGTTGACGCTAAAGCATATTTCCTCTTCCCTTGTATTAGAAGCATTTATTTTCCATCGAAATAGTTTGGTGAAAATTTCAAATAGATTACCCGTAGCACTGTGTTTGCTTGTAGTAACAAAGCCAGAAATGAAGCATATGACATATTCACATGTCAATTTAAGTGGCTATTAGAACCCCAAACCTGAAAGATGACTTTAGTCTGTGATTGCTTTAAACTTTTAAAGCGCGTGACTTCAGTATAGATCTGAAGTGGCTGCTTATTTGTGTGTCGTACAGAAAAACTCCCGGAGGTTAAGAGAGCACTAAGACCATTTGGAGCCAGAGAAGATGCAAAACTTTCGGAATTTCAAGTAGAGTTGATACAACTTGCATCTCAGCTCAATGGCGATCATGTTCTAAATACTTACCCGGATATTGGCAAAAACTTGACTGTAAGTGAAGCAAACAAGTATGCCGAGAATGCAGTTAGGCGATTTCTAGAAGCAGGGAAAACAGCTATCAGGGCAGGAGCTGATGAATCAGCTATCGTTACGATGAGGCCATCTCTTACCAGTCGGACTTCTGGTGGTACTCACAGCAGCTATCTATGAATCCAATGTTTTCTAGCTCGTTGTTAATATATGTCTATTGTATGTGCTTATTAATTTATTATGCAGCCTTCTCACAACTGAAAGTGAGCCTAATATTGGATAGGCATTGCCCTTGAAAACTATTACTTTGTAAATATATATCTGTACTACTACAGCATTGTGTAGCTGGCCACAGCAAACATTTGTGTGTGCGCCGATTGTTTGTAACTGTATTGATTGTGTCAACTTTATAGAAGTCTTCTTGAACTGGTACTCTGGCAGTGGTTGAATAAATGTTTGTTCCATTGTTTTTGTGTTAACATTTTGTCTGTCTTTGCCAATTACCTGAGACGTCAAGCCAAGCTTGCTTGTAGCCGCAGTTGGATTAAGAAGGTACACTCCTTTCAATATCTGTCAGTAATTTCTGCATTCTTGGTGATCTAAGTTATTCAGCGAGTCTGTTCACACTTTTGCGTGGATTTGTTCATGCTTTTCCGGTGAATATGTCTACAATTTTCCGGTGATCATTAAGAATTCCGATTAGAATCATTGACTATTGATTGTTCCAGTTTCCAAATAAGTAGTTTTAATGATAAAACATACCATATGATATAGTTTACAAATTCTTGTATGAGATTGTCTCTTCGTGAGACCAATATAATAAGTGAATGACTTGCTAAACTGGCTGCTCTTCTTTTTATTACGAAGTAGATGCAGTTCTCGACGCAATTTTCATATTGGGTCATAGGGAAAGAATCTCTGTGTTGATAGCATAAGGGCAAGGTTGTAATATCCGACACTCTTACCCTGCAATTTACGGGACCCCTTTTTTTTGACAACCACGGGACCCTTGGGGCACTGGGATAATGTTTATAATGTTATTACGGTTGGTTTCACAAGCTACAACAAGAACATCTTACAGACATACTGGATATAGTTTGAGTGATAGAGCTTCGACTGATGGGGAGAGTTATCGTATATAATACATGTCTATTTTTGTGGTGAAAAATACATATAAGTGGTTACAGGAGCCTCATTTGATGCTCCAATGATTTTGGAAGTGGTCCTTATTATTAGATGTGGTTTATTGTGTCATGTAGTACTAGTACCTGTTGAGCATGTTGATTAATTTAACTATCAGTCCTACTGTCATATATGTACCTTATCCAGCTGCCATTCAACTTGTTCCTCAACACTACAATAACAACTCTAGTTTCCATCTCCTTTTATTAAACTTATCCTCTTTCTTTCTCCGAAAACCATACAATACAATTCATCCTACCTTTTTTATCCCGATTTTACGCCTTGTTTCAAACGCCATGGCGGTTTCATGGGAAGAGAGCGTGGAAAGCTCAATAAACACCATTTACCTCCTTTTCTCAGCTTATCTTGTTTTTGTTATGCAACTTGGTTTTGCTATGTTGTGTGCTGGCTCTGTCCGTGCCAAGAATGCAATGAACATTCTGCTTACTAATGTTGTCGATGCTGTTGTTGGAAGCATTTCGTACTACCTCTTTGGTTTTGCTTTTGCCTTTGGAACAGGTTCGGGTTCCAACCCTTTCATCGGGACCCATTTCTTTGCACTCCATGATGTGCCTGATGGCAAGTATGACTATAGCTTCTTCCTCTACCAATGGGCCTTTGCTATTGCAGTAGCCGGAATTACTAGCGGCTCTATAGCCGAGAGAACCCAGTTCAGTGCTTACCTGATATTTTCCTTTTTCTTATCTGGGTTCGTTTACCCTATTGCGGCCCATTGGGTGTGGTCGTCACCTGGGTGGCTTAGCCCAAATGGCAGTAATCTCTTTTTGGGTTCAGGAGCCATTGACTTTGCCGGAAGTGGCGTGGTTCACCTTGTGGGTGGGATTGCCGGTCTTTGGGGGTCGATCATTGAGGGCCCACGGGTTGGTCGGTATGATGCCTTTGGGAAGCCTGTTATAATGAAGGGACACAATGCAACTCTAGTAGTTTTAGGAACTTTTTTGCTGTGGTTTGGATGGTTCGGGTTTAATCCCGGTTCATTTGACGAGATCCTGGTAGCATATCCGGATAGTATCGGTCAAGGTAACTGGACCGCCATAGGTAGAACTGCAGTCACCACCACATTAGCTGGGTCAATGGCCGGAATAACCACATTGTTCGGACGACGCTTATTAGTCGGCCACTGGGATGCCCTTGGTGTATGCAACGGTGTCCTTGGCGGGTTTGTTGCGATCACATCAGGCTGTTCTGTGGTTGAACCGTGGGCCGCCATCGTATGTGGGTTCATTGCAGCTTGGGTCTTGATTGGGCTCAACATATTGGCCGCTAGACTCCGTTTTGACGACCCATTAGAGGCGGCCCAATTGCACGGCGGTTGTGGAGCTTGGGGGTTAATATTCACAGGTCTGTTTGCCAAGGAAGAGTTCATCATCCAAGCCTACGACGGAGGCAAAAGTGGCGTGTCGCGTCCATATGGTCTTCTACTCGGAGGTGGTTGGGCCTTAGTTGGAGCCCAAGTGGTCGAGCTTGTTGCGATTGTAGGGTGGGTTACAGTGACTATGGGTCCGTTATTTTACGCACTGCATGTATTGAGGCTTCTGAGGATATCGATTGATGATGAAGTGGCTGGTCTTGACATATCTAGCCATGGCGGGTACGCGTACCATGACCAGGTTGAAGAAACGCGTGCGCCTCAACGATACAACGAGTATATGCTGATGAATAATTAAACCTGATCTTGTGGAGAGACATGGTTAAGTTTCATTTGTTTGATTGCTGTCAATGTTGGCAATGTCTGTTTAATGTAAATATGGGTTCATGTATTTGTACAAATGTCGCTATATAATATCAATCGGTTGATGTAACGTTGCTCTTTTGATGATTCATGAACCGTAATTCTACAGATCCCAAGAACATCAAGGTACGAGGCTATAGAATCGATCCTTTTCAAGTAAGGCCGTAATTAGCATTCTTGTTTCGACTTTATGATCAAGAACGTACTCCATATGTTAAGCCAAGTAGGGTTACTCATTCATAACTGAGATCTAATCTTAGGTCATATTATAAATGGGTTACATTTACTCGATTGTAGATAGACATTTGGAGATCACGTTTACTTGATCGAGGATCGCTTTCTCCACGCTAATTCTTATATGCTTATGATTAATGTCACTCTCACACTCTCACCGAGAGATATTTCTTGTTACTGTATATCTTGATTCATGATTTGTAAAATTATTGTTCAAAAAATCATTAGAATGTATGACTTTGATCTTAAAAAAATAATGTGTGTTTGGATGATTGTAGCTTTGTAAGTGAATTAACGCCCTTACAATGTCCTCTCAAGTCTCAACCCTAACGTCCAGAATGAGATGTGCCACCATATCGGCATCTCCAATCAAAGACGCATTTTATCACAAATGCTAAAATCACCATAAATCAATGCTTTTCTTCTTACTCACAACGTAGTACCCAAAAAAGTTGAAAGTCAGATCACTAATTTGATTACAAAGCTAAAACACGCATTATTTTTAAGATTGTGCATAAACTAAGAAAAAAAAAGGAAAATTAGAGCATTTAGAATATTTTAATACAATAAGTCTTGCTAAAGACGGTTATATTTCTGTATTTAGCTACCATGTTTTTGTTTTTTGGCTATGCTCTAAAACGGTCAAAATGAGATCCGTTTAGCGATAAATGTAACCAATACAATTTCTTAAGTTATATTTGGTGGTTTGTCTTAGGCTCACATTTTATCGTTAAACTGATCGCTTTCATAAAACTCTTGCGTCGCACAGGCTCACACAAGACCGAAGACACGACTCATATAGTTCGGTCCAAGTCTCCAACACCCGCGGGATTTCTAGGGTTTAAAATTCCCCCAATTTCTCCCCCAAAATCCCAAATCAAAAACCCTAGATTTATTCAAAATCAGCAATTACAACCCCTAATTATTACTCATCTCCTTTAATTGAATCTTCTGTTATTCAATTAAATGAATCCATTAACCCTAGTTAGAAGAACACAAAACATAAATGCAAAAGAAGCAGAATTAGGGATTTCAGATGAAGCTTCATGGCACGCCAATTACAAAGATTCAGCTTATGTTTTTGTTGGTGGTATTCCTTATGATCTTACTGAAGGCGATCTCCTTGCTGTTTTTGCTCAGTAATTCTTTTTATTTTTCTAATTTTATTTTTATTTTTACTTGAATTTTGTTTTTTTATTGTGAAGAAATTTATGAAGATTATAGTATTATTAGAGCTTATTGTTTATTGTAGAGAACGTAGTTGTTGTGTTTTTATGAGTTGTTTGGATTTTAGAGTAGAAGACTGGTGAACTGAATTTGATGATAGCGATCAGATTTGATAGTATTCGGAAATGTAACGGTGTCGGTTTAATTCCAAGTACTCCCTCCGTCCCAGTCGATAGTTTTACTGTTTTTTTAAACAAATGACTGAGACGAATGGAGTAATTGTTTAGTAGAGGGTTAGTGGGAACTTGCTGAACTTAAATTGAGAATGGAACTGGTGAGGAGGAATGGGGGATTATCTTGATCATATTCATCACGACGTATTTAGAGCGTCCCAGGCTGATCGTGTAATTGTAAGAAAGTGGAGTATTGGGTTGAGAGGTTAATATGGGGGTGGGTGGGTGTTTGGTTGGGGTATGTTGGTATGAAGTTAGATTCCCAATCGATTCTAACTCCGCTTCAACCTCTTGGAATCCCATACTCACGCCTACCCTATGGTTCCAAACCTCATTCCGTCACCAAATGAACCAACCAATTATAAGGAGGTATGAGGTTCGAAGGCTATACCTTCATTGTGTCACAGTCCATTCCATTCCAACCATTTGAATCAAACAACCCCACAATGTCCTAATTTTGGACTTTCTGAACAAATTTAGAGATTCTATTTTCCACATTCTTTGATACATCTCACCTCCATTTGCATTGGAATTGAAGAGTCATTTATCTCTGTTTTGAGATTATGATGGACTAACGCTAAATGGCTACACTCATAATTGCCGCTACACTTCTTTCTACTGTTGTGAAGTACGGTCACTTGATGCAAGTGTCAAAGAATTTTTCATTTTGGGTCATTTAGAAATGGCATTTCTTGGGCCTGTAGGAGTAAGGTTACCAGCAATTTGTGGGGGCCCTTGAGGCCTCTCATGTAATATTGTTATCACTTGATGCCGTATCTCTCCCCTCTCACCCTGCAACTAGAGAGAGCCATTTGAGGCACTGTAATGTTGTTATTGTTTGATACCGTATTGGCGTATTCCATTGAAAGGATAAGTTGGTATTAGTACGATTATTTGGATTTATTTCTCTATGGAAATGTATATTTTGTTCTTGTATCGTCCTCATTTCAATTTGTTGTTCTGGTTTTTGCCTTATTATTGCATCTCGTTTTTAGTGTAATTTCTTAATTCTATGGAGTGCTTTGCAGGTATGGAGAGATCGTGGATGTTAATCTTGTTAGAGAAAAGTCTACCGGTAAATCTAAAGGTTTTGCATTTGTTGCATACGAGGACCAAAGAAGTACAACCCTTGCTGTAGGTCAGATTCTTGTCTTCCATACTTTGCTGGCTCTCATTTGTTTGTGCTCTTCCAAGGTTTCTATAACTTTACTGAAACAACTTTCTCTTTCCCTAGATAATCTAAATGGTGCTCAGATAGCTGGTAGAACTATACGGGTTGATCATGTTGCCAACTACAAAAAGAAAGAAGAAGAGGATGAAGAAACAGAAAGGCAGAAAAGGGAGGAAAGAGGTGTATGCCGTGCCTTCCAGAGGGGTGAATGCAAGTATGGCGATTCATGCAAATTCTCTCATGACGAGCAAGTGTGTTTTCTATCTTTAATGATAAGTATATATCTGTTGTTATTGATGTTGTTGTTTATGTTGCTGACAAGACTCTGACTCTTTCACCGTAAGGTATTCGGTATTAACACATCTTACAGACTAGGAACCTCTTTTCTTAATTTCTTTTTGGTTTTGATCATGCCTATCGTTGACAGAGCTTATAATATACTTTATCGAATATTTCAATGGGAATAAGAGTATTTTGAGCTGAATTGTTAATTGTTGGCAACAAGTTTCATTTATTCAATTGAGCCTGCTTTCCTTTGACCCCACATACTTCGTAATATCTTTTCATTACTCTTTGTTGTTGATACTTGATAATATATATTTATAGCACATTCTGTTAATAGATTGTTTTTAGAAGTTTTGGTGACCATTCACATTATGCACTTGTGCTATTCTGGGTTTTTAAGGGAGTTATTAGCTTCATAAGCAAAATTGTACTTTTGATCCATATTTGGAGGCTATATTGAGTGGAGTATCTGTGATGCTTCGAAGTGTATGATTAGTTGATTACGATATTCTGCATTTCTTCAAAATGATCATTTGATTGTTCTCTTTTTATTTCTCTCCTTGGTGGAATGTTATCAGTATTTAACTTCTCTTAAGCCAGTTAAGTTATCAATTCCTAAGCTCACACTTATTTTTCTTATTTCTCTCTGTTCCTAGAGAGCTGCAAACACTGGATGGGGTCCGGAGGAGGAGAGAAAGGTGAGGTCAGCCCTTGACAAGCCTGATAAACGTTCAACGGATCATAAAAGATCACGTGATGCTCCACCTAGTCGTGCTTTAGAGGGAAAACGACATGATGCTGATGATAAACCAACTTTTGCTGGAAAGAAAATTACTAAAAGTGATGAGGACATTGGCGACAGGGTCAAGCGCTTAAAATACGAAGACCGGGACAAACGAACTGTCGAGAGATCATCAAGGTATGAACCCGAATCAAAAAAGGTTAGAGATCACGATGAGAAGGCAGAGATGAAAACCAAGAGGCATGATTCTGAAGATAGGGACACTCGAGACGACCGGGATAGAGACAGGAGTAGGGATAGGGGGAGAGACAGAGCCAAGGATGTGAGAGCCAAAGACGGAGATAGGAAGAAGCAGTCATCTCAAACAAGAGACTATCCTTCTAAACATCATAGAGACCATGGGGTTGAAGATTCACGTCAATCTAGGCGTGACGAGGATTACCATAGATCACGCAGATAGTATCACTAGGAAGAGTTGTTCCAACTGTTGATGAGGATTTGTCGCTGCTTGCATCTGGGTTTCGGAGTGGAAATCATTAAAGGTATTTACGGATCAACACCTACTTACGTTCATTTTGTTCTATTTCTATGGCAGCAGAAGAAATGAGAAGGTTACATACTCCACATTAGTTGACCCGTCATTTTATGTTATTTTTGGAGAAACAACTAATGACAGATGAATATGTTGTTAATTGTATTGTCATTTTGTTAGTTATCCCCGGAAATTGATTCGGTCAGTTCATCATTGGTTTGCGAGTAAATTGTTATTCTCCCAACCCTTTCACAATGCAGCTATATACATTAAATAGGAATGTTTAGTATACAAACTTAAGTGATCAATTACCCAATAAAACTTATAAACTTTAAAAACTTAAGTTCATCGACCAGGTTTATTTACAGGTTGAATAAACAATCAAGGACAATTTACCGATTTTCGTCAACCTCTGAGATACCGGCTCCACCAGAGAATTGAACAATGACACGATTAATAGAGCCAACCCACTCATCCTTCTCTTTCTCCGACTCAGCAACGAGGTACGTGCGCCACCCATCAATGTACATCATCAATGAGTGTTCTTTTTGTATTTTATCCACTGCGCTTCTGACAACTTGGCACCGGTCCACATGGATTACGCCACGAGGCTCAGCGGTTGAGGTGACGTCAGAGGGGTTCCTGAACCACACCATTTTGCCTTGTTTCAATACGAACCAGCGGCGTCTCCAGAGTTTAAGGTACTCACCTTGTTTATATAGCCACCCCACCCGCTCTGGGTCAAGCCAGAACTCAATGTTGTTGTAGTCTTCTCGAGTGGGGGGAGGAGTTACCATTCGGCGAACGATGTTCATTATTTAGTTAGGTTTAGAAGAGAAAGTTGAGGGGAGCCTTTAGAGTTTATGGTAAGAATCTATGAAGAGGTTTTTGAAAGGTATTGGCTTTTGGTTATAGGAAGGATTAAGAGTTTGAAGAAATAGTCTTATAGTTGTTTAGCACGTCTGTGAAGCAATAAGGTCTTGTTCTTTCTCGTTTAATTTCAGCTTATTTTAGTTTAAATCAATTTCAATCATTTCAGCTCAACTCTACTAAACTTTTACTTCAGCTCCATTTAGTTCATTTCAGGTCCTTTTATCCCGCAAAAAAAAATAGCAATACGGATTTCAAATATTATTATGATGAAGAGGTTTTTCAATTTTTTTTTTTGGTTCAGTATCTTAGTAGTTAGTGGGAAGGTGATTGAAGATCGAATCAATATCTTTATTAATAGAAAATATCGATTCATTAATTAATGATCACAACATTTATAACTGGTCAAAAATTGACGTAATATAATTCTGTAAAAAAAAAAAAGACATTTCTTAGACAAATATCATTAATTTGAATATATAACTCTTCTACATGTCCTACAAGCAAACAAGTGTATGATAATTTTTAAAATGATCAACAGCACCAGCATCTTTGATCCAGGTCTCACAAACAATTGCTAGAACTAGAATGCAATCCTGAAACCGTCTCATATAAGAATTAGCGAGCTTGTTAATCATTTTCGGGTATGGCTACACCAGCATTTTGAACTATAACACGGCCAATAGAACTAACCCACCGCTCTTTCTCAGTATCTGATTCAGCAACAAAGTAGGTGGGGCACCCATCTACGTACACCACGAACGAATAAGCTTTATGGATGTCTTCCTCGGCGCATCTGATAGCCTGGCACCGGTCCAAGTGGATTACACCTCGTGGCAGGGCGTTCTGGTTGACGTTAGATGGATGCTTGAACCAAACCATTTTGCCTTGTTTCATTATGAACCAACGACGTCTCCAAGTTGGCAGGTACTCACCGCCTTGCTTCGACAGCCACCCCTCACGTTCCGGGTCTACCCAGAATTCGATGTTGTTGTTGTCTCTTGGGATTGACGATCCCGGGCATATTGCTTGCCATAAGATGTCCATTGATTTTTTTGGTTGAGAGATGTTAAGGAAAGGGTTTGAAGAAGTATTTTTGTTGTTTGGTAAATTAGTGAAGTAATGAGTAATTTATACAAACACACTTTGATGTTTTGGAAGGAGAATGTTTTGTGGTGGTCCGGTTAAATGAGTCACAAGATCATTACAATATAATGACTATATAATGATCGAACAAATTTCAAATTTGTGGCCCTTTAGAGATGTGAATGCAAAACCTCTCATGATTCACAAATTCTAATTTGTGACGGAGACTTTTCGTAACAAGTTTGTGACCTCTCATAAGCTGTAAGTGGGAGAAGGGTTGTGAGAGATCACAAGCGACAATTGCTTTGATATGCATGTCACCATGCATCATGCACGTATGCGCTTTCTATCTTAATGAATACTCTCTATGTCCAGTCATTTGTTTACATATTCCACTTTATAGAAACGGAGAAAGTATATATATATAATATGTCGATGTTTTCGACCTGTTTCAATCATGTATTCCCTATCAACACATCACATAGATTGAAACTTTTGAATATTTTTTTGGCTGTGATTTTACGTCTTTGACAAAGTTGATATATTTGGTCGAATCGTCGACTATTTCAATGGGATGAACAAGTACTTAGACATGGAATATATTGTGAATTGTTATGTTGCTTGCTGAATTCGAGAAAAAAGATTATACATCGGAGGTACTACCTCAGATTAATATGATTTTGAGTTTTTGTGCATTTTTTTTTAGCTTTTTAAAGTTTATAAATTAAATTTTATATTTTAAATATAATGTTTTTTGAGTTTTATTGTAATTTTTTTTAGCTTAATATTCAAATCTTACAATAATATAAAAAGGCTTGTTGAGCCTCCATTGAAGTGACACGTGTCACGTCTCCACTTCTTGCCACATGTCACCTCAATAATAAAAAACCTACTTCCTCCGTTCCATTTGATTCATTACGTTTGTTTTTTGGGCACTATTCACAAGTGAGGAGAATCTTTAATACAACTTCTAATATATAACATAAAAGATAGTTATGCGATATCTTGTTTAATACGTCTTATCGAGTTCATTATGAATATCAAACTTTTATATTTTTTAATAACATGTAACTAAAGATATGAACAAACGAAAACGTGCATTGATGTACGTGTATAAAGCAAACGTAAAGAATCAAATGGAACGGAGGAAGTACATAATTATTGTACTTTAATTTTATTTTCTCTTACCTTTTTGTATACCTTGACACAATAAAAAAAACTAAATTTTCAAATTAAATATGTCAATTGATTCCCATGATTACATTTTCATTACCAACTATTTGTAATCTCTCTATACAATGATATAAAAAGGCTACATTGAGTAGCTAATAGAATGATACATGACGAGGTACAATTCCATGTTAAATTAAAAATAATCTATACAATATTATAAAAAGTCTAACTGAGCGATGTGTTGAAGCCACGTTGACGTGGCGTCATTAGAATCTAACCAAACCTCCATATAGCTTACGTGAGTTTTGCACACTTTTCATCTCCGTCTGAGGCTCTCACTAACTGAAGACTTTTCACCTTCTTTTAACATTAAAATGACAATTACCGCAACATTAATAGATTATAACCCCTTTCATTTCGTGTAATTAATAATAACTACATTGAAGATGAAACGATTGGCCTTATTATTTCTTGCGATTTAGATATTGCAAACATAATGAGAATTCTCAAATTTCTCATTTATAAAAACCCATTTTACATCAATTCCTTTCTAATTTTTTTTGCACTCTAAGCTTTGTATAACGCCTCATCCTTTGATTTTCTATAGCTTCCCTTTTATTTCTATGTGATTTGATTTGATCGCGATTTATAACATTTCCTGAAAGTTTGTTATTAAATATTGCGGTGTTGGTCTCTAAGCACTAATTTTATGATTTTATTACATATTTTCTAATCTTTCCCCTGTGTTTTTAGGGCTTCAATCTTTGGTATATGGAGGGCAAGTATAAAAGTTGGATTGAATTTAAGGGATAAGAATCTATTTGGTAACTTAGAGCATTTGGTAATAATTGTATTGATTATGCTGACCAAAAGTGTTGTAACATTACTTTATTTTAAGCACTTCCACCATTATTTTTTTTGCTACATGCCTATTTTTGTTGAGACTTACACATGAGAAAAGGAGTCCTTGTGAGTAGTTGATTAACTTTTATGATTGAACCGTCATGTTATATTTAGAGAGCGATGTCATGACATATCGTAAGTTTGTCATCACTTTGAGCTTTATTTCTATATTCGTACAATTCTAACATATATAAACAATGCAAAGTTTTAATGTAGTTTGTACCAATAGCCCAATACAGGTGATTTTGGGGCTCTTCCTTGAATTAGATATGTCTGGAAAGTTAAAACCTGCATTTATAATGTGACAGAGCATTATTTTGGCCTCTTATAATCAGGACGATCATGGTAGTTTAAACTACACATTCGACAATATGTTATTAGTGTATTACTTCTCAATGCGAGTCTCGGTTATAAAATTAAATTGAGAATCATGACTAATATTGCTTTGTACGGCTAACAATTTGTAGACATCTTTCTAACAGATTCATAATGTGGAGCCAAAAATAATGTTTCGACTTCGAAAATGGAACTTGGAAAAAGCATCTCACCCATGAGTGTAGATGGAACCAAAAAATCAAAACAGAAACGTGCACCATAAATGAACCTGTGAATTTCACGGGCAATTAAACTAGTTAATAAACTCAAAAACTTTATAGTAAAACTATAATATACTCAAAAACTTTATTTTAAAGCTCAAAAACTATATTCTATGTGGTAGTACATCAGAGGTACAATCCACTTACTGGCTTAATTCTCTCTCAATTTTGTTTCCGTCAATATCTCATTACTTAAAAATCGAAATCCTAAACTTTGGCTGATAATTTAGTGTACGCTCAATCTATCTTATCCTTATGGGCATAACTACGCCTCAAGTGAGTCAAGTCCTAAAGTGAGAGAAAAAATTCCAACTTTTTTTGTGAGCGGCCGAGGTTAAGTTTTCATCTCTTAAATCAATTTCTTTTGTATATAATAAAGGGAGCCACGATCTGATTTTTGATTATAATCGATAAAACTTGAATCATGAGCATTACTTTTCATGAGGTTACCAACTAAGCTAGTAGTTATCTGCATTCATCTCTTAATCTCACATTAAGACATTTTATTAGCAAAGCTAATACGGAGTAATAAATAAATCAAAACGTAAATAAACAAACGAAACATAAAACTCTCAAATTCATCAATAAACATATAACTCTTGCAGTGATGGCACGGATTTTAATTTTACGAGATGAAGCTTCGTCTTTTTGCAAATCGATGGTGACATACATGAAACTTCATGCAACTCTCGTTGCGTTTCACTTTATCGGCCCTCCATACATATATCGACTATGCACATTGACAAAATATATCTTTTAATTCACAAATACGGAATTTACATCAAAGAATAATCTTTGTCCACGAAGTATATTAAAAAGTACAAGTACAAATACTTCTTAATTTCCGCATAAATAGAATTTGTTTCGCGAATTTGAATTATTAATATAGTAATTCAACAAACCAAAAAAAATAAAATTAAACAAGGACGAGTTAAATGTTTAGTAATTATGTATTTCCGGTGTCCCTGCGCCGGAATGTTGAACGATAACACGACCGATAGAACTAACCCATTCTTCCTTTTCTTTATCGGAGTCAGCGACGAAGTACGTCGGCCATCCATCGATATACACGACAAACGAATGTGGTTTATGAATTTCATCCTCAGCACCTTTGACAACCTGGCACCGTCCCACGTGGACAACTCCACGTGGAACAGCTATCGGTGTAACATCAGATGGCTGCTTGAACCAGAGCATCTTACCCTGTTTCATGACAAACCAACGACGTCTCCAAGTTTTGAGAAACTCGCCTTGTTTTGATAACCAACCTTCGCGCTCTGGGTTGAGCCAGAATTCGACGTCGTTGTAGTCTCGTAGACTTGGCGAAGCCGGGCTTATTGCTTGCCATAGGCTGTCCATTGTTTTGGTTTGGTTTGGTTTGGTTGAGATAGTATGAGATAGTTGATGGAGAGTTTTTATGAAGGAAATTGGGTTTTGGATTGAATTAAGGAGTTTGAAGAAATAGTCTTTGTGTTGGTGTTTCACACGTTTGTGAAGTTAATATATGATTAAATGGGTAATGGGTCAGTTATAGGATACCCTTTCATGAAAGGAATAGGTTTATACTTTATATATTACGTCTTAGATGAGTACTAGTAGAAGACTAGGAGTACAATATTGTTGTGGAGGGGGTATTAAATCTAGTGGGACCACGATTTTAACTTGACGTGGGTAAAAAACTTCAGCGGAGGTAAACCGGTAATGAAATTTAGCGGAGCCACGATATCAAATTAAGGGTAAAAAAACTTCAGGAGAGGTGAACAGGTAAATGATATAAGGTGAAACTTGAAAAAAGTTCAAAAATTTGAACTAAATTCTTCGAAATTTCTATGGCCTTGCCCCTGCTAGCCCCCTGTAGCTCCGCTGAGCGTCGTCTAAGTTTATCTTTTCAAATAATTAAAGATCAAATATCGAACAACACGAATTATACTATATTATCTAAAATCTGAAATATTATTATATTGTAATATAAGCGAAATAGCAACTCATTATTAAAATAATTTGTTTGACTTCTGACATTTTTCTATTAGGTTATAATAGATCTTTAATAGAATAAAGCTAAGGGTGATAGAATCGTACTCTTAATTAAAAGAAAATATAAAAGATAAACAAATGACCGAGACAACGTTACAATCACATCAGATTTGTAATCACGGCCTTTGGAAGTAGGTTTAGCCTTCCTCAATGAAATACTATCACATAAATGGAGTAAAGATCGTCTCTATTTTTCTGTAGCTGTGTAATTATGTTTTTTCCAGAGGCCGAAGAAAGGAAAATGTATGTTGAAATCATGTATTGATAATTCTTATGAAATGTAACTGTTGAAATTGAAATGTACATAGCAGAGTTTCCTTTGGTTTCTATATATAAGTTACACATTCTATTTTTCTGTAATGCTGTTCTCTACATTCTTGATTCTACAACCAGTGGCGTTTCTCAGGTATCGTCTTGCTTGTTTCTGACATCTACGCCAATTTCAGGGAATCAACCATTTTGATCGGCATTCATTCAGGTAACATCTCTCGAACTACATGCTGTTGAACTACTAAGATAGAGCCGAGAAAAAGAACTCAAAAAATGGGACTATTCCAGATTCATCACAGGAGACAGTTGCGGAAAAAACGAACAGCCTGTAACATTCAGGGTGAAATGAGCATCTCAACATATAAAAATTTCTACACAAGAAGTTATATGAGACGGTTTCACAAATAAGACTGTCTCATGCAAGCCTCGTTAAAAATTCAAAATTATAAAAGTTTTGCTGTTCAGAATAAAGACCTGCAGTGCAAAGGTCACATCTGCTGCATCGATTTTCAGGTTTACTTTTTCTCCCTTTTGAGACCGAACAAATTTCAGTAACCCCTGTGCAACCAAAACATATCATTCTAAATCATCCGTCGAAGTGGAAGCTTTAAATTGAAGTTTAAGGTAAAATGATAAACTACCTGGTCATTCAAAGCTTTGCACATACTCGACAGCTCAAAAATTCCGACTGAACGTAGTTTAGCAGATTTGCATATGGCCTCATAAGATTTATTAAGCTGCATGTTTAACACTCATAAGTTAGACACTATTAGTAGTATTCTTCCATGTTACTGATTGACACAAGAGGGATCGGATGTTACCTCTCCAACAGTTGTCTCCTTTCTTCCTTCGCGTGAAAGCTTAACTGCTGAGCAAAGAATGATCTGTTGCCAAAGGGTATAAACAAAATTAATCGATAATACTTTGGAAAAGATGTAGTGATTATAAAAACATATATCAAAATTAGAATGCCGAACAAAAGTAACCTGCTGGTGTTGAGGAAGAGACTGAATAGTCTCTACTACAGGGGATTTATAAGTCTTCGATAAAGCAAGTGCCATATGATGGATTTGAACCTGTGACGAGGAAAGGTAAAGGTTATCTATTTGTTTCGGAATGTAAGGAAATACTATATTAGCCAAGCTGAAATACTCCTGAGAAAATGTTCTCAAGTCGCATCATTAAAAAGTGATCTTCTACGAGCATCAATGATAATGACGAACATTCATCTGTTTAAGGGAAGGAAAGTAGGCAACGTTCTGCAAGACTCCGAGAACTTGCTATGTCGATTTCTAATCTGATAATTTAAATGAAAGATCAGGCTACAAGGAAATGAGACAACAGACTCCGAGTACTTACTATGTCGATCTCTTTAGAAGCTGGGGCAACTGGAATATTTTCTTGGTCAGAAGAACCATCTTCGTCTGAAGATATATTGACATTGATTGCAGATTCTTTTATCTCAGATTCCAGCACATCAATTGCACTCCTGAAAAAAAAAACAGTCATACAAGATCCGAAGTTACTTCAAACTTCTTGCCAGCGAGAATAGGAAAAAGCTGTCAAATTACTAGGCTGTCTGCTGTCACTGTCTCACTCAGTGAACCGATTTTGAAGAATTCCACAAAAAAGTATAAAATGACAAATTTCAAAAATAAACAGGTAAATGAATAGTATCTTATGAGACCAGTTTACTTTGGTGAAACAAATTACTTGATATCTCTGTATCTTAATTCTTTTGTTCAAATCTAAACATGTAAGAAAACATGGCATAAACTATTATTTTTCTTAGTCATTAGAAGCGTTGGCCAGCTAAATACCTGCACACGCACAGCGCTTTCCTCATATCTCCGGAAGCAGCAGCAACTTTCTGAAATCAAGATGGAAATATCAAATGTTAGAAACATATGAGACTTTTCTTCACAGCAGACGCTTCTTAGCACTTAAATACTCAAAAGCTTCAGTTTCGCCCAAAAAAAAAAAATACTCACTCTTGCACAAAGTTCCAAGGCTTGTTGTTGAAAAACCTGGTTAGGAAGTGCCTGCTCAGATAATACAGAACCGTATTAGGGATGCATGGCCGGGGCTATTTCAAGGATTTTGAACTGTCCATGATGTTTAGGACTGCCCTTCATTTATCTTAAGAAAGAGAAAAGTACTCACCGCTAGCCTTCCCTGAAGAATCCTCTGGATTTGATCTTTTGAATAAGCACGAAAAGTCAAGACTGAAGGTTTGCCTGAAATCAAAACAGCAAGTTTAGTTAGCGACATAAAGGAAGACGGGGCATTTTCTTATAAAGCATGCTGCAATTTTCTGGAGATAAAATGCTTAGTTCATAAGATCATAAATCTTAAGCTAAAAGTCAGTGAACTATGAAAGAAGTTTCACTCTGTAAGTCCCTAATGCTATTCGTTAGCCAATATTTTGGATTTCTTATTCTGTTATGGATAATTTTAGACAGTTACAACTGCACTTCGGGTATACAATAGTAAATGCAGTTTTAAGTAGAAGTTTTGAAACAGAGGTAAGAGCTTACAGTTTAATGACTGCAGTCTAGGTAGAAATCGGTCAGCAAGATCTATTGCATTAGCGATTCCTGAAATATGAGAATAATTAGACAAAGAGATAGAGATCTAGTACTTGCAATGCTTTATACAGAAATGTGAGATATTGAACATCAAGGGTAATCTTAATTTCAGCAATACCTATTAAAATAAATCTTGAAGATGGCAGCATAGTTAACATAAATAACTCGTGTAGCACTTCGCGGTCTCTAGTGATAAGGTAATCCAGCTCATCAATAATTAAAACCCTGAACCAATGACAGCTGAACAAATTAAGCACGCCTGCACACAATTTAAAGTTTTCGATAAATTATCACAGGTAGGTAACCCATCTTACATCATCTTTTTGTGTGGCAACTGCGCATCTTGAGTGTATAGATTTTGTATATGCTTTAGAGCAGTAGTTGCACCATTGATTTTCTTCTTTGGTTGTATATGCTGAAGTATCTGCAGTGGAAAATACATTAGCGTTTCACGAACAGTTTCCAATAATGTTCATATGTATACAACTACGACAATTTTCAGACATCCAGTGTACCTTAGTAAAGATCTCCGATGACTTGGTTAATGAAGTACAATTCATAAATAGGACATCCGGCTGTTGTACATTTACCTGATCCGACAATATAATTTACCAAACATGAGCATTAGATAAATCACAGTATAAGACATTCATGAATAAAAGTGTAATGATCAAATCTAGTAGAGATATAATTCAATCTAAATCAGGATAACCAGCTATTACTAAATATAATGAAAATTCAACAGCAAATAAAAATTTCTCAGCAATCACAATTGATAACTTCTGTGTTCTGCTGCCAAGTAATAAGCATGACATTATTTCCTTAGCCTTCTAGGCACAGTAAAACGTACTGAAACCAACAACGACAACACCAACCCCAGTGGAAAATCACAGTAAAGCAGGCTTCGGCACAAACAAATCGTGTAACCTAGTGAAAACTAATTGTGTCGTGAACAACAACCCAGTGAAAATTGCTAGTGCAAGAGCAGGTAGTCGAGGCTCTGACACAAACCGATTGAACTGTTTCTCAGTCATAATAATTAGCCCCAAAATCATCTAATAACAATCAAAACGCCATTCAAATTTACAAATGCAGCCCTGCATATCAGCATTTTCCTACAACATGAATGTCAAAGAATCAATTAGAACACAAAAAATCAGCGGTTTCTCGAGTTAATCATACCTCAATAGACCAATTAAACAAAGTGTGCTTTACTTTCTCCATCACCATAGTCTTTCCAGTCCCGGGACATCCACATATATACAAACTACCGGATTTCTCCTTCTCGACACTGCTCTTGCAAAAAGTTAACACCTTCTCAATCTCTTCCTCTCTACAAATCACACCAGACGGAGATGTCGAAACATGCAACGCCTCTTTCACCACTCTCATCTGCTCGGCATCTATAACATACACTCAAAATTACTATTTGCATACAGCAATTTGCATCAAATTTTACCCACACAAATAAAACATTTCATAGATTTTAGTATAATTAAATTTGGGAAAACCTCTTTTATCACTCATATATGTTCTCATCATCTTTAACATATTAAAGCCTTCGTCTCAGTCTATTGTTGTCCTATTACTTTTTTGGGTGTCTCTATTAGGAAGCTTTTACACGAGTAATTTGACTCCCAATGAAACTATTGTCCACTTATCATCTACTAAGAATAACCACCAATGGTCACCTACTCTTTTCTTAGTATTTGTGCCGAAATGAAATGACAACAATTCACCGAGAAGGAGGGGCTAACATACACTCAAAAGCACTAATTTCCTAATAAATTTCACACATTCATGAACAAAATTCCTAATCAATTAATCGGAATCTCTTCGTCATTTAAGCATCTATAACATACACTAACAGCATCCAACAATTTGCAATCAAATTTCACTAGCGCAAGCAAAAACCCTAATAAATTAACGTACTCCGTTCCATTTGATTGTATATGTTTTTTAAAATTCAGACAAATATGCACTCATAATAGTCTCCAAATCACTAATTGAGTCACACATTTTGCATCAAATTTCACACAAAAAAACAACATAACAAAAAAAAAACTCAATCAAATTCATTACCTCTCGGATTCCATTTAGGCTTGACGAATAAGTTAGCAGATGATTTCTTCAATGGCGACCTACTCGATGTCACCAGTTTATCATTAAATTCCTTCTCAATACCCTATCAAATTCAAAATTAAAGTAAGAACGAAATACATTAAATTCTCAACATAAAATCAAAAAAGAGTAAAAAAAGTGCAGAATCGAACATTAGACGGCGATCTAGGACTACTGTTAACACACCGCCGTGGCGATTTCTTAATCGACGGCGGTGTCGCTGCAATTTCATCGTTTAACTTAGAACTCGATCGTAACTGTCTCTTTCGAGGAGTTGACGATTGAATAACAGCGGTGTCGGAGACGGTGGAAGTGTTGGCGACAATTACTGAACCGGAGCGAGTCGCGATAGCCGGCATCGTCGAAGTAGAATGTAGTTGAAGTTGCGAATGCGAATGCGTGTGAGAGAGAGAGGGAGAAGAGAAGAGTGTTGTAGGGTTGTATTAATGGTGTGGTATTAAGGGAAAGGAAAAAGGAATAAAAGCGGGAAAATAAAGGTTGAAAATGGAGGGAGATTTATGAGATTCATGTTTTGGCGCGAAAGAGTGTGAGGTTTTTTCAGTGTTTGTATCGCCTCCGTTTTTGGTTCGCTGACATTGCGACATTTCGTCACGTTGTGGTTTCACTTTTTGATTCTTTTCTCCTTTTTTTTCGTGTAACTTGAATTGGTCCGAAATAGGGCTGGTCAAAAGTGCGGGCTTGTCGGTCCGGGCTACGTAATTACGTATCGGGTTACTTTTGGTCTGGTCTGCTGCCAGCCTGACCACTATATTGGGACGATTCTGGGGGCCCATGTCAAGCCTGGCCCTCCTAAAAACCGGACTCGCATCAGGCTTGCCCAAATCCGCACCCACCCGTCCCCTATCTCGGGTTGATTTTAGGTCCCCTAAGTCGAGATTGGCTCGCCTACATGCTTAACCATCCTTAATCAACAATGCGGGTCAATGCGGACCAATATGGCCCAACTTGTTTGTCTAGTCATCCATCCCTTAAACCCTATTTGATTTCCCCCAGCTCCGGACGGGTTATGGTTGAACTTCCCTGACATGTTCTCGACCCTGAGTCTCCATCCATGAAACTAACCCTAACATGTTTCAAGTCTTCAACTATTGAATTTCCCATTAACTCGGCCCAACTAGTCCCCAACTCGTCAAGGTGGGCCCTTATCTGGCTCGTCAAACATGCCTCACTCTAGAAATAGGCTAGGGTTGGTTTGGACAAACTTCTGATCACCTATATTCTACAAGACAGCTTATTAGAACTAGTTAGATCCGAGTACTATGTCACAAGGTCAGAAGCTCACAAGTCATGACAATTAGAATTTGTATTACAAATAATGTGGTTGGCCACTTTATCATTTCAAGTTTTTTTTTTCTAACTTGTGCGTAAAAGTAAACATTAATATGGTGTGGAAGGTCCACGATATATATTCTCATTAATTATGGTAAAAATGAGTTTATACTTGAAGATTTTTGCCCTTTGAGCAGTGGCGGAACTAAGATTTACAACTAGAGGGTGAAAAAGTAATAACATAGACAAACAAGTAATGTTATAAGAAAAACTTGAAAATAGTTTGAAAATTTGAACTTAAAACTACGGGTGCCATGCTAGCCCTCTCCCCCACCCCACCAATTCGTCGCTGTCTTAGGACACATGTTAGAAAAACCGATCTTAATCGTTAGGCTAATGTTTGTTCGCATTTTGCTATTGGAGGTGAGACACTGAATTGACAATTGTCTATAATTTTAAGCTTCATACAAAAATAAAAAGGTCTAGGGTTAACCACTTCACCAATTGTCTTCTAATGCTAGTAAAATTAAATGTGACCATACATGTTTATTAGTTTATCTACAGGAAAACGTGTTGATACTTGATTGGCTAAGATGCTTATCTTCGAAATAGAGATGTGTTTGGTCTTTTGTTGTACGTCACAAACCATAAAACGTTACACAACATAACTACGTAAGTGCTGTTGTTAAATAAGTATAGTGCATTTATAAACCGAATGTGTTTGATGAGATAGTTGTTTTCGATTATTGTTTATGAAAATAAAGCACACTTTTTTACCAGCCATCCCTTGAGTATGGAGTTATTGACCTCGCTTTCCTGGTAACTCGGGCATGCTGGTTTTAGGGTGTGTAGAGACTATAGAGGGAGTTACGGAGGCAATATGTTGTTGAGGGAATTTGAACCCTGCTCCGCTATTCGACTGATTAGGATGAGTGTCCGTGCTACCTAGTTAATAAGTAGTGCTTAACAATTTGTGTTAAATTAATTAATGAATGCACTAAATTAATTTTATTTTATTGGAATAGGTTGAATAATAAGGACATAGTAATTGGGCCAAAAGAATGAGCCAAGGCGCCAAGTCTCAAATACGTGAATCCATTTATGCTATGTTCAACCGACTTTGGGCCTATATACAAGCTGTCTATTTAACAACCATGATATATTGATATCAGTAGGTCTTGCTTGCGACGGATTGGATCTTGCGACGGGTATTTTGTGAGAGGAAATGGGTAGAGGGGACAAGGTGGGCACCCCCCATGTGCTTCTCCACTCACCCTTGATGGGTATTTTGTGAGAGAATATGGTATCCGTCTTAAGCTTGCGACGGATAGTGTCCGTCACAAATGAGAATTTGTGTATTGATATTGACAACTTTCATTTTTATGAATTGTATGTTATTAGATATTTTAATCCCCAGTGATTAGTTGGCCATAATATCCCCTCAAAAAGAGATAGATATCAACGTCATAGGGCCATTTAATAGTTGTAACTGTGTTATAAAAGTAATGTTTGAATGAATTGCGGAAGAAACTATATTAAAATATGAGTGTATTACAAAAGAAATAGAAAGGGTCCAAATTGGTATTTAAGTACCCTTGAGCTTTTACTCTCGGGTGACTTACTTGATATACGAGATTTGTAGGCTATCATGTATACCCGAGGGTTTACTCAGTGCGTACCGAAAGCAGCGACCGCAGTTTCACCGTCACCCGAAAAAAAAACGATTTTATTCAATAACTAACAATCAACACAATTATATCTTCACAAATTATCAGCGACTGCGGATATGTTCCGTCGGAAGCTTTTGACGGGTCATATAAAACTCACACTCTCTCTAGTTACTCTAACTTTTGTCTTATTTACTCATGTGGGTGATACTTAACCCGTCATAAGGTAGACTTACTGTTATATCTTAGTCGATTGATAGGCTGTGGGCCTGTGAGCTTTGGCCCGTACCTGGATCTCCCCAACATTATGGCGGCCGCTCATGCCCAGTGGGCCATAATTTACTATGGATCGTACTTTCTTAATGTATGACCCATAGAATGTGGGCCCACTCGCTATTCACGAGTCACGACTAGGCCGATTCCACATTAAGCTAATTCTTCTTCCTGCGAAATATCGTGAAATCAATATATATACACACAAAAAGTCTTGATTATGAATCACACTTCAAAATGTCAATTTTCGGTCAGCAATTGATCAGGTCATTGTTGGGTTGGGTCACTCCAGATCTGCTTATTTTGGGTTGAGTCGTATATTATGTATCGCTTTGAGTCACTTTGGTTTAGGATTCTGACTTAACTAACTCACCCCGGGTCATTTTGGGCAGGGTCAAGTTTGGATCACGTTTTTCAAGTCCTTTGCACGTCCCAGGCTAACCTTCTCAAATCAAATCGGGCCAGCTTTACCACATCTATTAAAAACAACGGAATCAACATGCCGTGTATGTTCATGTTTCCCTTACATCTATCTATCCACTTAAATGTAAGGCAAAATTGATTGGGTTTTAATATATTAACGAAATAACTAACTAATGCCTTGTTTTTTTCCTCTTATTTTCAAATTTCATATTTCAGTTCAATTCAACTTAATTCAGTTCAAACCTATTCAGTTCAAACCTATTCAACTCAGTTTCATTCTTCATTTTAGTTCAATATCATTACTGTTATTATTTTCGCTCAGCAAATTCAATTTAGTCCAACTTCATTAAGTTCAAGTCAGATCATTTTAGTTCAGCTAAATTCAAATAATTTCAATTCAAAAGAACCCAACTTAAATTTATTTTTCAAGTCAAGCCTATTATATTTTTTACTTGGACACTCACCAGTATAATTGTCCTAGCGAACATAATTCTGACTTATAATCGAACACATTTTAAATCAATTATTGATGTCTTGTACGATGATGGTAATACAAAGTTGAAGAGTCACACTCACAACAATGTTCTAAGATCGATCAAGTTGCATATGAATCTAAGAATGAACACAACAAAATAAATTATGATCACCCCATGAACATGGGATCGACCGATGATATATTGATGACTAATCCCATAATACATCTTGTCCACACCATACTTAGTCCCCACCACAAAAATGGCTTCATCATATTTCCAATTTTATTTAATTTTTCATGTTTTTATTTATTATTACTTATATTTATGTAATTTTTGAAAATTTGTTTTGACCTTTTTGCAAATTTGTACTACTATATGAAGGTAGTATTCATTCTACTCCGTCAATTCCTTAGCAACCAACCAACATGGATTATACATAAGAGATAGTACATGTGATTATGTAGTTTATGAGTTTTATGATAAACTTTATTAGTTTTATTTTACATAATTTGAGTTTTTATTATAAAGTTTTTGAGCCTATTTGTTTAAAATATTAAGCTAAACAAAATACAATATTGCTAAAAAATTATACTTATTAAATTAATTTTAAATTTCTCTATCAAACAGTTATTATATAACCTGTAAATTGAAAATACTTGGAAAAAATATATGTAAACTCAAAAACTATAAGGGAGTTTATTATTGGCTAAAGCGGAGGGAGTTTATATTTTATCAATTAAGCCATTTTCCATATTTATAATTTGTAAGATAAGATAGAATTTAAGCCATACTAATAAAATCATAATGAATTACAAAATCACATTAACAAAAAGAAATATAAACAAATTCAACACATACATGTGTTTTCATGTGGGGTTTTAAAATAGCAATAAATTAAAATGTGTCAATTTAATTAGTCACCCACTCAATAGAATCTGATGCCAAATCATTTTCTTCGTTTTTAAGCCGTGTACTAGAGATTAGATTAGCTATCAACCACTAATTATACCTTTTATTTAGATTAGCCTGACGTTAAAAGCCACTAGTGTCTAATTTGCTATCAAACAATAACTTAAAAATAAAGAAGGAAATTTTAACCAATTAAAACTCTTTAATGTTGCATATGTATTTATAGAGTAAAATATACTTCTACATAAATGAGTTAATTAAGATAATTAGACTTATTGTGATTATGGTTAGTATGATCACGATTACATATCTAATGACTAAATTAGAATAGTAATATATATAATGGAACATTATTTATAGATGGTAATTTCCAATATCACTTTCTCAAAGTAGTATTGAGGGATTTCGAAACTTAGATAGGAAAAGAATTATCAGAACGATATCTTTGTTTAATATTAATTATAACTTAATAAGGTGTATTCCTTTGGTTAATTAAATGTTAATATTTGGTGTGTTTATGTTCATATTAGACGATTATTTATGAAGCGATTTAGATTCGATATGGTAATAACTAATTAACTAGGTAAAGCTAATGCATGAAGTTTAACTAGCTCGCTCTTATGATTTTTTCCTTTTTTTTAATGCTTTAATTATTAATCACTTTAGTATCCGTTTTTTTTATTCCAACTGGGTTTTTTATGACTAGCTGAGTAAAGCTGCTACTTGAGTTTGAAACGAAGGCTAAAACGACAACTAGTATGCAGAGTATATGTTATAGCAATAAAATGATAAAAATTCCACAATTTATACAGTAATAATGATTATAAAGTTACAAATAATGAATGAATTTATGCTGCTAAGGGTGCAAACTCATGTCTCACATCAGTAGAATAAATGTGAAATAAAATCTTTATAAGTGTACAAATATAATCAGTACGAAACCTTTTTAGAAGGAGTTCAAGAGTAACTCCGTAAGGGCTTGACCCAAAGCAAACAATATCGTACTATTATATACCGTACTACCGTAGACACATGTACAACAGAGGCCGAATAGAAGGTAATCACTCTTCCGCACAACATATGCCTATATTTGTTAGTGAAAGTACCGAATACACAAGCTACATCAAATACTACTTCTACTTGTCAACCACATTCTGAAAGGCATGCATAAGAAACCAAAGAATTTGAATATTTACGGTAAAAAAACAGCCAAGAATTAAATGAAGCTGGAATCACATTTCTAAATTTTATAGAAAGCAGAATCAGAATCCAACAACAAAAGAATCAAACTAAAGTGTCACCTTTTTATACGGGTTTAATTGTGACTAAATTAAGCATCAATATTCCAAGTGCCTTGTCATAATTAAAGAACAAATATATTTCCAAGTAATAACAATAACCTTAATTAGGTAAACCATGATTTTAGATTAAAAGGTTATGAGCAAATGTCATTGTTTGAAATATGTGACAAAATTTTAAAAAATAATAACTACTGACCGGGATTTAAATAAAAATAATAAAAATAAATAGTGATTTGAACGAATATTATACGCAATATATTATACTACGAAGTAGAGTTTTGTAGAATTACGTGGTAATTTGCAACGTTTCGCATGGCCTTCTTATTTGCATTTGAAGAGTGATATACTCTTCAACCAAATATACAAAGCTCAATAATTAACGTTATCAAATAGGCAAAAGTGGTCAATATGTATGAATTGGACAATTCTTTTAGGAGTTTATTGCCATAAAAATTACACTATTTTTCTTTGAATCACGTATAATGCAACATGCATGATTTAGGGTAAAGTTATATCAATTTTTGTTTAAATTTTATAAAATCCGTATTTAAAAGTATATTCATAAACTAATACATAGATGCAAAATATTGCGTACATCAAAAGGATCGACAATCGCCAAGGTTATACATAGTTTTAGTCTACGTACAAACAACTTTGGCAAACATACGTTAACATACTAACTTTTTTGTACATTTGCGCATAATAAATTCTTAGAGATAAATTATTAAGCCCTATTTTTCCTAACTTAACTTACACTCATTTCACAATTCACAATTTTACTTAAATTAACTTTTATTTCAGCTTTATTTAGTCATGTTATGTTATGTTCAGTTATATTCAACATTTTTAAGCTTCTTTCAACTAAAATAAGTCATATTATATTTTTTTTAAAAACATGACGGACCTAGTTTAATGAACGGTTGGATGACGAGGTTAATACGCGTATATTTTTTTGAAGCATGATGGTTGACGGACCTAGTTTAATGATCGAGCTAGGTGACCGGGGTAAATACAAGCTAGCACATCGTAAAAAAAACTAGCGTATGTACATAACTAATTGGTTGTGTCACGTGTATGATTTGTTATGCGTTACACTTTCCTTCGTACTATATATACTACACACTTGATACTCCCTTCTCTCTCACTCTCCTCATATTCCTAAATTATTAATTGTTATTATTATTAATTAATTAATATCTTCATCTTTTCTCTTCTCTCGACTTCATAAACACCCATCAGATTTTTTCACCGACCATTTCCTACATTTTCTCAAGTGAGTCTCTCACTCTCACCTTCGCATTTCCGAATTATTGTATAAGACCGTCTTATAATATAACGTCCTTTTTATTGATCAAAAGAGTTTACGGAGTATGATACAAAAAAGGAGCGATTTATACTCTAAAACGATCTTATACAATGATCAATAAAACCAAAAACTGGTTATTAATAGGATTTTGTTTTACAATTTTCTTGTGTTTGACCGTCTTATTAATTAATTAATGATGGTCTAACACTTAGTATCAAATTTGTTATTCCTATGTATGACAAATTTCAATGCATTTCGATCCCAATTTCACGCGATTGGTAAAATATTTCCATGTAATGATTACAGATTTGCTTAAAAAGTTCTCAAAAATCATCAACTTTTGGGTTATTGATTATTTTATTTTGGTAATATAACTAACATTGACTTAATTTGGATTGATTTTTGTGCAGAGAGGAAGTACTCTGTACCCGTACAAATTCCAGAAACAGTACCCACTAGTAACCAGGGGCGGAACCACGATTTAAAGTTCGGGTATCAAATTTACTTATCTAGCAAAAACGCTTATTTATTTCGTTTTTTCTAAAATGTATCCTAAGCGCATATCTTAATAATACTTCATGGAAAGTTTCATGAAAAATTGAATATTAATCACTTTTACACTTTCCATTTAAGTATTATTAACATGTGCTCTTTTACGGTATACTGTATTTTACAAAAATCGATTTATGTTTAAGATTGTAATGTACAACATCATTTACAATATCAAAAATTGAACTACAAGACTAACTATTGTATTTTTGTGTTTAGGTAGCGAGTGTTACCCCTTGCTACTTGGTAGCTCCGTCGTTGTTGGTTGAATTGGGAGTGTGAATATAAAAAATGGCGGTAAAAGTGGTGACAACACCGTGTTTGCAATTACCTCAAAAAAAGACGGTGTTAAACGACGTCGTTTCAGTATCCCGAACCGCCTGGCTCGGAACGATGTCGTCGAAGTTAAGTAGAACTCGTTCGTTCGAGTACAAACCTAATCAACGATCTCACCAACCGATTCGAAGAGCTTGTAGCGCGAATTTCGACGCTCATTTCTCCGGCGACATTGAATTTTCCAAAAGAATTGAGGAATTAGCATTGAGTTTCCAACTCAACGACGAAAACCTAACCAATTCCGAGCCGATTAAGTCTGACTCGGTAGATTGGAATCCGGCAAGCATCGAAATGAAGGCGAATCGAGTCGATCTTCCGATTTCGCTACGAATGATAAAACGGAAGAAAAATCAATGGAGGAAAAATGTAACGGAAATCGGAGAATCCGCTTGTTGTTCAGTGAAGAAGGCTTTTTCATCAATGGTGTTTATTATACGAGAGTTGCATAGTTACAGTATGCAGATTCGAGAAGCTCTGTTTTTCGAAGATTTACAAGGAATTTTAATTAGAGTTCATGAAGAAATGCACGCATCTTTCGTATGGCTTTTTCAACAAGTTTTTTCTCATACGCCGACGCTTATGCTTTACGTTATGATCTTGCTCGCGAATTTTACGGTTCATTCGATGTCGAACACCTACGCTTTCGCTTCGCAACCGCCTATTGTCGAAGCCGTAGACGTTGGAGAAATCAGTTCTACGAAGTTGTCGAATTTAGATATAAAATCGTTCACTGTAACGTCTTGGTCGAAGTCGTTAGGAAGTGACACGACATCGATTGGAGGCGGAAATGGCGGAGGTAGTAATTATAAGCCGGTAGCAAGCGGAATGGATGGGGACGACTGGCTGAGGAATTCATCGACGAGTAGTGTTAATCGTCCGATTATTGTTTCGGTTCCGGATGAGTCGGTTTCGGGACGAGATGAGACGTCGATTTGGAATTCGATTGTCGAAGAAGCGAGTCGAATGGAGGGGGAATTCAAGGATGAGATACTAGAACACGAAGTTACTAAATTGTTTGTTTCTCCCGTAACCGCGAAAATCGAGACCGATGATTATCAAGAGTATTTTCGGACGGAGTTGTTGTATCAATCGGAGTTAGCTCAAGAGCCTAACAATGTATTGCTCTTGGCTAATTATGCTCAGTTTCTCTACCTTGTTGTTCATGACTATGACAGGTATAATTTAGATTTATATTTTTTTCATTGTTAAATTAATTTTCGAAATACTTGTTTAATACTCCGTAAATATTTTCACTTCAAGTCCTTACATGTTTGATTTGCTTGACGATACATGTTTTTCGGTTTATTGTTTGCTGTGTCGAAATCATAGTAGTTTAATGGTGCAATTGTGTAGTTTTTGATGATTATATACCCAAATAATCAATCGGTATTCTGTTGACGTTATTTCATTTTTCTACAAATACCTTTTATGGAGTATTATGTTTGATTTGCTTGATAGGTGATTTTCGGTTTATTGTTTATTGTGTCGAAATCATGGTCTCATTGGAGATATTCACTATAGGAAATTTTGGTGCAATTGTGTAGTTGTTGATGATGATTAGATACAATTGGTAAATCAATTGGTATTCTGTTGACGCTATTTCATTTTCTACAAATACCTAATCCCGAGTATTATCAAAGTTTGATTTGATTTGCCTGATAGGCGATTTTTGGTTTATTGTTTCGAAATCATAGTCTCACTAGGATTTTTTGATGTAGCAAATTGTATTGCAATTGTGTAGTTTTTGATAATTAAATACCAAAATAATCATTTAGTATTTTCTTGACGCTATTTCATTTTCTATATATACCCAATACGAAGTATTATACTCCGTATAAGTTTGATTTGCCTGATAGCTGATTTTCGGTTTATTGTTTATTGAGTCGACATCATTATCCTAATGGGGATTTTGTGATATACGGAGTAACAATTTGTGGTGCAATTGTGTAGTTTTTGATGATTAGATACCAAAAAAAATATAATCAATCGGTTTTCTGTTGACGTTATTTCATTTTCCACAAATACCGTGGTTTCGAAATGTCGTGTATTGCCATCTTTAGGTGCTTGTTTCATATATAGGCATATGATGAACTGACGACTCCTCAAAATATCTCGAAACCATGTGTTATAGAGTTAATTGTAGTACTACCATTGTCCAATAATGCCCATATAGCCATAGGTATGAATGTGTCATATTGGAGATTTTATGAGTAAATACATTGTCCTCCTACAAAAAGTTCTAGTGATTTGTCATGTACTCTTTTCCATGGAAAAAGAATCAACTTTATTTATGAAAAATGAATCGAATTTAAGAATCACGTTACGTTTATGAGACAGTTTCATGATAAGATCAACACAGATAGATAAATTTTCATTTAATTGGTACGGATTTTTAAATAAATAAACAAATTTGTGATTCCGAGCCTAGTATTTCATAATTGAGGATAATATTGAACAAACGTATACGTTGCTAATGTTGATATTTTATATGTGGCAGAGCTGAGGAATACTTTAAGAGGGCAATAAGAGTGGAGCCAAAAGATGGAGAAGCATACAACAAATATGCAAATTTTTTGTGGCAAGTAAGAAATGACTTATGGGCAGCTGAAGAGACCTATTTAGAAGCGATTTCGGCCGACCCGACCAACTCGTACTATGCAGCTAATTACGCTCATTTCCTTTGGAACACCGGTGGCGAGGACACTTGTTTTCCCCTCGATTCTTCGGAGGACGAGTCTCTCAACTCATAAATCCAAAATCTCAAAAAAGTTAATATGAATGCACAAAAGTTATTAGGTAGTACGTCTTGCTTAAGACTGTTTTACATAAAAACCTCTCACAAGTGCCTTTTCATTCTTAACATTCTTTCAATCGGTTGTGACTGTTGTCTTAATTTAAAACGGTGTTAAACGAGAATCTGTGATAATTGAGAAATTGGGACACACTTGGGAGACTTTTGTACTAGTGATAAGGTTATTAGTGAAGTTGATGCTAGAAGAGGGGACATTGAGATGATAATGTGGGTTTGGTGTTGAATGCACATGGTGAAGGTTGAAGTACTATATTATTGAGATTTTTTTGGGAAGAAAGGCAAGTACAAGTGCAAAAGGGCAAACTTTGGAGTTTGCTTGGCCTTTTTTAAACTTATACCTAAGTACCTAACTAATCTTTTTTTTTTGTGTGCACATAATTTCTTTTTCTTTATTAAAATTTGTATATCCGCTAATAATATTATATTATATACTTCACATAGTATATGAAATGATAATGGTACTAATATTCTAATAAAATTGTGTCGAAAGTAGTACTTTAATTTTTCTAGTCCAATTCACTATATTTGTTTTTGGGTAATGTTATATACGGTCCTTATGGCTGTATATAAGAAGCTAAAAACCTTCTAAATTTGATATTTATAATGGAAATAATAACAGAATTGCACAAAATTTAATGCAATTAATGACAATATTAAGTACAGAGTAATAATTTCTTTTTATAACTCCAACTTATATATCGGGTTAAATGTAGGTATATAGTAAACCAAATCGAACAAATCAAAATGTATTGACATAAATATGGAGACTTTGCTCTTCTAGTCACCTTAATTATATTCTTATATGTTGTTTATGTTAGGAATGTATGCCTTGAATTTGTGTCAAAGACGGATTAAGTTAAGAGAAGACTAAAATAGGAAATTTGGTAATTATCTTTGTTTAGGAAATTATTAATTAATTTCCTAATTGTCTTTGTTTCCTATTAGTGTTTGGTTTAGGAAATTATTAAATAATTTCCTAATTGTCTTTGTTTCCTAATTAGTCTAGGTCTCTTATTTTAGGGTGGAATAAATCTATATAAAGACCCTAATATTAGCCTAGAATATCAAGAAGGAGGTGGAGATAATATTGGTGAGCACAATCTTATGAGAGTCGATTTGTGAGGTTCCCTTTGGAAGGAAGCTTCAGTTTGTTCCGGGCTCAAGTAGATTGGCGTTCATCTGAATTTGGAGATAAAAGGAGTTTGTTCGGATCTTGCTAGCCTCAAGATCGTTTGTCCTTCATCTCGGCAGGGTAGTCTCTTTTGTCTATTTGAGATTACTATATTTGTTGGTAGAATTGGGTACACTTTTGGCTCTTAGTAGCGCGTGTGTACTGGTCTACTTTTGTACTATTATCTCCACAATAGTAAAATTTGATCTCCTTCCGGGTGGATGTAGCCAGTTATTTTACTGGTGAACCACGTATATCTGTGTGTCATCTTTATTTGTTATTCGCTATATTTTGTTCTTGTCACCCTAATCAACTAACCGCCGGGTAACGGGACGCCTCCGTTACAACAGTTTATATAGTCAAATGGAGTACAATTATGTAAGTTTGAACATTATTTTTAAGGTATATTCGAAGAATTGTTTAGATGTATGCAACACATTTCATTCATTCTCGATTTATCTCCCACATTTTATTATGTGACCCCATGTCATTCGTGTGTTCTATATGCTTCCACGATTCATTGTGTTACACGAAGATAATACTCTTGTACGATTGTGGATGGGGTTTTTCATGATGTCAAACCTTAAGTAATAAGTTTCTGTTAAGACGGATATACCCGTCTTAAGTTTAAAACAAGTTAAATACTTATTACTTGCATGGATAAAGACAAGTTATTTGCTCATATCTAGACATTTTATGTTTGTCTTATCTATGAAAATAGTAGTTATTTGACTCGTCTAAAACTTAAGACGGATAGCGTACGTCTTAAACAAGAATTTGTAAACATACAAGGTCCTATATGCCATATATGTGGTCAGTAAATAAGTTATTTTTCTACGTAGGAGACTTGGAAAAATCAAGGTTATTGAGTTCTATTTGAACTTTGCTAATTTGCTATGATAACCTTGGTAAATATTCCCATGTAATCTCGGCCTTATTTCGATTGACCTTATTTTACGTCGATCTATCTCATAATAAATAGACTTGCCAAAAGCAACCCGACCTGAATGACCCGACCCGTGACCCAAAATTGACCCGGACTACAACACCCGAATGTGATTCGAAACCCGATTGGACCGGACCCGACCCGAACATGACCCGATCTTTCTTGACCCGTAACTGTCCCGACCCGAAAATAACCCGATTCAAAACCACTCAACCCGAAAATAACCCGACAAAACATAACTTTAATTGAACCAAAAAGACTTAAAATGGCCTTTTGTCTCTTATTCTTTGACCCAAAATTGACCCGACCTGAAATAACCCGACCCGGTTGACCCGAAACGGACCCGAAACAAACCCGAAACCCGAAATGACCCAACCCGACCCGAATTAACCCGAAACCAACGAGAGACCCAAATTGACCCGACCTGAACTGGCCCGACCTAAACCCGACTCGATTAACCCGTTTGCCAGGTCTAACTGTAATATCTCTAAGACATATAATAATGACTCAGGATAACGAAATTGGCATCTGATTTTAAATAAAGATATTTTGTAGACCTTAAGACCACTTTTCAGATTTCGTTTATATCAGAGGAAACAAGAAGTATTATCTGTTTTTACGTTGTTTAAAGAGGAATTCTAACATCCAATTGCTATTTATAGACGTAACGGATCTATAAATACCTTTAGGAAAAAAATAATTTTGTTTTCCGAATATCTCTGAAAACCGCTGATTTTCAAGGTTATTATCCACGTTTTTCGGGACAACTAGGCCTTGAAATATAATGTCTCTAAATTCGAATTGTAATATCTCTAAGACATATAATAATGACTCAGGATAACGAAATTGGCATCTGATTTGAAATAAAGATAGTTTGGAGACCTTAAGACCACTTTTCAGACCTTGTTTGTATTAGAGGAAACAAGTAGTAATCTCCGGTTTTACGTTGTTTAAAGAGGAATACTAAAAATCAATTGATATTTATAGACGTAACGGGTCTTAAAACACCTTTAGGGAAAAAATATTTTTGGTTTCCGAATAACGCTGAAAACCGCTAATTTTGAAGATATTATCCACGGTTTTCGGGACAATTGGGCCTTAAAATAAAAAGTCTCTAAATACGCACTTTAATATCTCTAAGACATATAATAATGACTCAGGATAACGAAATTGACATCTGATTTGAAATTGAGATACCACTTTTCAGACCTTGTATAATTGTATGTATTAGAGGAAACAAGTAGTATTCTCCGTTTTTACGTTGTTTAAAGAGGGATACTAACATCCAATTGCTATTTATAGACGTAACGGGTCTATAAATACCTTTAGGAAAAAAATATTTTTGGTTTCCGAATATCTCTGAAAACCGCTGATTTTCAAAGTTATTATCCACGTTTTTCGGGACAACTGGGCCTTGAAATAAAATGTCTCTAAATTTGCACTGTAATATCTCTAAGACATATAATAGTGACTCAGGATAACAAAATTGACATCTTATTTGAAATAAAGATAGTTTGGAGACATTAAGACCACTTTTCAGACCTTGTCTATATCAGAGGAAACAAGAAGTATTCTCCGTTTTTACGTTGTTTAAAGAAGGATACTAAAAAGCAATTGTTATTTATATACTTAACGGGTATATAAACACCTTTAGGGAAAATTAATTTTTGGTTTCCGAATATTGCTGAAACCGCTTATTTTGAAGGTTATTATCCACGGTTTTCAGGACAACTTGGCCTTGAAATAAAATGTCTCAAAATTCGTACTATAATATCTCTGAGACTAATAATTACTCAGGATAACGAAATTGGTATCTGATTTAAAATAGTGATATTTTGGAGACCTTAAGACCACTTTTCAAACCTTATCTGTATTAGAGTAAACAAGTACTAATCTCCGTTTTTACGTTATTTAAAGAGACATAATAACATTCAATTGCTTTTTATAGACGTAACGGGTCCATAAATACCTTTAGGAAAATATAACATATTTTTGGTTTCCGAATTTTGCTGAAAACCGATGTTTTTCAAGCTTATTATCCACGATTTTCAGGACAACTGGCCTTGAAATAAAATGTCTCTAAATTCGCACTGTAATATATCTTAGACATATAATAGTGACTTTGGATAACGAAATTGGCATCTGATTTGAAATAAAGATAGTTTGGAGACCATAAGACTACTTTTCATACCTTATCTATAATAATGACTCCGGTTTTACGTTGTTTGAAGAGGGATACTAAAACCAATTGCTATTTGTAGACGTAACGGTTTATAAACACCTTTAGGGAAAAAATATTTTTAGTTTCCGAATATCGCTGGAAACCGCTGATTTTGAAAGTTCTTATCCACGGTTTTCGGGACAACTGAGCCTTGAAAAAAATGTCTCTAAATTCGCAGTGTAATATCTCTAAGACATATAATAATGACTCAGGATAACGAAATTGGCATCTGATTTGAAATAAAGATAATTTGGAGAACTTAAGATTTAAGACCAGTTTTCAAACCTTGTCTGTATTAGAGGAAACAAGTAGTAATCTCCGTTTTTACGTTGTTTAAAGAGGGATACTAAAAACCAATTGCTATTTAAGGGGTTTATAAACATCTTTAGGGAAAATTATTTTTGGTTTCCGAATATCGCTAAAAACCGTTGATTTTGAAGGTTATTATCCACGGTTTTCAGGACAACTGGGCCTTGAAACAAAATGTTTTAAATTCGCACTATAATATCTCTAAGACATATAATAATGACTCAGGATAACGAAATTGACATCTGATTTAAAATAGAGATATTTTGGAGACCTTAATACCACTTTTCAGACCTTGTTTGTATTAGAGGAAACAAGTAGTAATCTCCGTTTTTACGTTGTTTAAAGAGGGATACTAACATCCAATTGTTATTTATATACGTCACGGGTCTATAAATACCTTAAGGGAAAAAATATTTTTGGATTCCGAATATCGCTGAAAACCGCTGATTTTATAGGTAATATCCACGGTTTTCGGGACAATTGACGAGGCTATTTGGCGTGTCGTTAAATCCGCTAATTAGCTATGGTCAAATAACAATTTATATCTCCTAAACAAACACAAACTATCTTAAATAAAGCTAGTAAATGGTAAGAATAGGGTCGAACCCAAGAGAAGGCGGGATTAACTAAATTAACTAATCTAGACTCTTGCTACAAACCAATTAACAAAACTAATTACTAAAGAATTACTCTAATCACTAATTAAGACACAAAGTTAAATTAATTACAAACTATCATATTAACAATGACAAAAACATGTAGGATAACACATATGGAGAAAGTTTGATTTGAGAAATTGATTAACAAGTCTAAAATAACCAACAAGTATTTAAGATTCAAATATTCAAATATAAAGAAACTAACTTAGTGTAATTTTTCCAAGTTCCCAACAATTAGCAAAGTAAAAATTCTTCCTTTCCTCTCTTCTCTAGTTATCTAATACAAGTTCTAAGAAATTAGTCAACAAGGATTAACTCAACCAAGAATGACCCTTTACAACCCAATTTACACCCACTAAAACATGAGCCCAAATCAAAGATGCAAGCTTTATGAACAAAACCAAAGAAACAAGCTAGAATCATGTAATAAAACACTAAACCATGTTCTAACCACACAATAAACCAAATTCCACTCAAAAGATTCCAACTTTAAACCAAAGTTGCAATCTTTCAAGGTTGCTTCAACAATATCAAGACAAATTAACCAAAATTATCTAGACAAAGCACTAATTAAACAAACAACTTGCTAAGATGGTTAGTCTCAACAATAATTCATTCAACAATGGAAAATAAACATGAGAAAATGGTATTAACTAAAGAAGAAGAGGTTCAAAGAGTCTTACAATGCTAAAAGAGGAAAACTTGTTCCAATTACACTAAGAAATAGAAGATTAGTTACCCATAATCAAGAATTACAAACCAAATAATAAAATTCAACTCAAAGTTACAAGCCAAAATGAAGAACCAAAAATGAGAGAATTCCAATTTGTTTTGTGCTTTGTTGTGGAATGTTATGGAATATCATGCCATTTTTCTCTCTCTAAAATCTGGTTCTTTTATACCCTTGGTTCGGAAACCTAGGGTCTTCGAGAAATGGGCCTCAAAATGACAAGACGAAAAATGAAGAAACACGTGTCCCAGGCCAGGACGCTGGCAGCGCCCACGGACGCTAGCAGCGTTCTGATGACGCTAGCAGCGTTTCACGCTGCCAGTTTTTACTCTTGGTTGCTCGCCTTGACTTTCGTTAACCCCTTTTGAATGCTAGTCTTGCCTTGACTTCCATTGACCCGTTGGACTAGCTTTTCTTGCATTGGTAATTTGCTCCTAGCCCACTCCAATTGTCGGGTTTGGTCTCGGGTCTCGGGTTTGACTTTGACTTTAGTTGACTTCCGGGCTAGACTCTAAAAATTGACTTAAAAATACCAAATAACAACATAACTACATGGACTAAGGTTAGCATAAAACGATGCTAACGACCCGTAAAAAGTACATTAAACGGACCTAATAAACACTACTAAACACGACACATTTTGGTGTTGTCAACAATTGGGCCTTGAAAAAAAATATTTCTAAATACGCACTGTAATATCTCTAAGACATATAATAATGACTTAGGATAACGAAATTGGCATCTGATTTGAAATAAAGATAGTTTGGATACCTTAAGACCACTTTTGGACCTTGTTTGTATTAGAGGAAACAAGTAATATTCTCAAGTTTTACGTTGTTTAAAGAGGGATACTAAAAATCAATAGCTATTTATAGACGTAACGGGTCTAAAAACACCTTTAGGGAAAAATATTTTTGGTTTCCGAATATCGCTGAAAACCGCTAATTTTGAAGGTTATTATTATCCACGGTTTTCAGGACAACTGGCCTTGAAATAAAATGTCTATAATCGCACTATGATATCTCTAAGACATATAATAATGACTCGGAATAACAAAATTGATATCTGTTATGAAATAGTGATACCACTTTTCAGACCTTGTATGTATTAGAGGAAACAAGTAGTATTCTCCGTTTTTACGTTGTTTAAAGAAGGATACTAACATCCAATTGTTATTTATAGACGTAACGGGTCTATAAATACCTTTCGGGGAAAAAATATTTTTGGATTCCGAATATCGCTGAAAACCGCTGATTTTAAAGGTTATTTATTATCCACGGTTATCAGGACAACTGGGCCTTGAAATAAAATGTCTCTAAATTCGCACTATAATATCTCTAAGACATATAATAATGACTCAGATAATAAAATTGGCATCTGATTTGAAATAAAGATAGTTTGGAGACATTAAGACTACTTTTCAGACCTTGTTTAAAGAAGATTACTAACATCCAATTGCTATTTATATACGTAACTGGTCTATAAATACCTCTAGGGGAAAAATATTTTTGGTTTCCAAATATCGCTGAAAACCGCTGATTTTCAAGGTTATTATCCACGTTTTTCGGGATAACTGAGCCTTAAAATAAAATGTCTCTAAATTCGCACTATAATATCTCTAAGACATATAATAATCACTCAGGATAACGAAATTGACATCTGATTTGAAATAAATATAGTTTGGAAACCTTAAGACCATTTTTCAGACCTTGTCTATATCAGAAGACACAAGAAGTATTCTCTGTTTTTACGTTGTTAAAATAGGGATACTAACAACCAATTGCAATTTATAGACGTAACGGGTCTATAAATATCTTTAGGAGAAAAATATTTTTGGTTTCCGAATATCGCTGAAAACCGCTGATTTTCAAGGATATTATACACGTTTTTCGGGACAACTGAGCCTTGAAATAAAATGTCTCTAAACTCACACTGTAATATCTCTAAGACATATAATAATGACTCAGGATAAGGAAATTGGTATCTGATTTGAAATAAAGATAGTTTGGAGACCTTAAGACCATTTTTCGGATCTTGTATTTATTAGAAGAAACGTGTACTAATCTACGGTTTTAGGTTGTTTAAAAAGGGATACTAAAAATCAATTGCTATTTATAGACGTAAAGGGTCTAAAAACACCTTTAGGGAAAACATATTTTTGGTTCCGAATATAGCTGAAAACCGCTAATTTTGAAGGTTATTATCCACGGTTTTCGGGACAACTGGGCTTGAAATAAAATGTCTCTAAATTCGCAATACTGTAATATCTGTAAGACATATAATAATGATTCAGGATAACGAAATTGACATCTGATTTGAAATAGAGATATCACTTTTCACACCTTGTATGTATTAGAGGAAACAAGTAGTATTCTCCGTTTTTACATTGTTTAAAACGAAATACTAACATCCAATTGTTCTTAATAGACGTAACGTGTCTATAAATACCTTTAGGTAAAAAATATTTTTAGACCCCGAATATCGCTGAAAACTGCTAATTTTAAAGGTTATTATCCACGTTTTTCGGGATAACTGGGCCTTGAAATAAAATGTCTCTAAATTCGCACTGTAATATCTCTAAGACATATAATAATGACTCATGATAACGAAATTGGCATCTAATTTGAAATAAAGATAGTTTGGAGACTTTAAGACCACTTTTCAGACCTTGATTGTATTAGAGAAATCAAGTAGCACTCTCCGGTTTTACGTTGTTTAAAGAGAGATACTATAACCAATTGCTATTTCTAGACGTAACGCGTCTAAAAACATCTTTAGGGAAAAAATATTTTTGGTTTCCGAATATCGCTGAAAACCGCTAATTTTGAAGGTTATTATTCATGTTTTTCGGGACAACTGGGCCTTGAAATAAAATGTCTCTAAATTCACACTGTAATATCTCTAATACATATAATAATGACTCATGATAACGAAATTCGCATCTGATTTGAAATAAAGATACCACTTTTCAGACCTTGTATGTATTATAGGAAATAAGTATTATTCTCCGTTTTTACATTGTTTAAAGAGGGATAATAACATCTAATTCTTATTAATAGACGTAACGGGTCTATTAATACCTTTAGGCACAAAATTATTTTTAGATTCCGAATATCGTTGAAAACCGCTGATTTTAAAGGCTATTATCCACGGTTTTCGGGACAACTGGGCCTTGAAATAAAATGTCTCTAAATTCGCACTGTAATATCTCTAAGACTCATAATAATGACTCAGGATAACGAAATTGGCATCTGATTTGAATTAAAGATATTTTGAAGATTTTAAGACCAATTTTCAGACCTCGTTTATATCAGAGGAAACAAGAAGTATTCTCTGTTTTTACGTTGTTTAAGGAGGAATACTAACATCCAATTGCTATTTATAAACGAAACGGGTCAATAAATACCTTTAGGAAACAAATATTTTTGGTTTCCGAATATCGCTGAAAACCGCTAATTTTGAAGGTTATTATATTCCACGGTTTTCAGGACAACTGGGCCTTGAAATAAAATGTCTATAATCGCACTATGTTATCTCTAAAACATATAATAATGACTCAGAATAACAAAATTGACATCTGATTTGAAATAGTGATACCGCTTTTCAGACCTTGTATGTATTAGAGGAAACAAGTAGTATTCTTTGTTTTTACGTTGTTTAAAGAAGGATACTAACATCCAATTGTTATTTATAGACGTAACGGGTCTATAAATACCTTTTGGGGAAAAATTATTTTTGGATTCCGAATATCGCTGAAAACCGCTGATTTTAAATGTTATTTATTATCAACGGTTTTCAGGACAATTGGGCCTTGAAATAAAATGTCTCTAAATTCGCACTATAATATCTCTAAGACATATAATAATGACTCAGATAACGAAATTGGCATCTGATTTGAAATAAAGATAGTTTGGAGACATTAAGACTACTTTTCAGACCTTGTATGTATCAGAGGAAACAAGAAGTATTCTTTGTTAAAAACCCTAATGGTGATTAAGAGGCGATTAAGAGGCGATCAACAAAAGACTAAGAAAATTTGAACTCTCTTTATCATCAACTATGGCTCGAAATTCTGCAAAGAAGATTCAATCAAAGAACAACAGCCCTAATAAATCTAAATCTCCACAAAAAACTATGAATAACAATGGTCAGGAGAAACAAAAAGGTCCAGGATCAGAAGATGTCTTACGTACTAAAGCCATGCATGAAATAGCAAAAATACCAGGCTTATCGTTTGATGATGAAGAAGATCCTAGTGCTAACACCCAATGGATTACGACGAGAGGGAAAAAGAATACAGGAGTGCCTATTGAGAAACCAAAAGGAAGACTGGACAATACAAATATTGATCTCACAAATCTAATACAGTTCACAGAGGAAGACACTCAGGATGAAGTCAATTACTGGAAGCAAGCGGTCTACTGTTTTGTTCTAGGGGCTAACCCTCCTTGGGAGGTACTCAATGGTTATATAAACAGAGTTTGGGGCAAGCATGGAATAGACAAAGTCTCATTCCTACCCAATGGTGTTTTCCTGGTAAGGTTTAAAGAGATGAAGGGTAAGGATGATGTCTTACAGGCAGGATACCACATATTTGATAATAAACCTCTTATAGTAAAACAATGGCAGGAGAATGTGGACTTATTGAAGGAAGAGGTGAAGGTGGTCCCAGTGTGGATACGACTACATGGACTGGCTCTAAAATATTGGAACAAGTGTCTCCCTACTATAGCAGGGTTAATAGGGACGTATGTAAAATCTGATGTGGCTACAATGGAGAAAACTAGGCTTGGCTTTGCCAGAGTTATGATTGAAATGAAAGTTGGCCAACATATGCCAAATGATATCAAATTCCTGGATGCTTAGGGACAGATTATTACAATTAACATTGAATATGAATGGAAACCCATTTTGTGTGAGAAATGTAAAAGCCTGGGACATGAAGGAAAGAATTGTAGAAGAGCAGAACAACAGAAAAGAGGACCTGTTAAACAAGTGTGGAAGCCAGTGATTGATGTTCCTTCTACTGTATCTGCTACAGAATTCCCTGCACTACAAGCTACTCCAAGGACAATCCCAACTGAGAAGAATGTGACTGCAATGGAAACCCTAGGAAAATCTGTGCAAGGAACAAAAGGAAATGACCCTGTGCTTCAGATTCAGGGGCAGAGTGCACCAGAGCAGGTTCAAAATGAAGGCGATCCACCCCCTATACTGATTCATGAATAACATTGGGTTTTGGAATGTTAGAGGTCTGAATAGTGTAAATAAACAAAAGATAGTTATAAGTTTTATTCAGAATAATGAGGCTTGCTTATTTGGCCTGTTAGAAACAAAAATAAATGGTAAGAATGTGAACCATATTTCTAATGCAATGATGGAAGGATGGTGTGTGACTACAAATTGTAATCTGCATAAGGGTGGCAGAGTTTGGATTTTATGGCAGCCTAGTATCTTTGATGTGTGGATTTTGCAGTATGATCCTCAGTTTATACATGTCAAGATTACTGTGAAAGCTACTCAAAAGTCATTCTACTTGAGCATGATTTATGCTTTTAATGATGGGAAAGAGAGGAAAGATCTGTGGACAAAACTTGTAAGGATTGCTTCCTCTTTTCCTGGTCCTTGGGCAATGGCTGGTGACTTTAACACTGTGACATCTCCTGATGAAAGACTGGGTGGGGAAACTAAACAGGAAGATATGGAAGATTTTATTGATTGCATCCACTCCTGTGGAATGACTGATATTAAGGCCACTGGTGGACTAATAAACAAGAAGCAATGCATAGAAAGTTTAGTAGATTGGATAGGTTTTTGGTCAATCAGGATTGGATTAATACTTTCCCTGAAATGGTGGCTCACTTTCATCCTGAAGGGCTCCTTGACCACAACCCTTGTCTTGTAAGGAATGCTAATTTAGATGGAAGGAGACAAACTAGTTTCAAGTACTTTAATATGTGGAGTACTGCTCCGGAATTTTTGGCCAAAGTTTATCAAACTTGGGGGGACCAGATAGAAGGTAGTATGATGTTTAGAGTAGTTAAAAGACTGAAGAATATGAAACATATTCTAAAGAAGCTTAACAAAGATTGCTACTCTGATATTGAGATTAAAGCCAGTCAGGCTAGTGTTGATCTTGAAAGGATTCAATTACTACTTGCAGAGGACCTGTTGAATGGAGACTTGATTAATCAGGAAATACAGGCTGCTGATTCTTTAAGATTTCTGACAACAGCAAGAGATAGCTTCCTACAGCAAAAGGCAAAGACCAAATGGCTTGAGGAAGGAGATTGCAATTCTGCTTATTTCCACAATGCTATTAAGAAGAGATGCCTAAAGAATAAAATTACTCAGACTGAGGACATGCAGGGAGTCTTATGCACTGATAGGGAAAGTATTCATCAGGCTTTTATGGACTATTATATATCATTACTTGGCAGTAAGACAGACACTGAAACTGTGAGAAATGAGGTATTGCAGCAGGGCATGTTATGTACTGAAGAACATGTCATTGCTCTGAATGCCCCAATCACTGATGAAGAAATTAAACAGGTGGTCTTTGCTATACCCAAGGACAAAGCCCCTGGACCAGATGGCTACACCAGTGGTTTCTTTAAGGATGCCTGGGACATTGTTGGACCTGATATTTGTCATGCTATCAAAGATTTTTTCCTGAATGGTCAGCTGTTATCCCAGATCAATGCTACTAACATTACACTTATCCCAAAGTGTGATAGGCCCACTACAGTCAAACATTTTAGACCTATTGCTTGTTGTAATCTGATATATAAAGTCATCTCTAAGCTCCTGTGCAACAGACTAGCTTTGGTACTTCCTGACATCATTCATGAAAACCAGGGAGCATTTATTAAAGGGAGATCTATTATTGAAAATGTGCTCATTTGCCAAGACATTGTCCATATGTATGCCAGGAAAAATACATCGCCTAGATGTTTGTTCAAAATTGATCTTCAAAAGGCTTATGACACTGTTGAATGGGATTTTGTTGAACAACTGTTACATGGATTACAGTTTCCAGACCATTTCATACAATTGACTATGAGCTGTATAAGATCACCCTTCTTTACTTTGTCTCTCAATAGCAACTTGTTTGGATATTTCAAGGGACAGAGAGGCCTCAGGCAAGGGGATCCCATATCTCCACTCATCTTCACAATATGTATGAAGTATCTCACAAGACTCATCAAGTTTGCTACTACTAGATGGCCTTTCCAATACCACCCCCTCTGCAAAAGCCTCAAATTGAATCACCTTATGTTTGCTGATGATTTATTACTATTCTGCAAGGGCAACATTCCCTCCATCATGCTGCTTATGAGAGCCTTTGCCTCTTTCTCTAATACCCCTGGATTGAATATGAACAATACTAAATCTGAAATTTTCTTCAGTGGAATGCAGGAGGAAGTCAAAGAAGGACTCAAATCTGTAACTGGGTTTAGGGAAGGGATTATGCCTTTCAGATATCTTGGAGTACCTATTCAACCAGGAAAATTAACAAAGAAGGAAGTTTCAGCCCTGACTGAAAGGATGATAGCTAGAATTAGAGGATTGGGAGCAAAAAAACTGACTTATGCAGGCAGAATTACCCTGATCAACTCTGTCCTCAATACTCTTCATAACTACTGGGCCCAAATGTTCATCATTCCTCAAAGTGTACTAAGAAGAATTGAAACCATTTGCAAGAACTTCTTCTGGGATGGACATGCTGAATTTCATAGAGCCCCTCTTGTGGCTTGGGACAAGATCACTGTCCCCAAGAAGGAGGGAGGCCTAGGTGTGAAGGATGCTGCATTATGGAATATAGCAAATGTGGGTAAGCTAGTGAATTGGATCTACAATAAGGCTGACAGACTATGGGTCAAATGGATTAATTCCATTTATCTCAAAACTCAGAGCTGGCAGGATTATGTACCACCCACTGATAGTACTTGGATCTGGAAGAACATTTGCCGGGTGAAGGATAAGCTCAAGGAGGGCTTTGAGAATGATGAGTGGCAACATAGCCCAAAGGGATACACAGTCAGGAGTGGGTATGAATGGCTTCACGCAGCCAGGAATAAGGTAACCTGGCATACTGTTGTTTGGAATAATTGGGTTGTTCCCAAGCATGCTTTAATTACATGGCTGAAGATGCATAAGGGAATGAATGTCAAAGACAAACTGTTCAGGTTGAATTGCTGTGAAACTGACTTGTGCACTATGTGTGAAGCTGCAACTGAAACTGTGAACCATGTTTTCTATCATTGTGTATATAGCTGCAATATCAAAAACCATCTGATGAAATGGTTTGATGGCAATGTTCCTGACACTATGGCTCTTGCTAATGATTACAAGGAAACGATACAATGGAAAACGCAGGCTGTGGTACTCAATGCATATAATTATCATGTTTGGTCACAAAGGAACACTGCAAGATTGCAAGGTTACCTTGTGAGACCTGAAGATGTAGCGAGGAAGATAAAGGATGAGGCAATAAGAAGAATCAAGGCCAAGCTTGGAGACGAAAACACAGTAGCATTGCATAGTTAAGGGGTATTGAAATATCTGTCTAATTGTAATGTTATGATATGTTGTTTTGTTGCTGAAAATATGCCTACTACGGGATTCGATCCCAGGTCTTTGTAATTAGTCCTTTTGATTTGATATATTAAATTCACATTTTTACCAAAAAAAAAAGAAGTATTCACTGTTTTTTCCTTGTTTATAGAGGATTACTAACATCCAATTGTTATTTATAAACGTAACGGGTCTATAAATACCTCTAGGGAAAAAATATTTTTGGTTTCCGAATATCGCTGAAAACCGCTGATTTTCAAGGTTATTATCAACGTTTTTCGGGATAACTGAGCCTTAAAATATAATGTCTCTAAATTCACACTATAATATCTCTAAGACATATAATAATCACTCAGGATAACGAAATTGACATCTGATTTGAAATAAAGATAGTTTGGAAACCTTAAGACCACTTTTCAGACCTTGTCTATATCAGAAGACACAAAAAGTATTCTCTGTTTTTACGTTGTTAAAAGAGGGATACTAACATCCAATTGCTATTTATAGACGTAACGGGTCTATAAATATCTTTAGGAGAAAAATATTTTTGATTTCCGAATATCGCTGAAAACCGCTGATTTTCAAGGATATTATACACGTTTTTCAGGACAATTAAGCCTTGAAATAAAATGTCTCCAAACTCACACTGTAATATCTCTAAGACATATAATAATGACTCAGGATAAAGAAATTGGTATCTGATTTAAAATAAAGATAGTTTGGATACCTTGAGACCATTTTTCAGATCTTGTATTTAATAGAAGAAATGTGTACTAATCTACGGTTTTACGTTGTTTAAAAAGAGATACTAAAAATCAATTGTTATTTATAGACGTAAAGGGTCTAAAAACACCTTTAGGGAAAAAATACTTTTGGTTCCGAATATCGCTAAAAACCGCTAATTTTGAAGGTTATTATCCACGGTTTTCGGGACAACTGGGCTTGAAATAAAATGTCTCTAAATTCGCACTGTAATATCTCTAAGAAGTATAATAATGATTCAAGATAACGAAATTGACATCTGATTTGAAATAGAGATATCACTTTTCACACCTTGTATGTATTAGAGGAAACAAGTAATATTCTCCGTTTTTACATTGTTTAAAGAGGGATACTAACATCCAATTGTTATCAATAGACGTAACGGGTCTATAAATACCTTTAGGTAAAAAATATTTTTAGATTCCGAATATCGCTGAAAACTGCTAATTTTAAAGGTTTTTATCCACGTTTTTCGGGATAACTGGGCCTTGAAATAAAATGTCTCTAAATTCGCACTGTAATATCTCTAAGACATATAATAATGATTCAGGATAACGAAATTGACATCTGATTTGAAATAGAGATATCACTTTTCACACCTTGTATGTATTAGAGGAAACAAGTAGTATTCTCCGTTTTTACATTGTTTAAAACGGGATACTAACATCCAATTGTTATTAATAGACGTAACTGGTCTATAAATACGTTTAGGTAAAAAAATATTTAGATTCCGAATATCGCTGAAAACTGCTAATTTTAAGGTTATTATCCACGTTTTTCGGGATAACTGGGCCTTGAAATAAAATGTCTCTAAATTCGCACTGTAATATCTCTAAGACATATACTAATGACTCATGATAACGAAATTGACATCTAATTTGAAATAAAGATAGTTTGGAGACTTTAAGACCACTTTTCAGACCTTGTTTGTATTAGAGAAAACAAGTAGTAATCTCCGATTTTATGTTGTTTAAAGAGAGATACTAAAACCAATTGCTATTTCTAGACGTAACGCGTCTAAAAACACCTTTAGGGAAAAAATATTTTTGGTTTCCGAATATCGCTGAAAACCGCTAATTTTGAAGGTTATTATCCATGTTTTTCGGGACAACTGGGCCTTGAAATAAAATGTCTCTAAATTCACACTGTAATATCTCTAATACATATAATAATGACTCATGATAACGAAATTCGCATCTGATTTGAAATAAAGATACCACTTTTCAGACCTTGTATGTATTATAGGAAACAAGTATTATTCTCCGTTTTTACATTGTTTAAAGAGAGATAATAACATCTAATTCTTATTAATAGACGTAACGGGTCTATTAATACTTTTAGGCAAAAAATTATTTTAGGATTCCGAATATTGTTGAAAACCGCTGATTTTAAAGGCTATTATCCACGGTTTTCGGGACAACTGAGCCTAGAAATAAAACGTCTCTAAATTCGCACTGTAATATCCCTAAGACTCATAATAATGACTCAGGATAACGAAATTTGCATCTGATTTGAAATAAAGATATTTTCAAGATTTTAAGACCAATTTTAAGACCTCGTTTATATCAGAGAAAACAAGAAGTATTCTCTGTTTTTACGTTGTTTAAAGAGGAATACTAACATCCAATTGTTATTTATAAACGTAACGGGTCAAAAAATACCTTTAGGAAACAAATACTTTTGGTTTCCGAATATCGCTGAAAACCGCTGATTTTAAAGGTTATTATCCACGTTTTTCGGAACAACTGGGCCTTGAAATAAAATGTCTCTAAATTCACATTGTAATATCTCTGAGACATATAATAATGACTCATGATAATGTAATTAGCATCTGATTTGAAATAAAGATATCTTGGAGACCTTAAGACCAATTTTCAGACCTCGTTTATATCAGAGGAAACAAGAAGTATTCTCTGTTTTTACGTTTTTTTTAAAGAGAAATACTAACATCCAATTGTTATTTATAGACGTAATGGGTCTATAAGTACCTTTAGGAAATAAATATTTTTGGTTTCCGAATATCGCTGAAAACCGTTGATTTTCAAGGTTATTATCCACGTTTTTCAGGACAACGGAGCCTTGAATTAAAATGTCGCTAAGTTCACACTGTAATATCTCTAAGACATATAATAATGACTCAGAATAACAAAATTGATATCTGATTTGAAATAAAGATAATTTAGAGACCTTAAGACCACTTTTCAGACCTTATTTGTATTAGAGAAAACAAGTTGTAATCTCCTGTTTTACGTTGTTTAAAGAAAGATACTAAAAACCAATTGCTATTTATAGACATAACGAGACTAAAAACATCTTTAGGGAAAAAATATTTTTGGTTTCCGAATATCGTTGAAACCGCTAATTTTGAAAGTTATTATCCACGGTTTTCAGGACAACTGGGCCTTGAAATAAAATGTCTATAACACTATAATATCTCTAAGACATATAATAATGACTTAGAATAACGAAATTGGTATCTGATTTGAAATAGAGATACCACTTTTCAGACCTTGTATGTATTTAGAGGAAACAAGTAGTATTCTCCGTTTTTACGTTGTTTAAAGAGGGATACTAAAATCCAATTGTTATTTATAGACATAACGGGTTTATAAATACCTTTAGGGAAAAAATATTTTTTGATTCCGAATATCGCTGAAAACCGCTGATTTTAAAGGTTATATTATCCACGATTTTCGGGACAACTGGGCCTTGAAATAAAATGTCTCTAAATTCGCACTATAATATCTCTAAGACATATAATAATGACTCAGGATAACGAAATTGGCATCTGATTTGAAATAAAGATAGTTTGGAGACATTAAGACTACTTTTCAGACCCTGCCTATATCAGAGGAAACAAGAAATATTCTCTGTTTTTACCTAGTTTAAAGAGAATTACTAAAATTCAACTGTTATTTATAGACGTAACGGGTCTATAAATACCTTTAAGGAAAAATTATTTTTCCTTTCCGAATATCGCTGAAAACCGCTGATTTTCAAGGTTATTATCCACGTTTTTTGAGATAATTAGGCCTTGAAATAAAATGTCTCTAAATTCGCACTATAATCTCTAAGACATATAATAATCACTTAGGATAACGAAATTGACATCTGATTTGAAATAAAGATAGTTTGGAGACCTTAAGACCACTTTTCATACCTTGTCTATATTAGAGGAAACAAGAATTATTCTCTGTTTTTACATTGTTTAAAGATTGATACTAACATCCAATTGATATTTATAGACGTAACGGGTTTATAAATACCTTTAGGAAAAAAAAATATTTTTAGTTTCCGAATAACGCTGAAAACCGCTGACTCAGGATATCTCTAAGACATATAATAATGACTCAGGATAAAGAAATATGCATCTGATTTGAAATAAAGATAGTTTGGAGACCGTAAGACCATTTTTCAGACCTTGTATATATTAAAGGAAACAAGTAGTAATCTCGTTTTTACGTTTTTTAAAGAGGGATACAAAACCAATTGCTATTTATAGACGTAACGGGTCTATAAACACCTTTAGGGAAAAAATATTTTTGGATTCCGAATATCGCTATAAACCGCTGATTTTATAGGTTATTATCCACAGTTTTCGGGACAAAAGGGCCTTGAAAAAAATGTCTCTAAATTCGCAGTATAATATCTCTAAGACATATAATAATCACTCAGGATAACGAAATTGACATCTGATTTGAAATAAAGATAGTTTAGAGACCTTAAAAGTTAAGACCACTTTTCAGACCTTGTCTGTATTAGAGAAAACAAGTATTAATCTCCGTTTTTACGTTGTTTAAAGAGGTATACTAAAACCAATTAATATTTATAGACTTAACGGCTTTATAAACACCTTTAGGGAATTTTTTTTTTCCCGAATATCGCATAAAACCGCTGATTTTGAAGGTTATAATCCACATATTTCACGACTACTGGGCCTTCAAAAAAAATGTCTTAAATTTGCACTATAATATCTCTAAGACATCTAATAATGACTCAGAATAACAAAATTGGCATCTTATTTAAAATAGAGATAGTTTGGAGACCTTAAGACCACTTTTCAGACCTTGTCGGTATTAGAGGAAACAAGTAGTATTATCCGTTTTAACGTTATTTACAGAGGGATACTAACATCCAATTGCTATTTATAGACGTCACGGGTCTATAATTACGTTAAGGGAAAAAAGATATTTGGATTCCGTATATCGCTGAAAACCGTTGAATTTAAAGTTAATATCCACGGTTTTCGGTACAACTGCGCCTTGAAAAAATGTCTCTAAATTCGCACTATAATATCTCTAAGACATATAATAATGACCCAGGATAACGAAATTTGCATCTGATTTAAAATAAAGATAATTTGGAGACCTTAAGACCACTTTTCAGTCCTCGTCTATATAAGAGGAAACTAAAGTATTCTCTGTTTTTACGTTGTATAAAGAGGGATACTAACATTCAATTTCTATTTATAGACGTAACGGGTCTGTAAATACCTAAAGAAAAAAAATATTTTTGGATTCCGAATATCGATGAAAACCGCTGATTTTCAAGATTATTATCCTTGATTTTCAGGACAACTGGACCTTGAAATAAAATGTCTCTAAATTCGCACTGTAGAATCTCTATGACATATAGTAATGACTCGGGATAACGAAATTAGCATCAGATTTGAAATAAAGATAGTTTGGAAACCTTAAGACCACTTTTCAGACCCTGTCTGTAATAGAGAAAACCAGTAGTAATCTCCGGTTTTACGTTGTTTAAAGAGGGATACTAAAACCAATAGCTATTTATAGACGTAACGGGTCTATAAACACATTTAGGGAAAAAATATTTTTGGTTTCCGAATATCGCTGAAAACCGCTAATTTTGAAGGTTATTATCCACGGTTTTCGGGACAACTGTGCCTTGAAATAAAATGTCTATAATTCGCACTATAATATCTCTAAGACATATAATAATAACTCAGAATAACAAAATTGACATCTGATTTGAAATAATGATATTTTAGAGACCTTAAGACTACTTTTCAGACCTTGTATGTAATAGAGGAAACAAGTAGTAATCTCCGTTTTTACGTTGTTTATAGAGGGATACTAACATCCAATTGCTATTTATAGATGTAACGAGTCTATAAAAACCTTTAGGGAAAAAATATTTTTGGTTTTCGAATATCGCTGAAAACAGCTGATTTTCAAGGTTATTATCCACGTTTTTCGGGATAACTGGGTTTTGAAATAAAATGTCTCTAAATTCGCACTATAATATCTCTAATATTTATAATAATCACTCAGGATAACGAAATTGACATTTGATTTGAAATAAAGATAGTTTAGACACCTTAAGACCACTTTTCAGACCTTGTCTGTATTAGAGTAAACCAGTAGTAATCTCCGGTTTTACGTTGTTTAAAGAGGGATACTAAAACCAATAACTATTTATAGACGTAACAGGTCTATAAAGACTTTTAGGGAAAAAATATTTTTGATTTCCGAATATCGCTGAAAACCGCTAATTTTGAAGGTTATTATCCACGGTTTTCGGGACAACTGGGCCTTGAAATAAAATGTCTATAATTCGCACTATAATATCTCTAAGACATAATAATGACTCAGAATAACGAAATTGACATCTGATTTGAAATAATGATATTTTGGAGACCTTAAGACTACTTTTCAGACCTTGTATGTATTAGAGAGAACAAGTATTAATCTCCGTTTTTACGTTGTTTAAATAGGGATACTAACATCCAATTGCTATTTATAGACGTAACGAGTCTATAAAAACCTTTAGGGAAAAAATATTTTTGGTTTCCGAATATCGCTGAAAACAGCTGATTTTCAAGGTTATTATCCACGTTTTTCGGGATAACTGGGTCTTGAAATAAAATGTCTCTAAATTTGTAGTATAATATCTCTAAGATATATAATAATCACTCAGGATAACGAAATTGACATCTGATTTGAAATAAAGATACTTTGCAAACCTTAAGACCACTTTTCAGACCTTGTCTGTAATAGAGGAAACCAGTAGTAATCTCCGGTTTTACGTTGTTTAAAGAGGGATACTAAAACCAATAGTTATTTATAGACGTAACGGGTCTATAAACACCTTTAGGGAAAAAATATTTTTGGTTTCCGAATATCGCTGAAAACAACTGATTTTCAAGGTTATTATCCACGTTTTTCGGGATAACTGGGTCTTGAAATAAAATGTCTCTAAATTTGCAGTATAATATCTCTAAGATATATAATAATCACTCAGGATAACGAAATTGACATCTGATTTGAAATAAAGATACTTTGCAAACCTTAAGACCACTTTTCAGACCTTTTTCTTTAATAGAGGAAACCAGTAGTAATCTCCGGTTTTACGTTGTTTAAAGAGGGATACTAAAATCAATAGTTATTTATAGACGTAACGGGTCTATAAACACCTTTAGGGAAAAAATTTTTTTGGTTTCTGAATATCGCTGAAAACCGCTAATTTTGAAGGTTATTATCCACGGTTTTCGGGACAAATGGGCCTTGAAATAAAATGTCTATAATTCGCACTATTATATATATCTAAGACATATAATAATGACTCAAAATAACGAAATTGACATCTGATTTGAAATAATGATATTTTGGAGACCTTAAGACTACTTTTCAGACCTTGTATGTAATAGAGGAAACAAGTAGTAATCTCCGTTTTTACGTTGTTTAAAGAGGGATACTTACATCCAATTGCTATTTATAGACGTAACGAGTCTATAAAAACCTTTAGGGAAAAAATATTTTTGGTTTCTAAATATCGCTGAAAACAGCTGATTTTCAAGGTTATTATCCACGTTTTTCGGGATAACTGGGTCTTGAAATAAAATGTCTCTAAATTCGCACAATAATATCTCTAAGATATATAATAATCAGTAAGTGGATTGTACCTCTGATGTACTAACACATACAATATAGTTTTTGAGCTTTACAATAAAGTTTTTTAGTATAGTATAGTTTTATTATAAAGTTATTGAGTTTATTAATTTGAATATTAATCTCAAAAAAATTAAAATAAAACTCAAAAAACATCATATATAAGATATAAAATTTGATTTATAAACTTTAAAAAGCTCGAAAAAAATGCATAAAAACTCAAAATCATACTAATCTAAGGTAGTACCTCCGATGTATAATCCTTTTTCTCTATAACAATCACTCAGGATAACGAAATTGATATCTGATTTGAAATAAAGATAGTTTAGAGACCTTAAGACCACTTTTCAGACCTCGTCTGTATTAGAGGAAACAAGTAGTAATCTCCGATTTTACGTTGTTTAAAGAGGGATACTAAAACCAATAGCTTTTTATAGACGTAACGGGTCTATAAACACCTTTAGGGAAAAAATATTTTTGGTTTCCGAATATCGCTGAAAACCACAGATTTTAAATGTTATTATCCACGGTTTTCGGGACAACTGGGCCTTGAAATGAAATGTCTTTCAATTCGCACTGTAATATCTCTAAGACATATAATAATGATTAAGGATAACGAAATTGACATCTGATTTGAACTAAAGATATTTTGGAGACCTTAAGAACACTTTTCAGACCTCGTTTATATCAGAGAAAACAAGAAGTATTCTCTGTTTTTACGATGTTTAAAGAGGAATACTAACATCCAATTATTATTTATAGACGTAACGGGTTTAAAAATACCTTTAGGAAAAAATATTTTGGTTTCCGAATATCGCTGAAAAACGCTGATTTTCAAGGTTATTATCCACGTTTTTAGGGACAACTGGGCCTTGAAATAAAATGTCTCTAAATTCGCACAGTAATATCTCTAAGACATATAATAATGACCCAGGATAACGAAATTGTCATCTAATTTGAAATAAAGATTTTGGAGACCTTAATATCACTTTTCAGACCTTGTTACTATTAGAGAAAACACGTAGTAATCTCCAGTTTTAAGTTCTTTAAAGAGCGATACTAAAACCAATTGCTATTTATAAACGTAACGGATCTAAAAACACCTTTAGGGAAAAAATATTTTTGGTTTCCGAAAATCGCTGAAAACTGTTAATTTTGAAGGTTATTATCCACGACTTTCAGGCAAACTGGGCCTTGAAATAAAATGTCTATAATCGCACTATAATATCTCTAAGACATATAATAATGACTCCGAATAACGAAATTGGCATTTGATTTGAAATAGATATACCACTTTTCAGACGTTGTATGTATTAGAGGAAACTAGTATTCTCCGTTTTTACATTGTTTAAAGAGGGATAATAAAAATCCAATTGTTATTTGTAGACGTAACAGGTCTATAAATACCTTTAGGGAAAAAATATTTTTGGATTCCGAATATCGCTGAAAACCGCTGATTTTAAAGGTTATTATCCACAATTTTCGGGACAACTGGGCCTTGAAATAAAATGTCTCTAAATTCGCACAGTAATATCTCTAAGACATATAATAATGACTCAGGATAACGAAATTGGCATCTGATTTGAAATAAAGATAGTTTGGAGACCTTAATATTACTTTTCAGATCTTGTTTGTATTAGAGGAAACAGATAGTAATCTCCGGTTTTAAGTTGTTTAAAGAGCGATACTAAAACCAATTGCTATTTCTAAACGTAACGGGTCTAAAAACACCTTTAGGGAAAAAATATTTTTGGTTTCCGAATATCGCTGAAAACCGTTAATTTTGAAGGTTATTATCCACGGCTTTCAGGTCAACTGGGCCTTGAAATAAAATGTCTATAATCGCACTATAATATCTCTAAGACATATATATAATAATGACTCAGAATAACGAAATTGGCATTTGATTTGAAATAGATATACCACTTTTCAGACGTTGTATGTATTAGAGGAAACTAGTATTCTCCGTTTTTACGTTGTTTAAAGAGGGATACTAAAAATCCAATTGTTATTTGTAGACGTAACGGGTCTATAAATTGCTTTAGGTAAAATTTTTTTTGGATTCCGAATATCGCTGAAAACCGCTGATTTTAAAGGTTATTATCCACAATTTTCGGGACAACTGGGCCTTGAAATAAAATGTCTCTAAATTCGCACAGTAATATCTCTAAGACATATAATAATGACTCAGGATAACGAAATTGACATCTGATTTGAAATAAATAAAGTTTGGAGACATTAAGACTACTTTTCAAACCTTGTCTGTATCGGAGGAAACAAGAAGTACTCTCTGTTTTTACCTTGTTTAAAGAGGATTACTATCATCCAATTGCTATTTATAGACGTAACATGTCTATAAATACCTATAGGGAAAAAATATTTTTGGTTTCCGAATATCGCTGAAAACGGCTTATTTTCAAGGTTATTATCCACGTTTTTCAGGATAACTTTGCCTTGAAATAAAATGTCTCTAAATTCGCACTATGATATTTCTAAGACATATAATAATCATTCAGGATAACGAAATTGACATCAGATTTGAAATAAAGATAGTTTGGAAACCTTAAGACCATTTTTCATACATTGTCTATATTAGAGGAAACAAGAAGTATTCTATGTTTTTACGTTGTTTAAAGAAAGATATTAACATGCAATTGCTATTTTTAGACGTAACAGGTCTATAAATACCTTTAGAAAAAAATATTTTTGGTTTCCGAATATCGCTGAAAACCGCTGATTTTCATGGATATTATCCACGTTTTTCGGGACAACTGGTCCTTGAAATAAAATGTCTCTAACCTCACACTGTAATATATCTAAGACATATAATAATGATTTAGGATAAGGAAATTGACATCTAATTTGAAATAAAGATAGTTTGGAGACCTTAAGACCACTTTTCAGATCTTGTCTGTATTAGAAGAAACATGTAGTAATCTTCGGTTTTACGTTGTTTAAAAAGGGATACCAAAATAAATTGCTATTTATAGACGTAAAGGGTCTAAAACACCTTTAGGGAAAAATTATTTTTTGTTTCCGAATATCGCTGAAAACCGCTAATTTTGAAGGTTATTATCCACGGTTTTCGAGACAACTGGGCATTGAAATAAAATGTCTCTAAATTCGCACTGTAATATCTCTAAGACATATAATAATGACTCAGAATAACAAAATTGACATCTGATTTGAAATAGTGATACCACTTTTCAGACCTTGTATGTATTAGAGAAAACAAGTAGCATTCTCCGTTTTTACATTGTTTAAAGAGGGCTACTAACATCCAATTGTTATTAATAGATGTAACGGGTCTATAAATACCTTTAGGGAAAAAATATTTTTGGATTCCGAATATCGCTAAAAACCGCTGATTTTAAAGGTTATTATCCACGGTTTTCGGGACAACTGGGTCTTGAAATAAAATGTCTCTAAATTGGCACTGTAGTATCTCTAATACATATAATAATGATTCAGGATAACGAAATTGACATCTGATTTGAATTAAAGATATTTTGGAGACCTTAAGACCACTTTTCAGACCTCGTTTATATATGAGGAAACAAGAAGTATTCTCTATTTTTACGTTGTTTAAAGAGGAATATTAACATCCAATTGCTATTTATAGACGTAACGGGTCTATAAATACCTTTAGGAAAAAAATATCTTTGGTTTCCGAATATCGCTGAAAACCGCTGGTTTTCAAGGTTATTATCCACGTTTTTCGGGACAACTGGGCCTTAAAATAAAATGTTTCTAAATTCGCACTGTAATATCTCTAAGACATATAATAATGACTCAGGATAACGAAATTGACATCTGATTTGAAATAAAGATAGTTTGGAGACATTAACACTTCTTTTCAGACCTTGTCTGTATCAGAGGAAATAAGAAGTATTCTCTGTTTTTATTTTGTTTAAAGAGGATTACTAACATCCAATTGCTATTTATAGACGTAACGAGTATACCTGGCAAAAGCAACCCGACCCGAATGACCCGACCCGTGATCCGAAATCGACCCGAACTACAACACCTGAATGTGACCCGAAACCCGATTGGACTTGACTTAACCCGAACATGACCTGATCTTTCTTGACCCGTAACTGACCCGACCCGAAAATAACCCGGCAAAACATAACTTTAATTGAACCAAAAAGACTTAAAATGACCTTTTGTCTCTTATTCTTTGACCAAAAAATGACCCGACCTGAAATAACGCGATTCGGACCCAACAACAAACCCGAAACCCGAAATGACCCAACCCGACCCGAATTTACCCGAAACCAACGAGAAACCCAAATTGACCCGACCCGAACTGGCCCGACCCAAACCCGATCCGATTAACCCGTTTGCCCGGTCTAATAATAAATACTTTTACTGTTATAACAAATTGTTTATATTTGCTTTATTTTGTAAGGAAAGATGTTTATATTCAATAAAATTAAAATGTAAAATTTATGTATGTATCCTTCTTAGGTGATAGAATATACGGTTAAGTTTAATACTCCATCCGTCTTATTTATTTGTTTGTCTTTTATATTATTTGTGATTAGCGTTTTAATTAAAGACAAATAAATGACTGGGACAGAGTCATTACAATATGTCTGTGCATAGAAATTCCGTAAGTCAATAATAACATTCGTAGAAGTATTTTATTTACTAAGCTAAGTCTTAAATAATCATGTAATAATGAAAAAAAATATAAATTCTTGATCAAAGACGGATATGCATGTGACTCTCTCCTATATACTTCCTCCATTCAACTCCACTCTACCACTTTCTTTTTTGTACACTATTCACAAGCGATCATATAATTGCAATTTTGTCTCAATATATAAGTAAAAAATATATTCATGTGTGATCTTGTTTGATTCGTCTTTACGAGTACAATATTAATATCTAACTTTTATAATTTTTGTAAACACGTAGCTAACGATATTTACCGTGTAAAACACGTCTCGGCAAATGTGAAAAAGTTTTTTGGTAGAGTGGAGTTGAATGGAGGAAGTATATCTCTTACTCAAGGTTTCATGCTATAGACTGTATAACAGAGTTCCGTCTCTAGACCTTTTTTTAGAGTTGGGCCTCCAGCTGGGCCCTTGTCCATTGACCCACCAAACATGCCCTTTTTTTCGGCCCGGATTAAAACGATAAAAAATAAAAATTTGTAAACGTAGAAGGATTCAATGATCTTTTCCATTTCTTTCCCTCTCTCTTGATATTATCCCGAATTAATGGTCACAACTTTTAAGCAATGGATGGTGATGAATAAGAGATTCAATATATAGAAAGGAATCTATAGGAGATAATAGACTATTTATTTCTTTTAAGGTAACGGAGATGATTCTAACTCGAGGTGTATTGGAGTTGATAGGGGTGGAAATAAATGGGCAATAGGTGACAACTTAGACCAATGCAAAGTTTATGGTAAAACAAAACCATAAGCACAAATTCTCGTTTCAAACGGACACTATCCGTTTTAAGCTTAAGACGGGTCAAATATATATCAAATTACCTCACTTATTGCTTATAATATATCAAAAATTTGTCTTTATTAACACCACTTGGTAATATATAACCCGTTTTAAACTTTAGACAGATAATACCCGTCTTAAGCAAGACAAACTGAACCATAAGAGAGGTGCAAAAAAGGTGGGATATGGCCATGATATGGGGGTCCTTACTCCTAAACATAAGTACATAACATACATACTTCTATCATTCTCAAAGATGATAAACTTCACAAGTTAGCCTCCAACAAGAAAACGATGGTCTAATCACGTGAAAGTTGTTGACCGTGTTTGTTAATTGCTTAGTATGTCAAAAGACCACATTCATCTTCTCTTCACCTCTCTTTTAAGTACACCTCTTGTTAGCTCACTAGTCAAAATTAATTAATGCACCAACGGGTAATGATGTGCATATGTCTTTGTTTTGAGTTTTAACTTTGGTCTAGTCGTCTAGATAGTTTCACAAATTGGAGAATAGTGTTACATAACTAACATAACTATACAAGACTTTTCGTTAACCGGTTACACGTTTATTAAATATTATCGAGTCTTGATGGTTATAAGAATAAAGATACATTATACTGATCTTACACAATAATTATTGAAATCTCATAATGTTGATACTGGATCTCTAGTTAATACGGAGTGTACCATTATCCATTTATCCCGTAGAGTCATAAATTGCATAATACTTTGATTTTTATTTATTTAAATTTTCTACTTTTTATTTTAATTGAAGAATAAATGTTACACATGTGTTATTGTATCACTAAGTATTTTACTAACTCCACTAAAATAACTTTCGCCATTCGTCCTTCGCCAGTATTCAATGATAAGGACATCAAGATGTTCAATATATAATTTAATAATATTTTATTGTAAAACTGTTTTTCCACAAGACTTATTCTAAATAAAAGAAAGGTAATTTTTTTTGTTTTGTTTTACACCTTGTGTAGTAACGCCTTAAAAAAAACACAAAGTCTTATTTAAGACGGAGGTATCCGTCTTAAGCTTAAGACGGATACCATATTCTCTCACAAAATACCCATCAAGGGTGAGTGGAGAGCACATGGGGGGTGCCCACCTTGTCCCCTCTACCCATTTCCTCTCACAAAATACCCGTTGCAAGATCCGACCCGTCTTAAGCAAGACCTACTGTAAAAAAAATGTGTTTTGAAGGTGCCTTAAACCGTGGCCTAATTATAATTAAGTGGGCCCTGATGGTAGTAAGAATAAATCTTTTAGCCCACAGACTTATACAGAAAGTATAGCTATCATCATAAGTCATAAGCCCATATTCTTCACTGATTTCAGCAGCCTGAATTTAGCTTGTTGTTTGGGTTATGGTATTGGGCCGTCTAACCCATTTACTAGACAGTCCATGTTAAATGAATAAAAAATTCCAGATAATATGAACATCTAGATTATTTTTAACTCTGGCTTAAGACGGAATATCCGTCTTAAATCTTAATACATGACAAATACTATCATATAGTAATAATAAATCTTTGTTTGACATTTTCTAGGCAATTTGGCATATGATTTGGTATGTATTTGACCTATCTTAAAGTTTAAAACAGACACCTTCGTCTTAAGCAAGAATTTGTGCTAGATTATTAAGGAATACCACCTTAATGAAGATATCTTAGCGTAATTGTTAAATAGAACGTATACGGGTCACATAGATCCCAAGTTCGACTCCCCAGTCCCCACACCCAATATTATACTTCCTTTGTGGTTCATTTGATACAAAAAGAAAAGAATGCTTGTAGGCGTTATTTAAACCTGTTTAGAATGTATAATCACGGCACACAGGTCTAATGAGTTGTGACAAATTCAAAATTACACGTGTTTCTAGGTTTATCAAGTGTCGTCCTAACTCATCACCCTTGTTGAATGCTTAAAACATACTACGTGGTTATTAAGATGATACTCAATTACTCATAACCAAATACGAAACCGTAAATATTAAATTTTGTTACGACTACCTCCTACAATGTTTTTTATTTAAAAAAAACACAAATTAGCAAAAGGTTAGAGTTCTAACAACACAATCGTAATCCCCGTGTATATGCATGTGCTTTTCCATTCACATCTTCTGGCAAATTGCAAACCCATAATAATTATTGTAAACAAATTCTCATCGAAGGCGGGCACTATTCGTCACAAGCTGAAGACGGATAATGATTCTTTCACAATATGCAAGTGGAGAGGCAAATGAATTCCCCACTTATCCTCCTACTTGCATATTATGAAAGGGGCACTATCCGTCTTCAATTTGTACCGGATAGTGCCCGTCTTCAGTAAGAAGAGCCCTTAATTGTAAGCTTATAAACATATAATCAGTTAATCAGTTAATCACCAATTAACATTATCTAATTAAATTAAATTACGTAAGTACTAAGTAGGGTCAACTATACTCCACGATACATCCAATTATCCAATAATGGACTATTATTACTCGGAATATTCTCCAAGTCAGAAGCATGTCTTTACTTTAAAAATTAGCCGTCAAATTATGGGATAATACATGCAAGACAAGAATTTTGGAGACGTAAAAGATTACACACTCTAACTACCCAATCAATTGTTAATCATTTGACATTAATATGTCTTAATCTAACACTAATTATACATTTGTCAAATGTATGAATACTATTATATGTTCCTCTTGTAGTCTTGTGGTTATTCTAGCATGCTACATACCCGTTTGGTTGATCAAGGAATTCAAACTCGTAATTAGTACATTGGACTGACTTTTGGGTTAATAAACTCGTAATTTTGAACTTTTGAGATTGTTTTTATGCTGTAAATGGAGTCATATATATGAGCGATTTTAATGTTGACGGGATTTGGATCAGATAATGAACACAACTACCACGTATTCGTGACTTTACCGGGCATGCATTAGCATCAGCTCTCATGAATTTACTACATCTCACGACTTTACTAACTCATATCATGCTGACGGGATTTGAACCTAGGTCATGAGCACCACATAACCACCTCCCATGACTGCATGACCTAATATACACCGTAACAAGTCGGTAAATTAAACGTTTTTTTATTGTATGTAACTCTTGTTATCATACACATTATTTAGACTAGTAGATTAACCAAGTGATTATTTAAAATATACACAAAATACTATTATTATTGTATGTACCTCTTGTACTCTAGTATATTTCTAGGAATGCAAGAAAAAGTCATATCTAGCTTCTACATGATTAATAATGCAACATCAAGCATTCTACCAACACTATAAATAACGATAGGATGGCAGACAAATTTTCATAAGCTCATAAACATTAACAACACATCAATTACATAAATTTTTTTTATCTAAGAAGTCTTAACAACAAACATAATATGAAGTTTAGTTCATCTTCATCGATTTTCGCCTTAGGGATCATTCTAATGACCCTTGTTAGCCAATGTGTTGGGAACTTGAAGGTTGGGTACTATAGAGGAAAATGTGGGAAGCACAATGTTGAGGAGATAGTTTTCGACGTAGTTAAGGCCTATGCATCGAAAGATCCTAATACTGTCGGTCATTTGATTCGGTTACAGTTCCATGATTGTATCGTCAGGGTAAGTAAACTTGATGTATTTTATGTTTTGATTTATAACCCGTTCATGTTTGTCGACTTCAAATCATTGTGTTGTATGACACTGGTTTTGGTATGCAGGGATGTGATGCATCGGTTTTACTTGACGGCCCAAAAACAGAGAAAACAGCAAAACCAAATCTAAGCCTTGGTGGGTTTGAAGTTGTAGATACCGCAAAGGATGTTCTTGAAAGTGTTTGTCCCGGAGTTGTTTCATGTTCCGATATTCTTATTCTCGCTGCTAGATCTTCTGTAGCTTTGGTAAGCAATGTTTAATTTTCTCCCTCCGTTCAAGTCATTTCCATACGTATGATTAAAATACAGTTCGCATATATAGGTTGAACAAACGAATAAAATTGGCTTGAGCCAGTATCATTTAACTTTTCCGACATAAAAGGCTAAAATGTGACCACTATGACGATTTCAATCAATAACGATTCAAATACCATCTTCAATGAAGCTGAGGATTTGCAGATATCAACTAGCTTAGTTTGTAAAGTCATGGCTAGTCGTACTCATGACCTCTGTTCAAATCTCGTCAGAATCAAAATCACCATTTTGGCTCCCTTTACACAAGAAAAAATAAACAAATGATGTAAAATAAAACAGTTATCTAAGTATATGCATTTCCAACATTATTGGAGTTCCATAAGTTATTACTACTCCGTAGTTGTCTAATGTTTATGTACGAACTCCATAACTGTTTTCATGGAAACAGTATGGAGGAAAATGGTATGATGCAGAGACAGGAAGACGAGACGGTTGGGTTTCAAGCCAGAGTGAAGCCCTTAAAAACCTTCCTTCAGTGAACATGCCAGTACAACAGGCTGTTCATCTCTTTAACTCGAGAGGACTAACTAAAGAGGACTTCGTCGTTCTTCTAGGTATGCTCAATTCCATAATATTATCAACATACACGTATTCGTGACAAATGTCACCTTTATTTTCCGTATAAGGGTGATACTCATGACTTGAGTTTGAAAAGCGTCAGTACAAAAAAAAAATCTATATTTAAACTTTTTTCTTATGACCTCAAAAATTCATTATTATATCACAGGAGGACATACCGTCGGAAAGGTACACTGTGACAAGTTCCAGGATCGTCTATACAATTTCTACAGCACCGGTAAACCAGACCCAAGAATGAATCCGACCTTACTCAATTCCCTGAAGAACACATGCCCGCGAAATGGTAAGATCAACAGAGCAACATACTTGGATCAAACACCAAAGAGTTACTATAAGATCGACAATGGATACTACAAACAATTAGTAGCAAACAGAGGAGTTCTTGAAATCGATGTCAATATAGCAAATTCACCTCTAACTAACAGCATTGTTAAGAAGCTTGCTTACAGTAATGACGGTTTCTTCCTCGATAAATTTGGTAAGGCTATGATTAAAATGGGAAGAATTGGTGTTCTTACTGGAAAACAAGGAGAGATTAGACGATCCTGTGGCGCTATTAACCGCCATTGATCAGTAATTTCTTCACCTCTAATTTTGAAAGAATATCATTGAATTGTATTATTTGTAACATCTGATCATTATTTTTGTATGTCTTGTAATGTTTGCTCTACATTCTAATTAATGAAATAATGTCTTAAATTTACATTCTTGTTAATTAGCTTCGGCGATTAAGATTTAAGTTAAATTGACATTGTTTTATAACCCGCAAATTGATGTCGAGTTTTATGTCAAACCAGAGCAAGTAATTTGCAACGAATTGATCACTCTTTCAATTTTTTTAAAATTTTTTTTCACGAAATCTCGAGAGAAAATATGTATAGCCTTATAGACTGTTAAAAATTCCAATTTACCAAGGCAACCTGTAAATTTATTGGGATATCGTCACAATAAATATCGTCTCTAAGGAGACTTATGCTCGTATAGTCGTATATAACAAATATACTAGTTGGTTTCTAGCTGTAGATAGAAAAGTACAAAAACAAAAACAAAAACAAAAACAAAAATTGTGAACTTGATCACGAAGTAATTTGATTAGCACATAAAACTTTCCAAAAAAAAATCATACGCAGTAGTAGACTAGTAGTCAATTAGTTATGTACTAAATTCCTTTCTTTGCTAGGAATTGTGAGTATATCTTTATATATAAACTCATAAATATTTCCAGAAGAAATCATTCTCTATTTCCTTTTAATCACAAAAATATTTAACAATACTATTAACCCTAAATTATTATTCAAGAGAACAATGATGATGATGCAAGGTAATGGCGTTGGTGTGATAAACAGCAATTTTCGTAACACTCACGACAACGACGGGAGGCATAGGTTTTTTAAAATTGAGAACGAAATTTTTGAGGTCGAAGCTAAGTACGTTCCTAAAGGTGTAGACCTGATAGGCAGGGGAACCTACGGAGTTGTTTGTTCTTCTGTTAATACCGTCACCAACGAGAAAGTTGCGATTAAGAAAATTAATGTTCTTGAGAATTCCGAGGAAGCGTTGAAGGCCTTGAGGGAGCTGAGAATCTTGCGTCATATTCGCCATAACAACGTTATTTTTTTGAAAGAGGTCATTGATGCAGTTGCTCAATGGCCTGAACTATCTACACTCTTCCAACATCATTCACCGAGATTTGAAGCCGGATAATCTGCTAGTGAACGCCAAGTATGACCTGAAGATATGCGATTTTGGGCTAGCGACAACCACTCAAGGCTCACCCCAAACCCTGGCTGCTACGGACTACATCGTAACTCGGTGGTACAGAGCACCAGAGCTCCTCCTCGAATGTGACACCTACGGACCGTCTATAGATGTATGGTCTGTGGGTTGCATCTTTGCTGAGTTACTAGGCCAAGAGCCCCTTTTCCTAGGAGACGATTCGCTGGATCAATTGATAGCAATCATCGATATTCTAGGGACACAAAAAGAATCAAATCTTGAGTTCATCACTAATTCGAAGATACTACGCTTACTCGAATCATCACCTTACACACCAGGGATCGATTTCAAGGCATTGTTCCCAAAGGCAGACTTACGGGGATTGGACCTGCTAAGTAAAATGCTGGAGTTTAATCCGAACAAACGGATTACGGTGGCAGAGGCACTGCAACATCCGTATATGTGGGATATGTATGATCATTACAAGTTGCAGTCTGCTCCATTTCCGTGTAAGGTTGACATGGATGCCGATGTTTGGGTGGATAAGATAAGGAACCTGATATGGGATGAAATGTTGGTATACCATCCTCAAGCTGCTTTTTTTAGTCGATAGAAATGCTTTTCGGGCACCCTTGCTTTGATGTATTTCGTGGATTTCACGTTCACCGGCTTCACTTGAGGAAAGTAACAGCAAATCTAGTGCTGTCAAGCCATTATTGTTGATTGCATCCGAGGAAAAATCAATGACTTGCATTATTTTCGTCTAAATCGTAAACAAGTATCTGAGAATTTGAGACGGAAAGAGTATATCCGAACTCAAGACCGAGTATTTTCCACAAACAGCAGAGTATTCTAACAGCTCTGAGATAGAGGTTGCGTAGTTATGAAACATATACGAGTCAATTTAAAGTGATACACATGTAACTGCAAGTCTGCAAGTGCACTGTAATTGATTGGATCCGAGATTTAACCGTAACTGTTAATAGTCGATCCAAAAACATGATCAATGATGCAATTCATTGAAGTAATATAAAAAGTATTAGAACTCCAAGATTAGAAGAAGCAGAAAAAATAAAAAGAGAAGATGGAGTCATGAGTTTCAAACCCAAGACCTCAGAACCAACTCACACAAAATGATACCAAGCTACACTAAATTGCTAATATCTGTCTTCAATGGGGGTTTAATTGAACCCCATGAACCCGATTGAAAACACCCCTGACGAATGCCCTTTGGAATTGAAGTGTGAATGTAGCACATGCCTATACTCTAATACGTCACCTCACATGAACGTCATTTGGTACCACGACTTTTTGGTCACACCTGCTCTGATTATTACATGAACCAAGCCTACAAAAAGCTTAAGCTATTTAGCTATAAATGCAACGGTCTTTTCCGACTTTTTAGCAAAAATTGACCACTTTTTGGTTAATACTCAATAGTAACATCTTCGGATAAATAGTGACCACTTTGAAAAAAATGGCAATTTTTAGCCTTAAAAAGTGGTCTTTATTTAACAATAAGTGGTAGCTTTTTATTAAAGAGTGATCAGTTTCTACTGGTCGCACGTAAAACCGTCGCACAAGAGAATTTATGTGATGTTAGAGTTCCACGATTGGTTTTATGCTCCAACAATAAGAAACCTAAAAAGAAAATAATCACCGTCAGATGAATTTTTCAAAGTTTCCAGCTAACTTTTTCGAAATTTTTTCAAGGGCATCTTCCTTAATTAGTATTTCGGCCCTGATAACATTTTTCGGTACCCTAAGTTTAAATCCTTGCTCCGCCACGGTTGGGGGTGAAAATTCGATACATAGGACATGATCCGTAAAATTTTTAAGAGTCCTTTAGATCGTTAGCAACCCAATGTCACAACAATCACGGAGGCCGGGAAATTATCCAAACTTAAATTGATAATCACTCATTACTTCATTAGGCTGAAGACCGTCACAAGCGAGATCTTCTGATTATCTTATTAAGCTAAAACTGCGTAGTCAATTATACTCCACGATACATCCAATTATCCAATAATGATTTACTGGGAATATTCTCCAAGTCAGGAAGCATGCCTTAAGTTTAGATTATAAAGCATTGTCAAATTATGGAAATGTAAAGAACAAGACTTTCTGGAAATGTACAAGATTATATGTTAACTACCAATCAGTTGTTAATTATTAGACATTAATGTGCCTTAATGCAATACAAACTAATCATTTGTCAAATGTTTAAACACTAGTACTATTATATGTTCCCCTTGCGCGTATTCTAGCATGCTAAATAATTTTACCCTTTTTCCGTATATGACGTTTTTACTTTTCGAGATGAGTTTTGACCTTTTGCAAAAAAAAAAAAAAACCTTTTCTTTTTCAAAATTATGAAATTTATAACATTAATTTCCTAACAGAAAGTTATTTCATATGAGTTTACATTTTGTGATACTTACGGAGTATATTTTAAGGGATATTGAAGAGAGGTATGAGTGTTTAAAAAAGTGAGAATGTTGTATATAAAAAACACCAACAATATGTGACTTGATATTTATGTCAGCTACTAGTTGTCAATACGAGTGACAATGAGATGAGACAGCTCGCGAGTAACTCGAGCTGGCTCGATCAAAGCTCTATCAAAACTCGGCTCGGGCTCGACTCGAGAACTTAACAATTCAAGCCAAGCTAAAGCCGGCTCGGCTCGAAAAGCTTGCGAGCGGCTCGACTTTGTCTCATTAGATAAGATATTGCAAAGATTTTATAAAAAGATTTTATTATAAATATATATTTGTATCGTACGTATCAAATGTTCTCATTGAATTACTGGATATTTTTATAAATAAACTTTGAGCCCTTGTTATTAAGAAAATCGAAAGGAAAAAGCGAAAATTTAATAATTATATATAGGCTCGATTCAAGCTCGAGTTTGGCTCGAGCTTGGGTCAAAGCTCACAAGCTTGATTATGAGCACAATTTTTTTTAACCTCGTGCTCGAGTTTGCCTTTACAAGCACAAGCCAAGCAAGGCCACGCTCATGCTCGGCTCGACTCGTTATCACCCATAGTTATCAATATAAGAAGGTAGTTCCACATTATTGAGAAAAATTGATATATCCCTCTTGTGTTTGTCAAAGCATTATATATATATATCCCTCTTGTGTATTTCTAACAAGCTAAGAAAAAGTCATATCCAGCTGCTACATGATTGCATAGCTTCTGCAATAATTAGCAATACTTCCAGCAACAATAACACTATAAATAACAGGAGAATGTCACACCATTCTCATAAGCTCATAAACATTAACAACACACACCAATTAAATAAACAAATTTATCTAAGAACTCTTAACAACAAATACAAGATGAAGTTTAGTTCATCTTCGTCGATTTTCGCCTTAGGTATAATTCTAATGACCCTTGTTAGCCAATGTTATGGGAATTTGAAGGTTGGCTACTATAGAGGAAAATGTGGGAAGCATAATGTTGAAGAGATAGTTTTCGACGTAGTTAAGGCCTATGCGTCAAAAGATCCTAACACTGTGGGTCATTTGATTCGGTTACAGTTCCATGATTGTATCGTCAGGGTAAGTAAACTCGATGTGTTTTATGTTTTGATTAAAAATCTATCATATTTTTTGTCGACTCTAAGTTATCGTGTTGTATGACATTGGTTTTTGTGTGTAGGGATGTGATGCATCGGTTTTACTTGACGGCCCAAAAACAGAGAAAACAGCAAAACCGAATCTAAGCCTTGGTGGGTTTGAAGTTGTAGATACTGCAAAGGATGTTCTCGAAAGTGTTTGTCCCGGAGTTGTATCATGTTCTGATATACTTATTCTCGCGGCTAGATCTTCTGTCGCTTTGGTAAGCAATGCTCGATATACAACCTTGTTCAAGTCAAGTCCATACATTTAATTAAAATGTACCTCACATATATTGAACAAAGCTAATGTCAACTAGTTTAGCCGGTAAAGTCATAAAAAGTTGTGCATTTTTTATTACTAGTTGTCTAATGTTTATGTACGCATTCCATTATTGTTTTCATGGAAACAGTATGGAGGAACATGGTATGATGCAGAGACAGGGAGACGAGACGGTTGGGTTTCGAGCCAGAGTGAAGCGCTTAAAAACCTTCCTTCAGTGAATATACCAGTGCAACAAGCTGTTCATCTCTTTAATTCGAGAGGACTAAGTAAAGAAGACTTCGTCGTTCTCCTAGGTACGCTGTGACAAATGTCACCTTAATTTTCCGTCATTAATAAAGGGTAATACTCATGACTTTAGTTTGAAACCCGACAGTACCAAAAAAATCAAAATTTAAACCTTTTTCTTTCGAATTTTATCATTGTATCGCAGGAGGACATACGGTTGGAAAGGTACACTGTGACAAGTTCCAAGATCGTCTATACAATTTCTACAGCACCGGTAAACCCGACCCAAGAATGAACCCGGCACTGCTAAAGACCCTAAAGAACACATGCCCGCGAAATGGTAAGACCAACAGAGCGACATTCTTGGATCAAACACCAAAGAGTTACTATAGGATGGACAATGGATACTACAAACAATTAGTAGCAAACAGAGGAGTTCTTGAGATCGATGTCAATATAGCAAATTCACCTCTAACTAACAGCATTGTTAAGAAGCTTGCTTACAGTAATGACGGTTTCTTCCTCGATAAATTTGGTAAAGCTATGATTAAGATGGGAAGAATTGGTGTTCTTACTGGAAAGCAGGGCGAGATTAGACGATCATGTGGCGCTATCAACCGGCATTGATAAGTTATCGCTTCGTCTATAATTTTGAAAGAAAATCATTGAATTGAACTGTTTGTAACATCTGATCATTCTTTTTGTATGTGTTGTAATGTTGCTGTACTTTTTTTGATAAAATAATTGTTAGATTTACATTTTTTTAACAGTTTGCAAGTTATTATGTATCAAGAGCTACGTTAAAGATTTACATTCTTGTTAATGAAATAATCCTTTTAAGCTTTATATATTGCTATTCCTCTATTAGTTGTCGGAATCCGTCAACATCTTCTCGTTTGGCTGTTCGAAACAGTCTATTAGGCATGGTAAAACATGATAAATGACCCATCTCAATCAAAACCTTAAGGTTTTATTATCTTGGTATAAGAGACAGAGTGACCGAAGGTCACGGGTTCAAACCCTGGCAGCCCCCAATATCTCACAACCTCACAAAGTGGAAAAACCCGGCACATGGTATGGGTGGCCTGTGCGCTAACCAACCACTCTTCAAGCCCAATGGACATTCGAGTGAGGGGGCATAATAGAATATAACTATAATATATGGGTCTCAACCATCACCTTAAGGTTTTGGTTGAGATGGTTCATCTATCAAAACAAACCCGTCCCGAAAAGACTGACCTGAACTACAACCCTTCGATTGTAGCTCGAAACCCGAATCGATACGAGCTTTGTTGGCCTAGAGCTACCCGATCTAAATGACCCGTTTCGAAACCACTTGACCCAAAATTGACCCGACAAAACATAACTGTAATTGAGCAAAGAAAACTTGAAATGACTAATTTAAAAGTATACTTAATCCTCCGTATTATTTGTAGATATTAAACACTAAATATACTTTTTTCACTCTTGATCATTGACGGTAAAACGACCCGGACCCGAAATAACCCACTCGTTTGACCGATCGACCCGAAAGTAACCCAACAAACATACCCGAAAACACCCAAAACCCGAAGGAACATGACCGGTTGACCCGTCCGCCAAATCTACATTCTTGTCTATCCATAGTCAAGGAACAATTATCACCCTTTCAATTTTTTTTCTTCTGAAATTTCTAGAGAACCTATGTATAGGCTGTATAAAATATCAATAAATATCAATTTACCAAGTAAATTTCAACTTAATTACCAAGTAAAGTTTATTACCTAAAACTAATTTTTGTTTAAAAAAAATAGAAAACTTTCCTTAAATAATCATACGCAGTAGTAGACTAGTACTCTAGTAGTCAATTAGTTATGTACTAAAACTCCTTTCTTTTATAGGAATTGTGAGTATATATACAGATGAACACATAAATATTTCCTTACAAAATCATTCTTATTTCCTTTTCACCACAAAAATATTTAACAATACTATTAACCCTATATTATTATTCAAGACAACAATGATGATGATTCAACGTAATAACGTTGGTGTGATAAACAACAATTTTCGCAACACTCACGACAACGACGGCAGGCATAGGTTTTTTAAAATTTGGGACGAATTATTTGAGGTCGAACCTATGTACATGCCTATAGACCCGATAGGCAGGGGAGCCTACGGTGTTGTTTGTTCATCTATTAATATCGTCACTAAGGAGAAAGTGGCTATTAAGAAGATTAACGTTCTTGAAAATTCCGAGGAAGCGTTGAAGGCCTTGAGGGAGTTGAGAATCTTGCGTCATGTTCGCCATAGCAATGTTATTTCTTTGAAAGATGTTATGGTTCCTTCAGCTAAGTGCGAGGACGTCTACATGGTTTTCGAGCTTATGGATCGCGATCTTGGCAGCCTCATTCACCCTTCTCTACCATTGTCGGATTTCCTCATCAAGTATTTTATGTTTCAGGTACGTCAAATCAACTTTCTTTCATTATGTTCTATTTTTTGCCCGGAATTCTTTGATTACTTCCGAAATTCTGTAATACAGTAGTACTAAAAAAAATTTAACTTACTAGTTTCTAATTATAGAGCATAATTGCACATATTCCGTCTTAAACTTAAACGGTCAAATAGTAAAGATAAGACAACAACATTATGCCTAGGTAATGGCAAAAAGCTGGTGCTATTTAACTCGTTTCTAATTCAGTTTGTATGAAATTTTATGATTCAGTTGCTCAATGGTCTGAACTATCTACACTCTTCCAACATTATTCATCGGGATTTGAAGCCGGATAATCTGCTAGTGAACGCCAAGTGCGACCTGAAGATATGCGATTTTGGGCTAGCGACAACCACCAAAGGCACACCCCAGACCCTGGCTGCTACAGACTACATCGTAACTCTGTGGTACAGAGCACCAGAGCTGCTCCTTGAATGTGACACCTACGGACCGTCTATAGACGTCTGGTCTGTGGGTTGCATCTTTGCTGAATTACTGGGCCAAAAGCCACTTTTCCCGGGAGTCAACTCGCTGGATCAACTGATTGCAATCATCGATATTCTGGGGACACAAAAAGAGTCAAATCTGGGGTTCATCACTAATTTGGAGATACGACACCTACTCAAATCATCGCCTTATACACCAGGGTTCGACTTTAAGTCATTGTTTCCAGATGCAGACCGTGTTGGGTTGGACCTGCTAAGTAGAATGCTGGAGTTTAATCCGAACAAAAGGATTACGGCAGCAGAGGCACTGCAACACCCGTACATGTGCGCTATGAACGATCAATTCAAGAGGCAGCCTGCTCCATTTCCGTGTCAGGTTGACGTGGATGCTGATGTTGGGGTGGATAAGATAAGGAAACTGATATGGGATGAAATGTTGTTATACCATCCTGAGGCTGCTTCTGCTTTTCTCTAGTCGATCAACATTGCTTTCGTGGATTACTCGCTGAATGTCTGACTGGCTGTGACACTCTTGATGTATTGATTATTGAGTTCTGCTGAGAATTATCATATTGGGAGTGATACGTTGCTTTCGCCACCAAACTATCACTTGGAGGGTCTTTTCCGGCATGTTATTTGAAGTATTGAGTTTGATTAGATGAACTGTGTTACGACTTACAAGTGCTGCAGAAAGGAGTTCAGATATGGGGGCAAGGTATTTAGCTTTGAGGTCTCCAGCGCCTTGAAGTACTTCGTGGATTTCCGGGTCACCGTCTTCTATTGGGAAACTTAACAGCAAATCCAAGACCTGCATTATCTATTGTTTCAATCAGAAGAAGTATAAAAAAGAAAACATTACTGATACAACTGATTTACAGCATCAGCAACAAAATTAGCGAAGTGCTTCAGTATGGACCATTCGGAATAACAATCACAGAAGACGTCTGAATCGGGTCAAGATGGTTGCTGTTCTTGGGGGAGCGCAGAAGAAAGCTCTACAAAAGGAGGGGATATACACAGTACCTACAACTATCCTACTCATTCTAATGGACTCATTCTATGTCCATTTTTATCTCTACTCCACAAACGAATCGTTCTAGTGCCTTTGGTGGGATTCTGCCTCCCCCCGCGGTTTTTCCCGATTTGGGTTTCCGCGTCACCATTTTCTCGTGTCACCTTTCCTGTTTCTTTCGCTTTTACATTCGTAAATTAGTTGTTGACTAGTTGATAGATCGCTATAACTCAACTCCTAAAATTATTATCAGGTAGAAATTTACCAAAACAGTATGAAAACACGTAGTCTTACCCTTTTGCTCGCAACTCATAGAGACTGTCTCCAGGGGCTAAGGACACATTGACATTTATTGTAGCAGATAATATGAGCATCCAGGGGCTAGGGACACATCAGGTAGAGGATTGGTTGGCCGAAAGACCACTAGGCGGTTAAACCAGGAGCACGCACCACAAATGTCGTCCTAATGTTCGCGATGTAGTATGCAATTCTCTAACATAATAAATTAACTCAAACACTTGGGGAGAAAAATCGAAAATTCGATACAGAGAACATGGTCCGTATAATTTTTAAGAGTACTACTGATCGTTAACAACCTAATGTCACGACAATCGTGGAGGCCGGAAAATTATCCAACCTTAAACTGATAATCACTCATTAGCATCAAGTTATTATTATACTAAACTCCACGATACATCGAATTATCCAATAATGATCGACTGTGAAATGGGAATACTCTCGAAGTCAGGAAACATGCCTTAAGCTCTTAACTTTAGATATTAGCATGTCAAATTATGGAAATATAGAGAACAAGACTTTCTGGAAATGTAAGGCTCATGACTCGAGCTTGAAAACCGTCGGTACAAAAAATAATCTAAATTTAAACTATTTTTCGAGGACATACTGTTGGAAAGGTACACTGTGAGTACTGTGACAAGTTCCAAGATCGTCTACACAATTTCTAAAGCACCGGTAAACCCAACATTGCTAAAGAATGAACCCAACATTGCTAAAGACCCTAAAGAACACATGCCCGCGAAATGGTAAGATCAACAGAGCGACATTCTTGGATCAAACACCAAAGAGTTACTATAAGTTCAACAATGGATACTACAAACAATTAGTAACAAACAGAGGAGTTCTTGAAATCGACGTCAATATAGCAAATTTACCTCTAACTAACAGCATTGTTAAGAAGCTTGCTTACAGCAATGACGGTTTCTTCCTCGATAAATTTGGTAAAGCTATGATTAAGATGGGAAGAATTGGTGTTTTTACTGGAAAGCAGGGCGAGATTAGACGATCATGTGGCGCTATCAACAGGCATTGATCAGTTATCGCTTCATCTCTAAGTTTGTAAGAAAATTCACATTCTTGCAATTAGTAGTAAACAGAGGAGTTCTTGAAATCGACGTCAATATAGCAAATTCACCATCAACTAACAACATTATTAAGAAACTTGCTTATAGCAACTATGGTTTATTACTCGGTAAATTTGGTAAGGCTATAATTAAAATGGGAAGAAGAATTGGTGTTCTTACTGGAAAACAAGGAGAGATTAGACGATCCTGTGGCGCTATCAACCGTCATTGATCAGTAATCCCTTCACCTCTAATTTTCGAAGAAAATCATTAAATTGTATTATTGGAATTTCTTTAGCTATGTCTTTGTAACATCTGATCATTCTTTTTGTCTTGTAATGTTATTGCTGTACTTTTTTTTTGACAAAATAATTGTCTTAGATTTACATTCTTTTTTATAACAGTTTGCAAGTTATGTATCAAGAATTATGTTAAAGCCTTACATTCTTATTAATGAAATAATAATTTTGTCTTACATTTACCTTTACATTCTTATTAATTACGTTCAACTTTTAAGATTAAGTTTTTCTTTAATTTGCGATTGAGAGTAAGAGAACCAAAGATTGATGTCGGGTTTTAGCAGATGGGCATTGTTAGACCTGGCAAATGGGTCAACCGGGTCGGGTTCGGGTTGAGGCAATTTTGGATTTGATGGTTTCGGGTCGAACTGGGACAGGTTATTCGGGTTTCGTTCATTTTCGGGTCAACTATGATCAAGTTATTCTTGGATAATAATCCGTTTTCAACAATAAACATTTTGGTAAGGTTATAGATGCTCGGGTCAATTTGGATTTCGGGGCTTGAACTCGGGTGTCAGGTCAGGTCAATTTTGCCAGGTCTAGGCATTGTCCCCTCGGTGAAGTCTCGGAGCTTGTTAACACAGTTAAGAAGTAATGCAAATATGCTACTCTTAACCGCCTTACAAATTACAATAAGCTTTATGTATTGGTATTCCTCTAGCAGATGTCGGAATCCGTCAAAGTCTATCTATAGTGCAGTAATGAATTGTTCTGAAAATCGAGAGAAAATATAAGGGTCTAAAATACAAATTTACCGAGGGAGCTTTAAATTTATTTTGATAACGTCACAATAAATATCGCCTTTTGCTCGTATAACAAATACGAGCAGGTTTCTAGCAAAAACAAAAACAAAAATTAGAACTTGATCTTTATGTAACTTATTACCTTAAAGTAATTTTTTGTCAAAAAAAATATAAAACTTTCTTTAAATAATCATACGCAGTAGTAGACTAGTAGTCAATTAGTTATGTACTAAATTCCTTTTTTTGCTAGGGCAAACGTTAGAATAACCGATATAAACACATAAATATTTTCATAAGAAATCATTCTCTACCGTATTTCCTCTTAACCCCATAAATATTGCTAGGGCAAACCGATATAAACACATAAATATTTTCATAAGAAATCATTCTCTACCTTATTTCCTTCTAACCACATAAATATTTAACATACTATTAACTCTACATTATTCTTCAAGACAAGATAACAATGATGCAACCGGATAAATTTGGTGTGATAAACAACAATTTATTCGAGGTTGAAACTAAGTACGAGCCTAAAGATCTGATAGGGAGTGGAGCCTTCGGTGTTGTATGCTCTTATGTTAATACAGTCACTAAGGAGGAAGTCGCTATTAAGAAGATATATGTCGATGACTCCGAGGATGCGTTGAAGGCCTTGACGGAGTTGAGAATCTTGCGTCATGTTCGCCATAACAACATTATTTCTTTGAAAGATGTTATGATTCCTTCAGCTAAGTGCGAGGATGTCTACTTGGTTTTCGAGCTTATGGATTGCGATCTTGGCAGCTTTCTTCGCTCTTCTCCACCATTGCCAAATGACCTTGTCAAGTATTTTATGTTTCAGGTACGTCGAAAGAACATTTCTTTAGTATGTTCTATTTTTCGTATTTCTTTGATTAAGGTTTCAGAAATTCCGTATTATAGAGCATAACTTCTTAATTAACGACATATGTATTTGCCTTAAGCTTAAAACGGGTAAAAAAAAAGAAAGATAAGACAAAAACAGAATGATTAGATACCAGCAAAAAGCTGCTGTTATTTGACATGTTTTTATTTTAAAACAGATATGTCGGTCTTAAGGGAGACTTACTCGGTTTCTTATTCAGTTTGTATGAAATTCATGATGTAGTTGCTCAATGGGCTGAACTATCTACATTCCTCCAACATCATTCACCGAGATTTGAAACCTGATAATCTGCTAGTGAACGCCAAGAATGACTTGAAGATATGTGATTTTGGGCTTGCGACAACCACCAAAGGCACACCCCAGACCCTGGCTGCTACGGACTTCATCGTAACTCGGTGGTACAGAGCACCAGAGCTGCTCCTCAAATGTGACACCTACGGACCGTCTATAGACGTTTGGTCTGTCGGTTGCTTATTCGCTGACTTACTGGGCAAATTGCCCCTTTTCCGGGGAGATGACACTTGGGATCAGCTGATTACAATCATCAATATTCTAGGGACACTAAAAGAGTCAAATCTTGGATTCATCACTAATTTGGAGGTACAGGGCGCACTCAAATCATTGCCTTACACACCAGGGATCGACTTCGAGTCATTGTTTCCAGATGCAGACCCATTGGGGTTGGAGTTACTAAGTAAAATGCTGGAGTTCAATCCGAACAAAAGGATAACGGCGGCTGAGGCACTGCAACATCCGTATATGTGTAATCAATGCAATACGCAGCCTGCTCCATTTCCGTGTCAGGTTGCCGTGGATGCCAATGTTGGGGTGGATAAGATAAGGAGAATGATATGGGATGAAATGTTGTTATATCATCCCGAGGCTGCTTCTGCTTTTCTCTAGTCGATCAAACATTGCTTTGTGTTAATCTGTAATTATTCACTGAATGTCTGACTTGCAGCGACACTCTTAGCTTGATGTATTGGTTATTGAGTTCTGCTGAGAACTATCATATATTCATATTGGGAGTGATACGTTGCTGTCGCCACCAAAATATCACTTGGAGGGTCTTTTCCGGCATGTAAATTGAAGTATTGAGTTAGATTAGATGAAGAACAGCCATTCACAGGTGTATTACGACTTACGAGTGCTGCAGAAACGAGTTCAGATATGGGAGCAAGGTATTTAGCTTTTAGGGCTCCGGCGCCTTGAAATATTTCGTGGATTTTTCCGGGTCACCGGCTTCAGTTGGGAAAATTAACAGCAAATGTAGTGCTGTTAAGCGACTATTGTTGATTGCCTTGAAGCAACTATTGTTGATTATTTTCTACAAGAAAATCAAAGGCCTGCATTATCTATTGTTTCAATCAGAAGTAGTAGAAACAAAAAACATTAGCAAAGGGCCACTTTTTGGTACAACATTGTTAAGAAGCTTGCTTACAGTAAGTGTCTTCCTCGATAAATTTGGTAAAGCTATGATTAAGATGGGAAGAATTGGTGTTCTTACTGGAAAGCAGGGCGAGATTAGACGATCATGTAACGCTATCAACAGGCATTGGTGAGTTATCGCTTCGTCTCTAATTTTGAAAGAGGATCATTGAATTGAATTGTTTGTAACATCTGATCATTCTTTGAAGATCATTGAAAGCAGGGCGAGATTACATTTTCTTTAACAGTTTGCAAGTTATTATGTATCAAGAGCTCTGTTAAAGATTTACATTCTTATTTATGAAATAAACCTCTGTTAAAGATTGCTATTCCTCTATCAGTTGTCGGAATCCGTCAACATCTCCTCGTTTGGCTGTTTGGGTACAGTCTATTAGGCATGGTAAAACCAACCTAACTCGAAAAGACTGGCCTAGACTACAACTCTCCGAATGTGGCCCAAAAACCAAATCGACACGGACTTTGTTGTCCCGAAGCTACCTGACCGAAATGACCCGTTTCGAAACCAGTCGACCCAAAATTGACCCGACAAAACATAACTCTAATTGGCTAAACTAAACTAAAAATAGATAAAAATACTAAATGTACTAAATGAATTATTCTAAAGCATAGTTAATTTCATTTACGTTATAATAAAGAATTCATTATCAAAACTAAACTAAAAATAGATAAAAATACTAAATGTACTTTTTTCTCTCTTAATCATTGAGGGAAAAATGACATGGAACCGAGATAACCCAGCCCGTTCGACCCAAAAATTACCTGATCAACATACCCGAAAACACCCCAAAGCCGAACGAACATGACCGATTGATCCGTTTACCAGATCTACAGTCTAGTCTGTAATGAATTGGCCCAGGCCCGATAAAGAATTTAACATAGTCAATCCATAGTCCAGGAATAATTATCACCCTTTCACAATACCAATTTACCAAGGCAAGTTGTAATTTTTTTGTGATATCTTCACAATAAATATCGTCTCTAAGGAGACTTATACTCTAGGTAGCACGGACACTCCTCCTAATCAGCCGTCCCGTGTCGGACACTGTGTTGGACACACGGACACCTATAAATATGTAATGAGAGGTTCAAAGACTAAAAGGAGATTGATTAGAAGATGATTTGAGTGATAAATGAGAATAAATTATAATCAAAGTCAAATTTTAGCTTCAATTACTTACATTTAATATCAAATATCAATATAAAAATAAAATCGTACATTATTTATAACTATAAAATATATTTTTTATTAAATTTAAATGTCGTGTCCCGTGTCCTAAATTTCACGAGATGTCGTATCACGTATCCGTGTCGTGTCAGTGTCCGTGTCCGTTTTCATGCTACCTAGCTTATACTCGTACAACAAATACAAGTAGGTTTCTATCTGTAAATAAAAAAAGTACAAAAACTAAAACAAAAATTATGAACTTAATCACCAAGTAAAGTTTATTACCTGAAACTAATTTTTGTTTAAAAAAATAGAAAACTTTCCTTAAATAATCATACGCAGTAGTAGACTAGTAGTCAATTAGTTATGTACTAAAACTCCTTTATTTGCTAGGAATTGTGAGTATATATATAGATGAACGCATAAATATTTCCTTACAAAATCATTATTATTTCCTTTAACCACAAAAATATTTAACAATACTATTAACCCTTACATTATTAATCAAGACAACAATGATGATGATTCAACGTAATAACGTTGGTGTGATAAACAACAATTTTCGCAATACTCACGACAACGACGGGAGGCATCGGTTTTTTAAAGTTTGGGACGAATTATTTGAGGTCGAACCTATGTACGTGCCTATAGACCCGATAGGCAGGGGAGCCTACGGTGTTGTTTGTTCATCTATTAATATCTTCACTAAAGAGAAAGTGGCTATTAAGAAGATTAACGTTCTTGAAAATTCCGAGGAAGCGTTGAAGGCCTTGAGGGAGTTGAGAATCTTGCGCCATGTTCGCCATAGCAATGTTATTTCTTTGAAAGATGTTATGGTTCCTTCAGCTAAGTGCGAGGACGTCTACATGGTTTTCGAGCTTATGGATCGCGATCTTTGCAGCCTCATTCGCCCTTCTCTACCATTGCCAAAGAAACTCATCGAGTATTTTATGTTTCAGGTACGTCGAAACGACTTTCTTTTATTATGTTCCATTCTTCTTAATTCTTTGACTAAGGTTTCAGAAGTTCTGTAATACAGTAGTACTAAAAACAAAATTTACTTAGAATACATACGTAGTTTCTAAATATAGAACACAATTTCTTGTTTAAGACGAATATATTCGTACTCCATCAAAACTTAAAACAGGTCAAATAAGTAAGAAAGATAATAAGGACAAAACAGAATGCCTAGGTACTGGCAAAAAGCTTGTCCGATTTATGCAAGTGTGGTGTTATTTAAGTCGTTTAAATCTTAGTAACGGATATGTCTGTCTTTAGAGAGACTTACTCAATATAGAATGGGTATTTGCAACAGTCTTTTAGCAAATTGGCCTTCTGAATTCGGGTAAATAACTTTGTATTAAATTTCATGATGCAGTTGCTCAATGGTCTGAACTATCTACACTCTTCCAACATTATTCACCGGGATTTGAAGCCGGATAATCTGCTAGTGAACGCCAAGTATGACCTGAAGATATGCGATTTTGGGCTAGCGACAACCACCAAAGGCACACCCCAGACCCTGGCTGCTACAGACTACATCGTGACTAGGTGGTACAGAGCACCAGAGCTGCTCCTTGAATGTGACACCTACGGACCGTCTATAGACGTCTGGTCTGTGGGTTGCATCTTTGCTGAATTACTGGGCCAAAAGCCACTTTTCCCGGGAGTCAACTCGCTGGATCAACTGATTGCAATAATCGATATTCTGGGGACACAAAAAGAGTCAAATCTGGGGTTCATCACTAATTCGGAGATACGACGCCTACTCAAATCATCGCCTTACACACCAGGGGTCGACTTCAAGGCATTGTTCCCAGAGGCAGACCAATGGGCATTGGACCTGCTAAGTAAAATGCTCGAGTTTAATCCTAACAAAAGGATTACGGTCGCAGAGGCACTGCAACACCCGTACATGAGCTATATGAACGATCAATTCAAGAGGCAGCGTGCTCCATTTCCGTGTCAGGTTGACGTGGATGCCGATGTTGGGGTGGATAAGATAAGGAAACTGATATGGGATGAAATGTTGTTATACCATCCCGAGGCTGCTTTTTTCTAGTAGATCTAAATACCAACACTTAAGTTACGAATGCTGCAGAAAGGAGTTCAGATATGGGGGGCAAGGTATTTAGCTTCTAGAGCTCCAGAGGTTTGAAGTATTTTTTTCGTGGATATCCGAGTCTGGGTCACCGCCTTCAGTTAGGAAAATTAACAGCAAATCCAAGACCTGCATTTCTGTTGTTTCAATCAGAAGAAGTAGAAACAAAAAATTTACTGATACAACTGATTTACAGCAGCAGCAAAGCCACTTTTACAACAACATTAGCGAAGTGCTTCAGTGTGTACCGTTCGGAATAACAAATGCAGAGGACGTCTGAATCGGGTCAAGATGGTTACTATTCTTGGGGGAGGAATGTGGAGAAAGATCTGGAGAAAGTTTGAAGGAAACTCTAACAGAATATCTAGAGGAAGTCTGGATCGCTGATGTCGATGCGTATAGACAGTTCGGAATAACAAACACAGCCAGACTACAGAAGACGAATCGGATGATGGTTGCTGTTCTTGGGGGAGCGCAGAAGAAAGCTCTATAAAAGGAGGGGATACACACAGTACCTACAACTATCCTACTCATTCTAATGGACTCATTCTATGTCCATTGTTACATTACTCTACAAACGATTCTTTCTAGTGCCTTTGGTGGGATTCTGCCTCCCCCCGCGGTTTTTCCCGATTTGGGTTTCCGCGTCACCATTTTCTCGTGTCACCTTTCCTGTTTCTTTCGCTTTTACATTCGTATTTTTTGTGTTGCAATTAGTTGTTGACTCATTGATAGATCGCTATAACCCATCTCCTAAAATTAGTTGCAATTAGTACTGAATACTGAGTTGATCGCTCTGAGACGAAACAACAAAACCCGTAGGGAAGAACTGCATTGATCAGGAAAGACATAACTCGAGCTCTCAAGTCAAAAACTTACAATACACAAAAGAACAGACCAGTTCCCTCTATGGCTCATCTTTTCATCAGTTGGATCCGAGATTGAACCATAATAATTACTATAAGACGGATACTATGAATTACTTCCTTCATTTTCTTTTTATCTTCCCACTTCAATAATATAGAAATGGGAAGATAAATAAAAAACGGGTGTTTGTAGCATATAAAGAGACAATAAATTGATCGAATAATATGAAATGTTCGCGATGTACAAAGATGCAATTCTCTAGCACAACAAATTTACCCAAACACTTGGGGAGAAAATTCGATACAGAGAACATTGTCCGGAAAATTTTTAAGAGTACTACTGATCGTTAGCAACCCGGCCAATGTCACGACAATTGTGGAGGCCGGGAAATTATCCAACCTTAAACTGATAATCACTCATTAGCATCATGTTATTAATTAAACTTTAGAAATTACTCAAATTATTAGAATGTCAAATTATGGGAATGTTGAGAACAAGACTTTCTGGATATATACAAGATTAAATGCTAACCACTAATCAGTTGTTAATCCTAATCATTTGACATTAATGTGCCTTAATTCAACACAAACTAGGGATTTGTCAAATGTATAAACATAATTATAATATGTTCCCATTGTGTGTATTTTGGCATGTTAAATACTCCCTGCGTTTTTCTTATATATGACGTTTTGTTTTTCGATGAGTATTTGATTTTCATTCTTACAAAACTATATTTGTCTATAAAAATATACCATTAATTTCTTAACGAAACCTATTACATATACGCAGCGAATTCAAGTGTTTTACTAGTGATGTGATAGTTACATTCACCGGCAAAAGAGATATATTTTAGGACTTACGGATTTAGAAGGTTATGATCATATGCATAATTGATAGGGTGAGATAAAAAGAGTGTATATAAGAAAACCGGTAAAACGTAATCAGAATAATGGTAAGCTCCTAAACGGAACCAACCCAAAAAAATTATTAGAACTCCCTAATCAGACCTTGTGCTAGTTGTTCGAAATGGCAACTAACAGATTGAAGACATTACTCAACAAACTTTTACTTTTTTTTAATTCTTAAGAGTGACTTGCTATTTGGGTCAACTATTTAGCTACCTTCCCTAAACAAAAAAAATGCCAATATATATAAGAAGGTAATTCCACATTATTTAGACCAATTATTATATCCACTTGTACCCCTTAACTTTTTCAATTTCTCACTTGTACTCCTCGTTTTTTTCGGAAAAAACTTTGACCGGCAATAACTCTTGGCTACGAATTCAGAAGACGGTAATTTTTTTCCCAAATCGGATATCTCGTTAAGACGGTGAGTTTGGAAAAAAAATCATTGTAGTTAGAACTTTTACCCGGGAGTTCTCATCAGTCAAAATTTATTTCGTCAAAAGACTTTGACCGATCATAATTCCTAACTATAAATTTAAAAATCAACAATTTTTTTTTCAAGCCGAAGATCTCGTAAAGACGTACAATTTGAAAAAAAAAATGTCGTCTTCTGAAATCGTAGCCAAGAGTTATTGCCGATCAAAGTTTTTTTCAAAAAAAGAGGGGTATAAGTGAAAAAATGAAGAAGTTAAAGCCTAAAGGGATACAATTGAGAAAATCCCAAAATATAATTATATGCCCTCTTGTGTATTTGTAATTTTGTAGCAAGCTAAGGCCTAAGAAAAAGTCATATCCAGCTGCTACATGTATGATTGATCCTGCAATAACTAGCATTCTAGCAACACTATAAATAACAGAAGAATGTCACACCATTTTCATAAGCTCATAAAGACATAAACATTAACCACATACCAAATACATATTATCTCTGAAGAGTGAACAACAAAGGCAAGATGAAGTTTAGTTCGTCTTCGTCGTCTTTCGCCTTAGTGATCATTCTAATGACCCTTGTTAGCCAATGTTATGGGAATTTGAAGGTTGGGTACTATAGAGGAAAATGTGGGAAGCACAATGTTGAGGAGATAGTTTTCAACGTCGTTAAGGCCTATGCATCTAAAGATCCCAACACTGTCGGTCATTTGATTCGGTTACAATTCCATGATTGTATCGTCAGGGTAAGTAAACTCGATGTTTTTTATGTTTTGATTCAAAACCGTTCATGTTTGTCAACTCTAAACCATCATCTTATATCACATTGGATTTTGTGTGTAGGGATGTGATGCATCGGTTTTACTTGATGGCCCAAAAACAGAAAAAACAGCAAAACCGAATCTAAGCCTTGGTGGGTTTGAAGTTGTAGATACTGCAAAGGATGTTCTTGAAAGTGTTTGTCCCGGAGTTGTATCATGTTCCGATATACTTATTCTTGCTGCTAGATCTTCTGTAGCTTTGGTAAGCAATGCTTGATATACACCCTTTGTTAAAATCAATTCCATAAATCTGATTAAAATACACCTCACATATATTGAACGAAGCCGATGTAAACTAGCTTAGTTAGTAAAGTTATGAGAGGTGATGCTCATGACCTGAGTTTAAATCCCGTCAGCATCAAAGTCCTACTTTTGGCTCCCTTTACACACACAAAAACACATATATTGAACATACCTATGGAAGTTATGCATTTTTATTAATAGTTGTCTAATGTTTATGTACGAACCTCATAACTCTTGTATGGAAACAGTTTGGAGGAAAATGGTATGATGCAGAGACCGGGAGACGAGACGGTTGGATTTCAAGCCAGAGTGAAGCCCTTAAAAACCTTCCATCAGTGAACATGCCGGTGCAACAAGCTGTTCATCTCTTTAACTCGAGAGGACTAACTAAAGAAGACTTCGTCGTTCTTCTAGGTACGCTCAATTCCAGAATATTTTCAGCTACCTTAGTTTTCCGTCATTAGTTAAGGGTTATACTCATGACTTGAGTTGGAAAACCGTCAGTACAAAAATAACCTTTGTAACTTCATTCACAATAGAAGATAATCTAAATTTAAACTTTTTCTTTCGACTTCAAAGGAGGACATACCGTTGGAAAGGTACACTGTGACAAGTTCCAAGACCGCCTCTACAATTTCTACAGCACCGGTAAACCCGACCCAAGGATGAACCCGGCCTTGCTAAAGACCCTAAAGAACACATGCCCGGCAAAGGGTAAGATCAACGGAGCGACATACTTGGATCAAACACCAAAGAGTTACTATAGGATGGACAATGGGTATTACAAACAATTAGTAGCAAACAGAGGAATTCTTGAGATCGATGTCAATATAGCAAATTCACCTCTAACAAACAGCATTGTTAAGAAGCTTGCTTACAGTAACGACGGTTTCTTCCTCGATAAATTTGGTAAAGCTATGATTAAGATGGGAAGAATTGGTGTTCTTACTGGAAAGCTGGGCGAGATTAGACGATCATGTAACGCTATCAACAGGCATTGATGAGTTATCGCTTCGTCTATAATTTTGAAAGAGGATCATTGAATTGAATTGTTTGTAACATCTGATCATTCTTTGAAGATCATTGAAAGCAGGGCAAGATTACATTTTCTTTAACAGTTTGCAAGTTATTATGTATCAAGAGCTCTGTTAACGATTTACATTCTTATTTTTGAAATAAACCTCTGTTAAAGATTGCTATTCCTCTATCAGTTGTCGGAATCCGTCAACGTCTCCTCGTTTGGCTGTTCGGTACAGTCTATTAGGCATGGTAAAACCAACCTGACTCGAAAAGACTGGCCTAGACTACAACCCTCCGAATGTGGCCCGAAAACCAAATCGACACGGACTTTGTTGTCCCAGGGCTACCTGACCGAAATTACCCGTTTCGAAACCAGTCGACCCAAAATTGACCCGACAAAACATAACTCTAATTGACTAAACTAAACTAAAAATAGATAAAAATACTAAAGGTACTAAATGAATTATTCTAACGCATAGTTAATATAATTTACGTTATAATAGAGAATTCATTATCAAAACTAAACTAAAAATAGGTAAAAATACTAAATGTACTTTTTTCTCTCTTAATCATTGAGGAAAAAATGACCTGGAACCGAGATAACCAAGCCCGTTCGACCCAAAAATTACCCAATCAACATACCGAAAACACCCCAAAGCCGAACGAACATGACCGATTGATCCGTTTACCAGATCTACAGTCTAGTCTGTAATGAATTGGCCCAGGCCCGATAAAGAATTTAACATAGTCAATCCATAGTCCAGGAATAATTATCACCCTTTCACAATACCAATTTACCAAGGCAAGTTGTAATTTTTTTGTGATATCTTCACAATAAATATCGTCTCTAAGGAGACTTATACTCTAGGTAGCACGGACACTCCTCCTAATCAGCCGTCCCGTGTCGGACACTGTGTCGGACACACGGACACCTATAAATATGTAATGAGAGGTTCAAAGACTAAAAGGAGATTGATTAGAAGATGATTTGAGTGATAAATGAGAATAAATTATAATCAAAGTCAAATTTTAGCTTCAATTACTTACATTTAATATCAAATATCAATATAAAAATAAAATCGTACATTATTTATAACTATAAAATATATTTTTTATTAAATTTAAATGCCGTGTCCCGTGTCCTAAATTTCACGAGATGTTGTATCACGTATCCGTGTCGTGTCAGTGTCCGTGTCCGTTTTCATGCTACCTAGCTTATACTCGTACAACAAATACAAGTAGGTTTCTAGCTGTAAATAAAAAAAGTACAAAAACTAAAACAAAAATTATGAACTTAATCACCAAGTAAAGTTTATTACCTGAAACTAATTTTTGTTTAAAAAAATAGAAAACTTTCCTTAAATAATCATACGCAGTAGTAGACTAGTAGTCAATTAGTTATGTACTAAAACTCCTTTATTTGCTAGGAATTGTGAGTATATATATAGATGAACGCATAAATATTTCCTTACAAAATCATTATTATTTCCTTTAACCACAAAAATATTTAACAATACTATTAACCCTTACATTATTAATCAAGACAACAATGATGATGATTCAACGTAATAACGTTGGTGTGATAAACAACAATTTTCGCAATACTCACGACAACGACGGGAGGCATCGGTTTTTTAAAGTTTGGGACGAATTATTTGAGGTCGAACCTATGTACGTGCCTATAGACCCGATAGGCAGGGGAGCCTACGGTGTTGTTTGTTCATCTATTAATATCTTCACTAAAGAGAAAGTGGCTATTAAGAAGATTAACGTTCTTGAAAATTCCGAGGAAGCGTTGAAGGCCTTGAGGGAGTTGAGAATCTTGCGTCATGTTCGCCATAGCAATGTAATTTCTTTGAAAGATGTTATGGTTCCTTCAGCTAAGTGCGAGGACGTCTACATGGTTTTCGAGCTTATGGATCGCGATCTTTGCAGCCTCATTCGCCCTTCTCTACCATTGCCAAAGAAACTCATCGAGTATTTTATGTTTCAGGTACGTCGAAACGACTTTCTTTTATTATGTTCCATTCTTCTTAATTCTTTGACTAAGGTTTCAGAAGTTCTGTAATAAAGTAGTACTAAAAACAAAATTTACTTAGAATACATACGTAGTTTCTAAATATAGAACACAATTTCTTGTTTAAGACGAATATATCCGTACTCCGTCAAAACTTAAAACAAGTCAAATAAGTAAGAAAGATAACAAGGACAAAACAGAATGCCTAGGTACTGGCAAAAAGCTTGTCCGATTTATGCAAGTGTGGTATTATTTAAGTCGTTTAAATCTTAGTAACGGATATGTCTCTCCTTAGAGAGACTTACTCAATATAGAATGGGTATTTGCCAGTCTTTTAGCACATTGGCCTTCCGAATTCGGGTAAATAACTTTGTATTAAATTTTATGATGCAGTTGCTCAATGGTCTGAACTATCTACACTCTTCCAACATTATTCATCGGGATTTGAAGCCGGATAATCTGCTAGTGAACGCCAAGTATGACCTGAAGATATGCGATTTTGGGCTAGCGACAACCACCAAAGGCACACCCCAGACCCTGGCTGCTACAGACTACATCGTAACTCGGTGGTACAGAGCACCAGAGCTGCTCCTCGAATGTGACACCTACGGACCGTCTATAGACGTCTGGTCTGTGGGTTGCATCTTTGCTGAATTACTGGGCCAAAAGCCACTTTTCCCGGGAGTCAACTCGCTGGATCAACTGATTGCAATCATCGATATTCTGGGGACACAAAAAGAGTCAAATCTGGGGTTCATCACTAATTCGGAGATACGACGCCTACTCAAATCATCGCATTACACACCAGGGGTCGACTTCAAGGCATTGTTCCCAGAGGCAGACCAATGGGGATTGGACCTGCTAAGTAAAATGCTCGAGTTTAATCCGAACAAAAGGATTACGGTCGCAGAGGCACTGCAACACCCGTACATGAGCTATATGAATGATCAATTCAAGAGGCAGCGTGCTCCATTTCCGTGTCAGGTTGACGTGGATGCCGATGTTGGGGTGGATAAGATAAGGAAACTGATATGGGATGAAATGTTGTTATACCATCCCGAGGCTGCTTTTTCCTAGTAGATCTAAATACCAACTCTTAAGACGTTGCTGTCGCTACCAAACATCAATTGGGAGTCTCTTCCGGCATGTAATTTGAAGTATTGAGTTTGTTTCGTGGATTTCCGGGTCTGGGTCACCGGCTTCAGTTAGGAAAATTAACAGCAAATCCAAGACCTGCATTTCTGTTGTTTCAATCAGAAGAATAGAAACAAAGAACATTACTGATACAATTGATATACAGCAGCAGCAAAGCCACTTTAACAACATTAGCGAAGTGCTTCAGTATGTACCGTTCGGAATAACAAACGCAGAAGATGACTGAATCGGTTCAAGATGGTTACTATTCTTTGGGGAGGAATGTGGAGAAAGATCTGGAGGAAGTTTGAAGGAAACCCTAACAGAATATCTGGAGGAAGTCTGGATCGCTGACGTCGATGCGTATAGACAGTTTGGAGTAACAAACACAGCCAGACTACAGAAGACGTCTGAATCGGGTCAAGATGGTTGCTGTTCTTGGGGGAGAGCAGAAGAAAGCTCTATAAAAGGAGGGGATACACACAGTACCTACAACTATCCTACTCATTCTAATGGACTCATTCTATGTCCATTGTTACTGTACTCTACAAACGATTCTTTCTAGTGCCTTTGGTGGGATTCTGCCTCCCCCCGCGGTTTTTCCCGATTTGGGTTTCCGCGTCACCATTTTTTCGTGTCACCTTTCCTGTTTCTTTCGCTTTTACATTCGTATTTTTTGTGTTGCAATTAGTTGTTGACTCGTTGATAGATCACTATAACCCATCTCCAAAAATTAGTTGTAATTAGTGCTGATTTAATCACTCTGAGACGAAACAACAAAACCCGTAGGGAAGAACTGCATTGATCAGGAAACACATAACTCGAGCTCTGAAGTTATACACTATTAAAATTACAATACACAAAAGAACATAAACTTACAATACACAAAAGAACAGACCAGTTCCCTCTATGGCTCATCTTTCCATCAGTTGGAACTGAGATTTAACCATAATAATTATTATCGGACGGATACTATGAATTACTTCATTCTCTTTTTATCTTCCCACTTCAATAATAGAGAGATGGAAAGATGAATAAAAAATGGAGGAAGTAGCATATAAAGAGGCAATAAATAGATAGAATACTCGTAGGCGAAAGCTGAAAAGAAAAACGTTCTCTTTGTCTTGAGTACAACCCCTCGTGACTTTATCAAATATGCTAGCTAACATCTAGCCATCCGGGGGTAATAGGATACTACGAATTAGCCTATGAAGGAATATCCGAGTCAAGAGGCAATAAATATATCTATTAATACAATAATGTAAATGTTCGCAATGTATAAAGATTTGAGTATTCATAGTATTGTGCTCAATTCTCCAACATAACAACTGAACTCAGACACTTGGGGAGAAAATTCGATACAGAGGACATGGTCGGTAAAAGTTTTACGACTACTGATCGTTAGCAACCCAATGTCACGACTATTGTGGAGGCCGGAAAGTCGGAAACTTATACAAAAATTAAATTGATAATCACTCATTAGCATCATATTAAACTAAACTGCGTAGTCAACTAAACTTCACGATACATCGAATTATCCAATAATGATCTACTGGGAATATTCTCCAAGTCAGGAAGCATGCCTTAACTTTAGAAATTACTCAATTACATGTCAAAATTATGAAAATGTAAAGAACAAGACTTTCTGAAAATGTAGAAGATTATATGCTAACTACCAATCAGTTATTAATCATTAGACATTAATGTGCCTTAATGCAACACAAACTACTCATTTGTCAAATGTATTAACACTATTATATGTTCCTCTTGTGTGTTTTTTAAAATGGTAAATTTGTTAGGTTGATTGATCAAGGAATTTAGACTTTTAGCAAATTTTATTTCATAGGAATGACTTCTATTTGCTATGTTACTCGTAATCTTTTAAAAGTATCCGATACGAGTGAGTGTTTTAGCATTTGGCAATTTTGGCAATTTTTATAAAATAAAATATGCATACTTGGCTTAAAATGAGATTTTCGAGTGTTATACACATGACCGAGTGTCGAGTCTGAGACACGATACACCATGGAATAGGAAGAGTCGGAGTAGCATAGGCCATAGGCTGTTTGGGTTAACTGTTTTATTGACAATATAAAAAAGTTATTCCATATTACTTAGACAAGCAAGTAACAAAAACTAACCTTCTTTTTTTATTAAAGTTCTTTCAACAAAACATTCTTATATCAATAGATATAACTATATAAGTAGAAATGTAGAAGTGAATATATTACATTATTTACTTCTACTATGAAAATTTTATGATTTCGATAAATTGTCAAAAGATTAATGAAAGCATTATTAAAAAATTATATGAAACACTATTATATATTTATATATGTGCCTGTTGTGTATTTCTAGCAAGCTAAGAAAAAGTCATAGCCAGCTGCTACATGATTGATTCTGCAATGACTAGCATGCTAGCAACACTATAAATAACAGGAGAATGTCACACCATTCTCATAAGCTCATAAACATTAACCACATACCAAATACATAAATACACACACATTATCTCTGAAGTGTGAACATCAAATACAAGATGAAGTTTAGTTCATCTTCGTCAGTTTTCGCCTTAGGGATCATTCTAATGACCCTTGTTAGCCAATGTTATGGGAATTTGAAAGTTGGGTACTATAGGGGAAAATGTGGGAAGCACAATGTTGAGGAGATAGTTTTCAACGTAGTAAAGGCGTATGCATCAAAAGATCCTAACACTGTGGGTCATTTGATTCGGTTACAGTTCCATGATTGTATCGTCAGGGTAAGAAAAGTAGATGTTTTTGTGTTATACTGTGAAATGGTTCATGCTCCTCGACTATAAATATTATCGTGTTGTATGACACTGGTTTTGATATGCAGGGATGTGATGCATCAGTTTTACTTGACGGCCCCAAAACAGAGCAAACAGCAAAACCAAATCTAAGCCTTGGTGGGTTTGAAGTTGTAGATACTGCAAAGGATGTTCTAGAAAGTGTTTGTCCAGGAGTTGTATCATGTTCCGATATCCTTATTCTTGCTGCTAGATCTTCTGTTGCTTTGGTAAGCAATGTTGAATATACTCGTCGACTCTTTTACCTAAAGGGCTTCTTTGGTTTCACAATATTTACACAAGTAAAACAAGTCACAGGCTATATGCGCTTCTTATATAAATTTAAATAACTTTTCGTCTAATGCATAAGCCACATGATTTTTTATTTGGAACAGTATGGAGGAAAATGGTACGATGCAGAGACAGGAAGACGAGATGGTTGGGTTTCAAGCCAGAGTGAAGCCCTTAAGAACCTTCCTTCAGTGAACATGCCAGTGCAAAATGCTGTCCATCTCTTTAACTCAAGAGGACTGACTAAAGAGGACTTTGTTGTTCTTCTAGGTACGCTCAATTTCAAAATAATATCAACGTAAACAAATTTTTCGACAAATGTTAGCTAGCTTAACTGTAAAAATCATTAAGTACTAATCATAACCTGCTAACCTGGGTTTGAGACCCGTCATTATCAAAATAGCTCAGGACTTACCTTAAAATACAAAATAATCTAAACATAATTCACATTTTGTGCAGTGATACTTGATTAACTGCCTTTTAGAAAAAAAAATTATATCATCTTCAATAATTCAAATATTATTTCACAGGAGGACATACTGTTGGAAAGGTTCACTGTGACAAGTTCCAGGATCGTCTATACAATTTCTACAGCACCGGTAAACCCGACCCAAGGATGAACCCGGCGTTGCTAAAGACCCTAAAGAACACATGCCCGGCAAAGGCTAAGATCAACGGAGCGACATACTTGGATCAAACACCAAAGAGTTACTATAAGATGGACAATGGGTATTACAAACAATTAGTAGCAAACAGAGGAATTCTTGAGATCGATGTCAATATAGCAAATTCACCTCTAACAAACAGCATTGTTAAGAAACTTGCTTACAGTAATGATGGTTTCTTTCTCGATAAATTTGGTAAGGCTATGATTAAGATGGGAAGGATTGGTGTTCTTAGTGGAAAGCAAGGAGAGATCAGACGAACATGTGGCGCTATAAACCGTCATTAATCAGTAATATCTTCGATGGTATTATAGGATTAATTTTTTGGTTATGTGATTTGCAACATCTGATCATTTTTTTTTTCTGCACCTACTGTTTTTATTTTTATGATAATTTGTACTAAGCTCTGTTGTTTATCTTAATTGTCTTAGATTTACATTCTTATTGATAACAGTTGCATATGATGTACCAAGAACTATCTTAAGGCTTTACACTTCTTATATATGAAATAACTTTGTCTTAACTTTTTTCATTATTATTGATTAAGTTCGACAATTTGATATAATTCAAATCATATCTAGTATGGAGCTACGATTAGGAAAAAAAAAAGTTTATGTTGGTGCTGAAAGAATCACGAAGAACATGTATAGGGGCGACGCTAAATTCTAAAGCAACATGATCCCTACTATCTTATTCTTAATCTATGATATCATATTGATATTCTCTGTTATATTTCATGTACCATATCTCTAACACATAGTTTCATAAAACGATCAATTTATTCATCAAAACACGGACTGAAAAACGAAGGTAGGGTTCAATGCTTACAGATTTTCAGAGTAGCTCCATTCGTCAAAGATGAGAGATCAAACCCAATGAAGATGGTAATGAGAATGAATTGTTCTGCAACACATCTGAAACTTCATTCAGTGATCTTGAAGTATTGGCTTTGTCGGTTCTTTTGCTTGTCCATGATTAACCTCCAAGTAAGCTGAAAATTTATACAAGTAATTGGTTTGTTTTAGCTCAACATCAGAAAGTACACAAAGCTAAACGGAAAAAAAAATAAAAAGAAAAGAAAAAGAAAAAAGAAAACTAGCATCAGGTTTTTTATGTAGCTAGTTTATGCAGGAAACAACAATAGCTAGCCAGGGTTCAGCAAATGCTTGCTATAATGCATTGTTAAAGGCGTATCACGACTAAGGGAGCAAGGGACCAGCCACAGCCCACAAGTCACAGCCATGACCATTTATGGGATGAAACGGATCACCTTGGTACGATTCCAGGTGCCCCTAGGGTGACTATTAGTAGTTACCGGATCCCAACTGAAAATGTTGCAGTCATTCGGGACAGTAAGAGAATACTGATTCTGAAGACTATAATACAAGCCTCACATAGATTCTGGAGGCATTGGTTTGTATTACGCCTAACATCACTGGTAACTTCCTCAGGTCACGTGTTGGGCACACAAGTCATAGCTTATTCAATAGGAGTATATAACAGCTACAACTGGCAAATCAGGTAACAGTTATGATCAGTAGGTTAGGGGAGTGTTGTGTTGGATTACTGTTGCTGACAATATAGACAGCCCCAATGCATACAAATGCAATCGTTCAAAGGTGGAAACAAACGGCCAAAGTTGAAGGTTATAATACATGATCAGGAACATTGATAAATGCAGGTAAGCATCCTAGGCACGTATTGGCTTGGTATATAAAACACGGTTCAATATGAAACAATAGAGTGGTGTAAAACACCATCCACACTAATAGACTATCCACCAGGGTTGAGGCATGGTTTGTCGAGACACTGCTAGACGGTTAAACCGACACAAATGTGCCACAAAAGTAGTCATAGCCTCATAGGTTATGAGCTGGTGCAGACATCGTAGCTTCTTTAAACAGTCACCCTGAATATTCTGAATAACGACTGTGAAGGCTATAAGTCACTCCCCAAAAGCCTTGCCAGGTTCACTTGTGACGGAATCCCATAGATAAACGTGTCCAAACAAGCGCACCTACTTAACTGTTATCAGTTATGCTTACGATTCACATTCAGGAGACTTAAAAGGAAGTGCATAGATCATGAACTTTGTCAGAATCATAACTCAAGCTAACAAGTCAGAATGCACACTATAACACACCACTCTCCTCTATGGAATTCAACTAACCAGTCCAATAATTTAAATATCAGTCGGATCCAAGATTTAACCGTAACTGCTAACAATTACACAGAAGACCCCCAACAATTACTGCCATAACATTGCATGATTATGAAGACTCAACTTCGAGAGCACTTATCAACTCTCTTGTACCAATGATCTAAACTAAACATTCGACAACCTTGGATTCACTAGTATACGACAATTGCAAGAATACAACAAATTGGATGCTCGCAAAAACTTGTGAACGAGCCTAATCACCCTAACTTCAACGGTTCAACCAATGTGACAATGTGGGACAATGCTCTTGACACACGTATCATCCCGTCTACAATCTCCTCATTTCACATGTGTACGACTGCAACAACAATTTAACCGTTGTTACTCCACAACATCCCTAGTTAAAGAGACCTCGCTGAGCACATCCAGCTAAACCCTAATATTAAATGAAACAAATTGACATCGGCTTCATTCTAAAATCAATTGATGATAGGAGTAGAAGTATATATGATAAAACAAATAATACGTTCCTCAACGAAGCTCACAATATCCCAATTCAACCGCCGTAATTGATTTTATACTCATTTACCTAAATAACCTAATCTCCAAATTCCTTGCTTCACATTTGTTGAGAGAAAATTACAAATTCGATTGTACAAAATCATTACACGGATATCAACGGATTAAACTTGTCTATCAACGCGCAAAGGAGAAAAAAAATTGCAAAAAATAAGTAATTAAACATCTTCAGAAACAATAGCAACAACACAATACAAATCAATTAAATTCAGATATAAATCAATAACAAACATGTAGATTGTAATTGAAGTGTTAAGTTTCGAGGAGACAAACCTTGTTACGGTCTAGGTGAGTATCGATACACGAGACCGCAACGAAAGTCCGACATTTCACTGAAATCCGTGAAGGCGTGAAGATGGAGGTGAAATGTGATCAAATGTGACTTCATCAAGAATCAATAGTGTTTGTTTACAATAGAAATTTAATTTTTTATAATTTATATCTAAGTTTTGGCGGGAAATCTGATGGGTTTTTGTTAATGGGCCGAATAACGCTGGTTTAATGTTAAGTGGGCCATTAATCTATATATGGACTTTGTTTAAGGATTCAATTCACTTGATAAAGCTCGCCTATCGGATCGTCTTATAGTATACGAGTGACACAAAACAAAAATAGCCAAAAAAATAAAATTAATTTTATAATTTTAATTTTATATTAGTAACCCAATTTTCATGATCAATATACCATATTTAAATTTGTAGGTTATCGATATAAAATAGCTATTTACAAGTTTATTAGCTAAATCACTTTGGGCCATTTTTGTTATCTGGCTAATTTTATATATAAAGTGGTCTTATGCAACCTATCATTCGATAAACAACTCTAAAAGTTGTATCATAAGACGAGTCCAAAGTACCGAAAATATAATACAATATTTACGGAGTATACTTGTTCTAAATTGAGCTTAAATGATTGTGTTAGGTAAACGTGATATTTTAAACGATTAAAGATTTATCCAGTAAGATAGTTCTCGTAAATACATCTTGATATCAAACAAAATTAGACGCCATATATGTTTATTTTGGTTTCTTTTCTTCCGTATAATATGTTTCTATATGTTTGTTGATATGTAACCTTATAACACCTTATAGTAAAACGCCACCAAATTACGATGTATAAGAATGCAAGCAACAACTTATTTCGGAACTAATATATATTATTTCCGTCTATCCCACTTATCTTTTAACGTATTTTCTAATCCTCTAAAAAAAGTAAATACTTATTTAAGACGGGGGCAATATAATACTCCACATTTATTTTGGTCATAAATTGGAGTGAAAAAAAGCACTTGGATGCTCATGCCCTACACATTGTTAGTCAAAGAAGTGAAAAAAGTTGAAATAATGAGAGAAGAGGCCCTCTTAGGAGTGCTAGTAATTTAGAGTTGATAATGTGTGCTTCTTTTCTTCTTTGTTGGGTGGTGGTTATTAAGGTTGGGCCCTCTTTAAAGCATAAATTCACCTTTAAAACGGGTGGATTTACCTAAAGTTTAAAACGGGTCAAACCCCTCTTACAAAGGGCAAGTGAGGGTGCAAGTGGATGGCAAATGGATCCCTTCACTTATCACCCCACTTGCTTTTTGTGAGATGGGGCTGGACATGTCTTAAGCTTAAGACGGGTCAATCCGTCTTATAGGAGACTTTCGGTCTTTAAATACTATTTTATTTACTTACATAAATTAAATGAAAATAATATAAAAAGAAAGGTACAGCAAACGTGAATGTCTGAGACACTGAGTGTTGTATTAGTTAATATTTATTACAGCTTCAAAGTGAAGCTCTTTATTCCCAATTGCGTTGGATACAAGGGACATTTCGTGATTTCAATCACCTTTAATTTTGATGTAATTAAAGTGTTGGATGGTTGTGTGTTAGTTGGACCAGTTCATCACTATGTCAACTTCTCTAATCTTTATGTTGCTTCTTTTTCTTTACAAAGTTTATCGCACTAGGAGATATACATATATATTGACATGAGCAGTAGCGGAACTTGAGTAAAATGTCAAGATGGGCCGGGAATTGAAGTTGTTACTCTTTTCGTCCCGATCACGAAAACATGTTCAATTGCGAGTGTTAGGATTCAAAACTGAGTCTTCAAAGTGAGAAGTTGTCATGCAAACCACTAAAACCATATTACAAATCATTATTAATTTAGTCACTATATTATAGATATCACAAACTTTGAGGTGGGTCAAGCTCGGGCTCACTAAGTCTAAGATCCGCCACTGGACATGAGTATTGGGATGAATGAAGTTAAAGTGTTTTGAAGAGCTTTATTTATTTTTCGGTTGTTGTTGTTATCCTACTCGACTTTTATTGGGGGTCAAGGCTCTGCTCTTTTAGATTGAACTGAAGTAAACTAAAATACGAGTGATAATATTTTATTGAGATTCCTGGTTTACAGAATAAAATAGTACTTTGTATTAGGCACTACATTTGTCACCTATCTATGAAGCCTTAATTACAAAGAGCCAAGCAAAGAAATGAACAATAATCACAAGGACGAAATAGTCTACACATGAATCATAAACATTCTCACAAATGTCGCGGTTTTAGAAAAATTAAAATGTATGTAGGTAACCTTACTCGGTTACTCGTGTATATACAATCACTATTTCACAAATTACCAATACACGTTAAACCACATAATAAGTACAGTCAATTTGAAAATGCGTCATATAATATTTGATCATAGTTCTTAACCAAATTATACTAACAAAACTGTAATTCAACTTAAGCAAAAATGAAAGCAAAAAAATGAAGTATTACAAAATTTATAACATAAATTAAATCTATACTAGTTCTTTTGCAAAATTGAAAGTTTGTCTATTAAACACACTATTACAGTGACTTCTCACCTTATATTTTCATTTTTCACTGATAAATAAAATCAAAGTATTTACAATTTCTTAGTTTACTTTAGTCTTTATAGTACTCCACTTGTTAACCAAGTTTCAACTAGAAAAACAGATACTTCTCACAACTTACCAACACCATAAAAATCACATGTCCTCCACGTGATTTCATTAACTCAACTCTTAAACCATCTGACGCACTCTGAACTTACTACTCACCTAGACACTAACAGATTAACAACAAACTAATTTAACCCGATCCGACCTGACCTAACCCGACCGACTCGATCAGTTACACTTACACTGAGTACACGATTACGAAGCAAGGCAATACCGCCCGAGGGTTAAAGACAATTAATTCATCATCATCCAACTTACCCTGACCCGTCATGGACCGGCCCAATAAAGAATCGTAACCTTGATCCTCCTTATCTACCTCGGTCATCATAGGGTCACACCCAACCCGACCTGCAATGACCCGACAGACTAGCATGGCCCGTTTCACGTTCATGAACGCGAATTCCGCCTCCATGTCACCTGGGACGGACATGTGGGCCCGCCAGCTGGATGACAGGGTGGAAATCCCATCTAATTTAGGTGAAAACCCGGCCCGAATAACCCCACACGTGCTACAATAATGTTGGCTACATAAGCTGGAATTACCATTTTGCCCCAAGTCACAAACAAACGTCGTACAATGAAATCGTAATAACTCGTTACCGTCCGCAATGCACCTCTCATCCCGCCTCAAAATGGCGCCGTTTTTTGCCGCTTTGACTTTGACCGTCTCACGATACTCCTCGAATCTCGAGAGAATCTTTTGACTATTATGAATCTTTAAGATTCTATATATATTTGGGATCCTGTGAGAACGCTCTATCTCCCATCCAGTCTTAAAAATAATCCAAACGATATTTTTACCCGAATCACCGTCTCGGAGCTCCGAGACGGCGTGTTTGGACCGTTGGTGTTGTTCTAAAAGAGACGGTTTTTGAAATATTTCACCACATGAAGGGCACGGAAAAATGTCATTCCTTAAGGGTAAAAGCGGGTTTTCATATAATGAAGACTCGAACTCAGACTTAGACCCGGACCGTTTTTTTCTAGGGTGAAGGTCTGAGTAGTCATGGGATGATGACCTTGGGGAACAAAACGACGCCGTAGCAGGAGTTGAAGGCCCTGTTTGGTAAACAGCAGATTTATTTTTCGAAGCGAAAACTTTCTTAATGAAAGACCATGAAGAAGAAATTGCTTTTTGAGGAGATAGATTAAAAGGAGTAGATGATTTTCTCTTATTTCTTGTAGGAAGATAATTATTATTGTCATTGTTATTTTTTGAAGAACAACATATGAAGCAACCAACATGGATGAAAATAAGGAGAATTGAGAAAAATAGATTGTTGATTTGAGATGTTATGTTTGTCTTCATCACCATTGTTGTGGTTTATGGTTAAACCTTAGGTTGTGAATTTGGAGATGAAATGGTGTGAAGAATGTATGAGAAGAGTAAAGTAGTGTGACACACAATTATACAAAGGTAATGTAGGTTGGTGGAGGACTAGTTGTATAGGGAGGATTTTTATGGAATAGCATCTTCACAAATATTTATTTTTATATAATATAATAAGAGGTGATGACATAGCTAGGTATGAAATTTGGTGTGCTTTGTTTTAAATGTAAATTAGATATAATCAACAAAGATTATATAGGTATATTATGCCAAAATGGATAAACCTTCCATTAAACTCATATTTAACAATCAGTAGGTCTTGCTTAAAACGGGTCGGATCTTACAACGGGTATTTTGTGAGAGGAAATGGGTAGAGGGGACAAGGTGGGCTCCCCCCATGTACTCTCCACTCACCCTTGATGGGTATTTTGTGAGAGAATATGGAATCCGTCTTAAGCTTAAGACGGATACCTCCGTCTGAAATAAGAATTTGGGTTTAACAATATCATTATATCTCATGTACCAAAAAAAATATATATTAAATCCTAAATCTATGGAGTGTTTAGACTTCGTCAGTTGAAATAAGAATATAAGATGATGACGTTATCAGATGATATTGAGTCTCAGTACCAACATCTCTCCTTTAGGGTTCATTCGTGTCACCTCCTAGCGCCCTATCGTTTCCCTTAAAATATTCCTCTCGTACGGAAAGTAATAATAATGTCTAATTAGGATAAAGTAGTAATAAAATAAATAAATAAATAAATAATATCAGTATCAAATAAAAATCTAGTCGGATTTTTGTAACAATTTAATAAAATCGTTTTTTAGATAACTATTATATAACATCCCTAATAATGAGTCATTACTTTACTTTTTCATTGGTAGGGATGATAAATGATGTTAATATGTGTGATAGTGTTACTCTTGGAGGTGTTTAAAGAAGTTTTGAAGGACGTAATTAAGATAATTAATTGTGGAAGTGTACTATATATGGTGATTGATTGAATCTAATCCTTTTTGTTTAGGGTTAAGGTTAAAGGAGTAAGGGAATGTGGGGGTGTGAGGACAGCAGGATTTGCAAAATTATGTTAAAATGGTACTACATTGTATTAAATAGGGTGGATAAAGTCTAATACAATTAAAAATCATATTAATTGTACCAAAAAATATATATAAAAAGCATGTGGAAATTATGTTGTGCTGCATAATTTATATGACCATCATCATGATTCATTAGTTAGTTCATTAATAATTTACTATCAACTTATTAAGTCTAAATCTATAATTCTATATGTAATGCCATGTATTATTATATTATACAAATATACGATACGATATTAGGTTGGAGAAGAAAATTTGATGAAGTGCAAGAAGACATTATATTAGAGTAGACAAAATTTAAATAAAAATGTTATAAGGTAAACAACGTCTTTATGGCAGGTTATAAAATCTTTAAGCTTTTGTTCGTTAGCTTTTTGTAAAAAAAAAAAAAACCTATCGAGATCTTGTATGAGTATGGTTTTATCAATCTTCTTTGAAGGTATTTAATTCGGTAAAGAGATTTCATACACCTTGATATGATATATATGATATTCTTTTCTAGTGATTAATTTAATTATTTAAAAATGGATTAAATTTAATTAACTAAAAAAAAGGAAAAATGAGAAAGTTATATTGAAAAGTCAAATTTGAATATATTTATTTATATATGTCTATTTACTCTTTACCCACAATTTTCACATATAAGGAAATCCAATCTAAAGTTTAGGAGTTGTATGGGAAAAACAACATGCATGGGGCCTCACGTGCAATGTCTTCCTACTAATCCACACCCCCGCATCAACAAGTTTTCTGGAATTATTCAGTTTACAAATATTAAAAATCTATGGAACACCACAAATTATACTAGGTACGTAACAACACCGTCTTCTAAATTTTAAGGCCTGTTTTTTTAACTTAAAGTCACGTTTTTTAAGTTCAGTTCAGTACTTCAGTTTGTATAAATTCAGTTCAGAAAAGTTTAGCAAAATTACGTTAAGTTTAGTTCAGCTCCTATCTATAAGTTTAGTTCAGCTCTTGTAAAATCCGTTCAAAAAAATTTAGCAAAATTCAGTCCAAAAAAGTATGGCCTAAGTAATGTGAAAAAATTATCCTTTTATTGTCAAATAGTCACTTATATTATCAGTAAATGAGTGTCACTATTCTCTGATGGCTTGTATACGTGGTTTGCAGACTATAACATACACACGAATGTTTACACAGTGATCAGTGCCTACCGAAGGAGGCATCAACGGATTCCCTCATAAAAAAAAACAGAAAATAAGTGTATCATCCAAATTATAAAATGATTTTATACAATAATTATACGGAGTATTTATTTAACGCACAACTACATGCATATGCTTCGATAGTTGAGTGACATTAAAATATAGAAAGTGTCAATAAATAAACTTTAGCTTATGTGTTGCCCAAAGAAGAATGTATGTAAATATTAGTACGAAATTCCAATTTATAATACAGTAGGTCTTGCTTAAGACGGGTTGGATCTTACAATGGGTATTTTGTGAGAGGAAATGGGTAGAGGGGACAAGGTGGACTCCCCCCATGTGCTCTCCACTCACCCTTGATGGGTATTTTGTGAGAGAATAAGGTATCCGTCTTAAGCTTAAGACGGATACCTCGGTCTAAAATAAGAATTTGTGTTTATAATAATTCTGTCATCTATGCGAATCCGATGTTTGGGGTACATAAACATTAATTACTTTCTGTAACAATTGTCTTAAACCGGATCCGTAACATGAACCTATGCATTCCTGGGATTCTCTCTTTTGCCATAATATTTTTATGTGAATTTCACGTAGTTTAGAGAATTCCGAGATTGGAAGACAGGGTCCCAAAACAACAGGTAATTAAGTTTAAATGAGTGGAGTATATCTTAGTCCACAAATTTTAGAATAAGACGGTTTTACCCCGTTTGATGACCCTATTCTAGAAGAAATAAATCATTTATTGTTAGTGATAAAAGAACTTTTTTTGTAAAAGTGGGTAAAAGTGAACCATGTGAGACGGTCTCACACAAGAGTACAAGACGTGTTGATCTTAATCAAAATATATTGCTCCGTATACAGGAAATTTGTCGATGTAATTTATTAAAAAAATATTTTTTTGTTACAAACTAACTTTTATTTAGGGTTATTCACTTATTTGTGAATAATTACCTTTTTCTCAACTACCTTTTATTTTTTTTTTACAAAATACTATCAAAATCCACTTTCGCCGAAAAAAGTTAACTTTCCGACGTTGACTTACCATGAAACAATTATTGGTAAAATGACTAATATGGACATGAAACGATTATTGATAACTATAAAATATGTTCTCAAAAATAAATATGTCAATTTACATATCCTCTAATCTACGACTCGTAATTGAATAGGCTAGCTAGAAGGAGAGCATATTGTGAAATAATAGACTATCTATTACTCCGTATTTAACATGTTATCTGCCAAACACCCAAAACACCTCAATATGCTAAAATTTCTCAATTTTCTATTTACCAAATATCCCTTAAGCGGTTTTTGCATTACACTAGTGCCGTTTTACCTAAACAAGGTAAACACTCACCCGTAATTAATCTTTTACGAACTACTTATGTTATTATTTTACGCTAATTTAGTATAAAATCGCGAACCGTGTTACACGATATTAACTCTGTTGAGTTGAATTCACTGTTGGGGAATAAGTAGGCCACAAGATGTCCAGCTCCAGACTGATAACATTTACGTTGCATATTAGATGGACCAGCCACTCGATTTTCTTCATAGCATTAATATTCGAGGAGACCCATGAGGCCACGGGTTTTTTTGTCTGTTAAAACTTACTAGAATAACTCCAAAGAATTACAATCTAAGATTTAGATTTATAGTACTCCTATATATCTTTTGTCAACGACGTGATTAAGATTATCTTGAAATCTCGTCTTTATAAGGTAGTGAAAAAAATTACAATTTTGTAAACTATAATCACAAAAATAAAATAAAATTATACTCCATTATATTCGAGTAGGCTTCTTTTTAGATGACAAGGAACTGCAGCTACAACCTTTGGTGCATGCTGAATAACAGTCGAGTATATGGGGTAGCCTACAAACCACGTAAATTAGGTGAACCACTGTTTTTTGGGTTGTAGGTTAAAAGTTTAGAAGACATAGCCTTAAACTATAAATAACCCCCACAAGATTCCTCTTGTGAGACTTAAACCTGAGCCCTCATGTAGAGTTGTAGGAATTTCGGCAAAGTACTAACTACTAAACTCCGCCATTGTGGACTTTACAATCTTCTATTTCGTAAAAGAATAGGTTCAATTATGAATTTCCTACTTAAATCATTCTCATCATAACTTATACGGAGTAATTCTTATTTGTCAATATTTGTAGCGAATATATTCAAAAAAATATATATTAGATTCTCACTTTTCCATTTCTTAATAATTAAATACTATACATTAATAGACAATAACTCTAACATTAGTTTTAAAGTTTAATTACTAAACACCAATTTCTCTATACATTGGAATCTAGAAATCCGTGCATTTGCACAAAATCTACATTACTATATAATTGTTATATACCCTATTTTTATCATATTAGACGTTAGGCAAAGATCTTCTCATGCGAAAATGAGAGAACACTACGAAGTAAATGTTAAATGTAAATCATCGTGGACTTATATATGACACATAAGAAAACCCATATGTCGGTAATTATACTACATATATATAACCCTAAATCTTCATTGATCCCTAATCAGTAATCAATACTTCGTTTTTGAATTTTCTCTAAACGCGTATACATAAATTAAACACGGTTTGTGAATTGTGACTGAAGCCGGACATTTGGAAAGTTGTTTGTATCTTCTTACAATTTTACATTCGTTATTTGCGGAAGATGCAATTATATCAATGTCACGTAAATTCAATAAAAAATGTTTGGTTAATAAAGGCATGAATATATATAGCAATGATCCAATAATATATAGATGTTGAAAAACAACAACACATTAATACATCTATCTAATAAGACATGTGATGAGTTAATATATACGTACAATTGAATAGAGGTGACACATGCTTGTCTAATTCCAATAATGTTCCAAAATTGTGAGTTGTAACTTAATTTCATTTGTAGGTCACTTGGGTCCTTTAGGTTCTATATGAACATGATGCTTAAAGGGCTTTGTGAATAATTTTGGTACGTCGGTGCTTCTTTAGCTTTGAATGAGCATAAATTCTTGCATGAAATCATAATAATTAGGAATAATTCCAACTTATATAAGTGTCCCGATTCACAAAAAAAAGTTTTGTATCGATTGAAGTAGCTAAAATATAAAATACGGAGAGATTTTAGCGCCGTGGTAATGATTTTAAAATTTTGAATTCTAAGATCCTACTTGATAATTTTAAATAAAAATGGGTGTCATTTATTCAAAACATTCGGTTTTCAACTCTAGTGATAATCAATTGGGCCGAAATGTAAATGAGTTGTAAGTTAAAATGGTCGATAACAAAGAACAACTGAATAATTAGACTTGGTGAAAAAGGTTAACCACATCAAGCACTCAAGCCAGTTCGCTTCGGTCCGGGTCAATTTCGTGTACCATGAGTTTGGGTCGGGCCAAGTCATTTCGGATAAACTATCATCAAGTTTTTTTAATGGATAATAACTAGTGTGCAACAATAAAAATTCGGTCGGGTCGATTTGATTTCGGGTCAAGCTCATCAGCCTGTGTCTTAATTTTGGGTGTCGAAACGAATACGGATCATGTTTATAATCGGGTCAATTTTATCGGGTCTAAACATACTCTGATCAGTTCTTGACTTATAATCAAGAAGCGGGCTGGGCTTAGGGAGACTGGATTAGGTTTAGTTGCAATGGAACTAGTCCACTACACCACTTGACTTGTACAAAGACTACTTAAACAAACCCATTTCAAATATATATTCGAGATTTTGCATGACTAACTATTTTTTTAAGTCTCTACTGCATCCTCTCTATTTCGTAAAAGAAAATAAAATCAATTTATTTTCTTTAAAAAATTCATTCATTATACTGTTTCTCTCTAATCTCTTCACGATCCGTTGTTAAAATTGTAATCGTTGGATTGTTTTAGGATAAAATAATGTTTCCAATTAATGTTAAGGATAATTAGAATACTTCCGTGATGATATGTAAAAGATAAATGGCTGAATAGCACGTTTGTTTGATACTTTGATGATTTGTGATTAGTAGCCGGTGTGAGTATTTATAAACTTCCAAAATGAAATTGCAAGGTAATTACGAAAAGTTAGTCGATATTTTTTTAACGGAAAATTCACATGGTACTCTCGAGGTTTGCCATTTTGCACGAAATACCCAAAATTTTGATCTAGAAAACTTTAAGAGGCCATAACTCGTGTTTACGAGATCAGAAAGTGACGATTTTTTTTTTTCAAATCGATCGTCTTTCCAAGTACTACAATTTGAAAAAAAAAACTGTCGAGATCGGAATTCGTAACTAAGAGATATGCTCGCTCAAAGTTTGTTCGGTCAAAAAAACTTTGACATGCAATAACTCCTAGCTACGGGATCCAAATACAATAATTTTTTTTTCCAAATCGTAGTTCTCAGAAAGATGATCGATTTGAAAAAAAAAATCGTCACTTTATGATCTCGTAAACACGAGTTATGACCTCTTAAAGTTTTCTAAATCAAAATTTTGGGCATTTCGTGCAAAATTACGAACCTCGGGGGTACCATGCAAATTTTCCACGGTTTTTTAAATTGATATCTTTATCATGGTTCAAATATTTAAACTATACAGCAGTGTAACTATATATATTCAATGATGTGATAAGAATTTAACATTGTTTTTTGTCTACTTGTCAAGCTTTTGGGTTGTACATATTTGATTTCATAAAACTTTTTGGAGCTCTTACTCATCAACATGATGAAGTGTTGCAATAACACAAAGTCCATAAATTCTTTTTTAAAACGGTACTAACAACCTTAAATTTAAAATAGCTTATTTAATTAGAATAAAATAAAAAAACGTCTTCTTTATATAAAAGAAAAAACATTTCAAGCTTTTCTATTGGTTGTTCAAGATGAAAAATTTATCAAACTATTATAAATTATTTACTCTCTCTCTATAAATTATTGGTTGTTGCAATAACACAATGTTTTTGGTGAAGAATTAATTGATCTCTCTCCTCCATTCATTAATTATTTACTCTCTCTCTATCATACTTTTATAAATTTCATTTTTATTTCATTAAATTAATGTGTTACATTACACTACACTATATTTGATGAATAATTAGATAGTTTAATCTCATTTGCACATACGTAAAAAAAATATTACAAAACATAAAGTATTACATTCCGTACAATATAATAAAAAATACAAATATTACAAAGTATAAATAATTACATTCCCTAAATTTAAAAATTTAGCCTCCAAAAAAATTACATATTACAATTACGAATATTATAAATAAAATACATAATTACATACAAATTATTAATATAATTTCTAATACAAAAATCATAGTATTAGTTTCAAGACATATAGTTTATACTCCGTAAGAAATCATATTATGTTTTCAAAGTTTGGCCTTAGGGTAAGACGTGCTTTTTAAGAACATATAGATATTTTCATTCCCGTTGATATAAAATTTTTCTTTGTTCATTATATTGGTTTAAATTATTATATTGGTTTAAATGTTTTAAAATCATGTTACATTAACAAAGTATATATATCGATTTTTTAGTTGATTGTGAATTTAAAATTTATCTTACAAAAATATACTACTTATAGTTTATATGCCTTTTATTAGTTACGACCCGTGCATATTCTGCACGGGTTTAAAACTAGTGTATAAAAAAAGTAACAAAATTATCTTATCTATATATATAATTAAAAGACAAGACAATGCACCACATTACACCATTCTTTGTTTTAATAGGGATTTAACAAGCCACATCATCACCATCTATTATTAAAAAAAAGGTAAAAGAATTTTAAACATTAAATATAAATAAACATAAATGTGTGAGCATAACAAACATTAATCTTTGTCTTGTGAGTAAATTTATTTAACATCAATAATATATAAAATTAAATTGTGAAATTTTATTTTTGAGGTTCTAATTTGTTTTACTAAAGAATTGAGTTTTAAAACATTTTATTGGTTTTCTAAGTTAAGAGGAAGTAAAGGAAAAATATAAGATAAAAATACAATTATGTTTAGCTAATATGAATATTGATCTTTGTGTTTTCAAGTTTATAACGATGATATTAGACACAAGAATTGTTAATACAATCTTGTACTTTCGTACTATACTTTGTAAAAAAAAACATTGGACTACGAAGGTATTGACTATACAAATGATAAAGTTAATTTTGTACGGCTATTTTAATTTTCAAATAGTTCCATAGTTTTATCTCACATCTATACAATATTATAAAAAAGACAAGACTAAAAATTTCACTAAATCATGTAAAAAAAATCATTTTTGATTGTTATGTGTCACATGCTTATAAGTAAAGAAAATTATTAAAATTTATAAATCACAAACACAAAAAAAATGCAAACCTTTTATCTCCCTCTCATAACTTTTGTTATCAATTTACCCTATTTATTTAACTTTATTACTTTTATATAATGATGACCTTTTTGCCTTCTTACTAAACAATCATAATTTCCATTTTATTCAAAAAAGATAGTATGTAAAGTATACATGGATAACTAAATTATTTTTTCACTTAGATTAATTAAAATCTTATTTATTATTTTGTGTTTTCAAATTGCAGGAGGATGATATATATTCACCTATTAATAACACTTCATGAAATTGTTATTATGGGTATGAATCTTCTTTACATATTTTTGTTTAGTTTGAATGGCTTTTCATTTTTGCTGGCTTTTCTTTTTCAATATTGGTGTATGTGCAATATCAAACAGTAGCATGAAGATCTAATACGCGGTTGACAATCACTTTATATTTCTAACCTTGAAATATCAATTGCCTAAAGTTTGTAAATTGTATTGATTGTCTTTCACTCCTTTCATACACTTTAGTGCTGCATGTAACACTTTTCTTCTATTTTAATTTTGTCTAACAGGTTACCAATCAAATTGCTTAGTCAAACTGTTGAAGTATGATGCAAGGATGTCCATTTGACATTTTGATACTATTATAAGCGGAGTAAATATTTTGCATGATTATTTGTTAGAAACCGATACTCATTCTCCAATTCGTGTTCCAATTTCCAATGCTTTCAGGCTTTCAAATAATTTTTTCTTTTCACATCAAATATATAATTTTTAAGTCACAATATTTCTTGGATAAATGGTTTTTAAATGATTTGTGTATACTTTCTTTTTTCATTAATTAGAAAATCTAATAGTTTGTACGAAGTATAATAGTATTGTTTTTATTATAATCTTCGATTAATGAAGAAGAACTATCTATATTTGAAATTGTATATCCATAAATCTATATTTTATTGTGTGATTTCTTAAAACGTGTAGTTAGTTTTGCCCATTTTCTACTATTAATAATAATTACCGAAATTCCCTTAGAATTTTTCTCATGGCCTTATAATACCACCTTACTTTTCTCTCAAATATAATCTTATATGTATCACGAAGTACATTATTAGAACATAAAGGGTGACATTTTAAAAATATGTATCCTATTTTCTTGGAATTCATTGGAATAGTTGTAAAAATTGCTCACATAAAAGTTCACCAAGAATAACAATAGATATATAAATACATTTTTTTGGTCATATTTATTGAATGCGTATTGGTTCTAAAAATTTTATTTGCATAAGTCACATGTCTTTATCTCCTTGCTAATAGTTAAAATATACTCCCTCATATTCACTCATTTCTTCACCTTTCCTTTTTGTACAAAAATTAAGAAAATAGATTTTGATCACACAAAACACACTACCCCACACACAAATGAATTTGGACCACACAAAACACACAACCCACAACCGAAAAAGGAAAGAGGGAAGAAAACCCGACTTACCCAAAAAGGAAATAGAGAAGAAATGAAAGAATTGGAGGGAGTATTAACTAGGTCTTTCGCTATAAATCATGGTTTTTTGTATAGAAATGTCGATCCATAAAACTAATAATTTTCATATTGTGAAGATAAATGGGTAAAAGATAAAAGAGTTCGAGAGAGTAACATTGTCACTCTCTTCTTATTTCATTAATATGAGACACTCGCGTATGGTAAAGCATAATAATGAGCTAAGTCTGGACACTATAAGTTCAATGATGTATATGTAGAATATTTAAACTTTTATCGGCCGCTTATTTAATTTCATTAACAAAAACGTTGAGACAACAATGTATAATTGGGGATGTATGTCGCTCCCTATTATTGCAAGGAGTCACGTATTTAGCAAATGACACAAATAATTAGATAAACAAGCTAACGAGAAAAGTAGGTACAAAATTAAAATTATAACGGGTGTATTATGTGAGTGATTTAGTCGTTAAGCTATATGTAAAATTAAGTGATAAATTATCATTATTATCCACGATTTAGTTATTACATGTTTACATCACCCCTTACATTTCGCTTCTCACAACTCACAAGTATGTTATGCAATAAGAATAGAATTAGATGTGCATTCTTTTATTTATTTTCCAGATAAAAATAAGATAAGTATTTTCAATCGTGCCAAAACAACAATATATATACACAATATATCTAACATGAACTAAAATACGAAAACCGACCCGTGTATTACACGGGTACAAAAACTAGTTTACATATTTAAATGGAATAATACTTAACCAGTTTACAGTCAAATGGAGATTTGTTTATAAGAAATCAAACTACACAAATTGGTCCAAAATTGAAATATAATATTAGGATTAATAAAGTGGCTAAGACTTTATTTTGACCTTTGGTCTACAAGTCAACAACTAACATGCGTTAACTCGATCATCTACCAAGGAAAACGGCTTGCAGTGTGTCACTGAAGCTCTTAGTTAGCTACTCCTACTTTACTAATTTATTTACTCGTACTTCTTTAGTTGGCCGTTTAATTTTAGCATACCAACTAAGAAATTTTTGTCAAAAGAACTAGTCTTCAAAAAGGAATAATATTCCATTAATTACACGGTCGTCTTGACACAAATGAGGCTTTGCGCTCAAATATGAATGTATAAGCGTACTAGTTTAGCTGTATACTTTAAAGTTTGGATTCAATACAACAATAAAATTTGTAAATTTGATCACCAAAATCGAAGGCTTGATTCTCGCGCTCATGACTGAAGAGACTTTTCCAACCCCTAATATGTAGTATGTTATTATGTCAGCTAATGTTGAAATTACGTGTGTTTTAGTATACTCATTTTCTAAGGTATTCGAACTTAGAGCTAATTTTTACTTACGTACAATTAGAATGACGACTGTTATTTGATCAATTTTTCGAGTTAATTATTCGACAATTGTTGAAATATAGTAATTTGGATTATTGGTATTAATCTTTTACCTTAAGTTAGATTATACAAATTAATTAACTGAAAAATTCAGTACTTATAAGGAAATGTAGTGAATTGAAATGAATGAAACATCAAACGAAATAAAACTTAAATAAAATCAAATTCAATTCATAGTAAAACTTACAAAATACAAACCATTTTCTGGTAAGGAGTATGTAGCATCATAATACAACAAATAAAAGCATAATTATTAAGCATGCATTAAATCAAAATAAACATTTTTTTGCCATGAATAAAAACATTAAATTTACGATAAATGTGAAATGACGAAAATACCCTTCAACCTCATTCTCCCACAACACCAACACTACACTCCTTGAGCTCCCTTGGTTGTAGATAAACCTTAAGCCCATTTTTCATAAACAATGTCAAAGACATCTTTTGCTCGACCCGGTGACCGGGAACCGGGTTAAGCCGGTATCGAAGCAAGACAGCAGATGCCACAGACTTCATTTGTAGGTAAGCCAAGTCCTTACCTAAACAAGTTCTCGGTCCAGCATTAAATGCAACGAACTTGTACCCGTCTTTTGGCGGTTCAAACCGGTATTCCCCTCCTGGACCGATTTCCGGTTCAGCTAACCACCTTTCCGGTCTAAACTCCATGCAGTCTTCTCCCCAAATACTTTTCATTCTTCCTACCGAATAAATCGAGTAGGTAATGGTCGAACCCGCAGGGACTAATGTACCGTCTGGTAAAACATCGTCATTTACGACGTATTTAAAGTCTTGTGGTACGGAAGGGTATAACCGCAATGTTTCAGCTAGTGCAGCTTTGAGATATACTAGTTTATCCGCTTCGTCGAATTCCAACGGTTGGTTAACCCAATCCGATGGATTTTCACCCCGTGTTAAGCTTAAGACACATGAAATCTCTTTTATAATTTTTGACTCGACTTCTGGGTGATTCATGACTAGATAAAAAAACCAGCTGAGCGCGACAGATGAAGTGTCGCGCCCAGCAAGAACAAAATTCAAAGCAATACGTTTAAGTACGTCTTCGGCAAATGCGTTGCCGTTTTGATCCTTTTTATTCATAAATCTCGATAAAAGATCGTCTGAAGGACACTCTTTTCTAGCGTTTAACGCCCCGGACATGTAATTATCGACAACTTCTAAGGCTTTTTGTAATTTCCACTCCATTCCGATTTGAAATACCCTTTCTACCCTCCAAATAAAGCTCGGGTATAAAAACCGTCTAAGGGTAGTTTCGGTAGCTGAGTCGAACGCGTTCGCAAAAGGGTTATCGGGTAAATCAGGTGAAAGTGTTTGCGGGTCTTTACCAAATGTTAGGCCACAAATGTTATCAAATGTAAGCCTAAGAAGTAAATCTTGTAAATCAACCGGTTTTTTTTCGAAAGCGGCCTTTTCCATTATATGCCATAACCGGGTTTTAATAGTCCGGTTCACCCACCGGTTCATCGCTTGACGTAAGGTTCGAGTGGTAAACTCAAGAGCCGCGGTTTTTCTTTGTATAAGCCAAGTTTCACCGTCGCTGTTAAAAATCCCTTGGCCTAGTAAATCATGAAAAGCGGCTTGCCATTGTGGGCCCTTAGGGTAATTATCGAACCGGGTTCGAAGAATATGTTCAATATTTTTAGGGTGACACGTGACAGTAAAAAACCCTTGCTTGTATGCCAAAAAAGGCAAGGCCACGGTACATGTTTGATATGTACAGGTACCACCCGTATTTTTAAGATTTCCGGCTATCCAATCGTGGAGACGATGCCGGTTCATTAGGGTATACGGTAGGCTTCCGACTAATGGCCACACTTTCGGACCATTTAATCGACGAGAAAGGTGAGTAAACCATAACATGTAGGCTGATGCCACGGCCGCTATACATAGGAAAACTTGTATAGCGTCCATTATTATGATTAGTGTATGGTTTAATCAAATGATTTTTGATTTAATTAAGGAATTATTGTGGTAAGAAGATATAGTTGAAGTGAATTTGAGAGTGTTAATATATATGGTACGTAAGATTATTTGATGATTGATTATTAGATAGAAGTTGTTAGGAATTTCTACGTGTTTTGCGTTTTGGGGTTAATGACGTAATTGCATGGCATGCAGTGTAAAGGTTTTTCTAAGTAATTTTACTAATCGTGTAGGAAAATGCCAAACAATTGGCATTTTGATGAGTGAACTATAAGCTTAATCAGCAATAGTATATTCTTGTCCTAAATATTAACATAAGGAAATTATTTCCGAATCAAAATATATGTCCACTATTTCGTTTTGTTTATATATATAATACTCCGTAATAACAATAGGTTTTATGTAACCCAATTTTAATAATATTGTATACACAGTAATATTTTTTCTCAATATACGATAGTCTTGAGTCTCAACCCTCAATTTTAGTTATGATAATAATTACGGTTTTTCTAATATGTGCCCTTAGGGCACATGTTAATAATACTTATAAGGAAACTATAACAATAAATATGACATTGGAATTTGAAAAAGTGCTCAAATATTTTAATTTTCCATGATATTTATTGTTAAAGTTTCTATTTAAAGATTATTAACATGTGCCTTAAGGGCACATGTTAGAAAAACCGAATTACGGTAATTAATACGTGGTTTGTTTATGCAATCAATTTGTTAATATATACTCTAGTTTTTAATGTAATTTTTGTCAATATCTTGTTGTTGTGTCGAGTGACTAAGCTTAGTAGCTGGTAAGCGCAGTCACGTATCGAAATGATGACCTCATTGTCTTCCTTTCTGATAGGACCATATGTCCATATCCATGAATTCATCCTACAAATTACTCATTTCGGACATTTTAACTTAAGACGAGAAAAGTAACCATTTAATAATAAAATGTTATCAAAATAAATTATAACTTTCTTATAATAAATAGGTGTTAAACTGTTAACTTTGTCGAAAAATGTTCATATTTTATTTTAAAATGAACACATTTTACCTGTCTTAACTCAAAATATAATCATATGATACAGCAAAAATATGTATATAATAATCATACCCTACCTATTTCATTAATTTAATCATATCATAACATATGTACACAGTTTTTTTATAATTAGTCAAGATATGGGATAATTTGTTAGTTAGAAATGGTTTAACCATGCAAAGAAAACTAACGTTTGATCAAAACTAGGGGCAAAAAAAACATGACGTTTTTCTATGTAAAGCAAAAAGAGGCAAGATAACAAACTAGAGTTTTTAGTGTTATTTTTAGAAGAGTAGTGTTTGAGTTGACATTATCTATCTAATAAGTTGTTCAACGTAAAGAAAAATTTGAAGCAAGCAATCTAATTAATCAAGGGTTAAAAAGGTTTGGATTGTGCTTTATTAGATATCGTTCCCTACCAATTACAAACTACCCTATGTAAAAAATTTAGTAAGATCAATAATAATTTATTGGACTATTTTAAGGTTGAAGAGCTAATTGTTAGCTAATAATTTTTCATTTTGTATTTAGTTTTGAATTTGTTTATGTGATTTAATGACCAATTGAGAAAGGTTAATCCAGAAATAAAATAGATCGATAAATATCGGATATTCTAATTCATTTTTAATTTATAAGTGACAAATATTTGGATAATAAATTGTGACCCTAATTCTTCTCAAACATCACATGCATCTCATTAGATATTTAAATTGCTTACATCATATCTTGTAAAATTATATATACAATATAATTTGGTTAAATTGAATCACTTAAATACGTGTGATATATTCTATATAAATACCTATGGAGCGTTTGGTAACGCGAAATTGATTTCATTTTCATGATTTGAAATGTAGAAATCAAAATGTGTGAATTCAATTCCAAATCTAATTCCAAAAATTCGTTTGGAGATCACTTGGAAATCAATTCTGGATTTCAATTTCTCAATCCCGTTTGGGAAACTCATGGAATTGGAATTGAAATTGGACGGGGCGGGTATGGGTCAAAATCACCAAAAAAATAAATATTGTGACGGAAAATATTTGCGATTGGAAAAAATGCATAAAAAAAGTAGTGTTGGAATTGAAATGACTACTATATGGTAGGAATTTGAGAGGCCCAAATTTTAACTAGGTTGGAATTGTTAAGGAATTGAGTCAATTCCAATTCCAAATTCTAAGCGTTCCCAAACGCTTGAAATGTCTCAATTCTGGAATTCAATTCCATTTCAAGGTTCCCAAACATACCATTAGGGAAATATATTTTTGGTTTCCGAATATCGCTGAAAACCGCTGATTTTCAAGGTTATTATCCACGATTTTCGGGACAACTGGACCTTGAAATAAAATGGCTCTAAATTCGCACTGTAATATCTCTAAGACATATAATAATGACTCGGGATAACGAAACTGACATCTGATTTAAAATAAAGATACTTTGGAGACATTAAGACCACTTTTCAGATCTTGTCTGTATTAGAGGAAACAAGTAGTGTTCTCCGTTTTTACGTTGTTTAAAGAGAGATACTAACATACAATTGTTATTTATAGACGTAAAGGGTCTATAAATAACTTTAGGGAAAAAATATTTTTGGTTTCCGAATATCGCTGAAAACCCGCGATTTTTAAGGTTATTATCCACGATTTTCGGGACAACTGGGCCTTAAAATAAAATGTCTCTCAATTCGCACTGTAATATCTCCAAGATATATAAGAATGACTCAGGATAACGAAATTGTCATCTAATTAAAAATAAAGATATTTTGGTGAACTAAGACCACTTTTCATAACTTGTCTGTATTAGAGGAAATAAGTAGATAGTAATCTCCGTTTTTACGTTATTTAAAGAGGGACACTAACATCAATTGCTATTTATAGACGTAACGGATCTATAAATACTTTTAGAGAAAAAATATTTTTGGTTTCCGAATATCGCTGAAAACAGATGATTTTCAAGGTTATTATCCACGATTTTCGGGTCAACTGGGACTTGAAATAAAATGTCTCTAAATTCGCACTGTAATATCTCTAAGACATATAATAATGACTCGGGATAAAGAAATTGGCATCTGATTTGAAATAAAGATAGTTTTGAGACCTTAATACCACTTTTCAGACCTTGTCTATATTAGAGGAAACAAGTAGTGTTCTCCGTTTTTACGTTGTTTAAAGAGGGATACTAACATCCAATTGCTATCTATAGACGTAACGGGTCTATAAATACCTTTAGGGAAAAAATATTTTTGGTTTCCGAATATCGCTGAAAACCGCTGTTTTCAAGGTTATTAACCACGATTTTCGTGACAACTGGGTCTTGATATAAAATGTCTCTAAATTTTCACTGTAATATCTTTATGACATATAATAATGACTCGAGATAACGAAATTGGCATCTGATTTGAAATAAATATATTTTGCAGAGCTTAAGACCACTTTTCTGACCTAACTACGAAGCACTTTTAATGGTTGATACTTATTTGTCAAATGGAGAGCTAGTGAGACACAAGATAGAAAACGAAAATGGGATTGAAAATCTAAACTAAGTAACTAATCTTTGTTGTCGAAAGAGTTTGTCTTGTTTGTTTTAACAAATTTATATTCAGTTTATTTTGAATTTTGTTGCAATTCTTGTACAACATATTATTATTATTAATGAAATTGATTTTTACTTTAAAAAAAAAGGAAAAAAAAAAGTAACTAACCCAGACCAGCCATGCATGCATCATGCATGGGCTCTTCACAATTTCACATTAATTGATAGGAAACATTGCATACATGCATCAACTTTTCTAACTCAATATGACAATATTCTGCTCTCAAATAGCCCAGATTAAGTAACCACAACATTGATCCAAACATAAAAAACATGTTGAAATTATCAATGGGCTATCGAAATTTACGGGTGGGTGACCATTTAACCCACATTAAGTAGTTTATTTACCGTCTTACATAGTTACCTCTCATATTTTCATATCGTATTGCATTAAAGTATAGAATGAGACGGTTTCATATGCGTGACCAGCACAAATCTTCTTGTATTCTTCCTTTAGTTACAGGATCAATGGGTTCGAAGCACACGTATAAAATGACGAGACTTGAACCCTGGGAATACAATAGTTTTAAAACTCATGAGTGAGGGCTTTACTGGCCTAGTGATCCTACCTTGCTCGAATTCGAATTCGGAATAAACCGAATGGTCTACACCAAAAAAAAAAAGCTAAGTTTTGCTTGTGTTCGTCTTTTTAAAAGACATCTCACACCCCTTTCCCACTTACAGCTTGTGAGAGGTCTTTTTAATATGACGAAAAATGTCCGTCACAAATTAATTTCTGGTTGTACCGACTACCGAGGAACAATTTTTTCATATTTTGAATTATAATAATTGCTTTTCTCAACTCTTGTAAACAATCTCTTGGTAAGGAGATGGATCCGCAATCGCCACGTGTCAAGCACACGACCATATTCCTTCAGAAAATCTATCATAATTCTCTTCCTTACAATATTCTTCTATACAAAATAATAAAATTCTTAAAAGTGAGAAAAAAAATTCATGGGATAAGGTCTTTGTAAAGAACCTGTGGTGGTAACACTCCTACATTCCTAAAAAACAAAATTTAAAGGGTCCAAAATCACCTATAACTTGGATATATTATCCAAAGCCTTTTCTGCACCTAAACTTCAGTTCAGTTCAGCAAAGCAAAGCAAAGAAAAAAAAAAGATGGCATCTCTAGGAATGGTATTCGGAGCAGCGGCGACCGGAAGGGTGTTTGCAGCGACAGCGTCCAAAGGCGGTAGCAAAGAAGAGAAGAACATAATTGATTGGGTGCTAGGAAAAATAACAAAGCAGGATCAATTTTACGAAACTGACCCAATCCTGCAGAGGGCTGATGAGGAGAAAGGTAGCAGCAATGGGACTGCCAGTACTGGCGGTCGTAAAGGAACGGTTTCTGTACAGCCTAAGAAGAAGGATGGCAATGGCGGTGGTTTTGGCGGTATTTTTGCCAAGAAATAAGCATGGTTTAATTAGTTTCTGTCTGTTCCTGTTATTTGTATCTAATCTATATTGTTCAGCAATTTAAAGTTTCAGTCTTCATTTGCTACTCTGGAATGATGCTCTGTACTGTACTATACTGTTCTAAAAAGTATTAATCTCATTTATTCAAATCATCCTTCATTATTTGACGATTGCTGAATGGCAACAACAAATTCCGGGGTAAGGGGGATAAGATATACGTAGCCTACCCTTGTGTTAACAACACAAATACGCTATTTCTGGATGACCCAAGATGAAACGATTGATGAACATCAGCTTGAGAAAAATGATAGATGTTCACTAACATTTAAGTACTGTCCTCCTGATTCTCGATTTGAGACACAGCGTCTCTGCCAATCTTACGACAGGGGCTTTTGGCAACGGATGACACTATAAAAGCCAATAGATCAATCCGGTGAGATATACAGGGAAACTAACAGCTTCTTCACTAAACCAGTACCCGATCCAGACCATCCAGTGATGCAGTAATTACGATATGACTACCCTAATACCTATTGTGTTTGAATTGTTCAAAGTAGTAAACTGCATACTATGTTCTCTCAGTCAGCTACTCAGCTGTTACTTTTCTTTCTGGCACAATGATAGACAGAAATGATTTCAAGTTTAACTACGCATCTAGGAGTAGCAATAGCTTACCCGATTTGAGATACCCAAACCCGAACTTTTCAAAGCCTACCCTTCACTTTTCTAAACTGAAGCAGCTCGCAGCCCTCTCCCAATTTTTCTCTCTCGCCTCCTCTCAGTCTCGTGGATTTCCATGGCAGTACCATTAATTTTTTTTCATTTCTACGCGCAACTTAACCCTTGTTTGTTCTTCTATATAGGAATAGATAATTGGGTGAGGACAGGGTTGTGAATTTACAATTCACGTGTAGCGAAAAAGTTTTCAAACTAGAAAGGTAAACAAATGACCAAGCACCAGAAACAAGAAATGGTGAACACTGACCGAGATAGAGGAAGTAAAGCTCAAGGAGTAGATACTTTCTGAAAGATAGTTTTCGAAATGCAGTTAATATGGCAGGGAAAAAACTGGAGTTAATGCAATGCCTAGAAAATAAATAGCTAATTTTGCATTTGCGTATCTACATCTCCCAGTTAAATTATACAAAATATAATCAGCATTATGAGAAACAACAATAACAGTGCGTGCAGTAAATGAAAACAAAAGAGGCCACGGGAGCGTCAAACAATTTTCCTTGCACAATCAAATTTCGTTTTAATTGAATGAATAACAACTGACAACAACAAAATTATATGTATCTCCTGTATTGTACATTGCATAAAACTCGTATGAAAACAAGAACATCTATAATTCTATACAAGTCGTGTGCTTAAGTTTGAATGTAGCAAATACAGAACAAGAAACGTATAAAATGTAAAACATCCCAAAATACTGACCAGCATCACAATAAATTGAGCTTTATATTCAAAAGAGCAGTCAGTCACAGAATTGTGACATACCAGGTAAGAAGCTGAGACTGAGAGAAGTTCAGTACAGCGCTTTTCCCACAAAGACGGCAATAGCTGCAGGCAGACCTGTCCAACAGTTATTGATAACCCCTCTGACCCATACTATACGATCTTTTCCACCCGTTTGACAGATTCATTGTCGTCTTCAACTGATCATCACTCATCCACAGTTTGACACAACTCATTCACTAACAGAAACTGTAAAAACAGTTACCGCCTTTAGCGAAATCAAAATCCTATATATTCCATAACTACATAAGGAAGCACAATTCCCATATCAGTTTTATCATACAAGTATACAACGACGAACGAATAAAGTACATTCAACCTTGCCGTGGACCATCTATGACGAGCAAAATCTCACCACCCTCTAGAATAACACCATCCAAAAACACCCTAACATCATCGACATTCTCAAAAAGCTGAGGACTTTTAAGATCACTATCCAAGTTATACCAAACCCCGTCAATCTTTCTCAAAGCAACCCAATGCCTACCTTTCCAAAGTCCACCATACCTTCTAACTGAAACATTCAACAAAATCCCCATCAACCCATTTTCTGACCCATCAAGATCAATCGAACCCGTCCCATTTCGCTTATCATGCCATACCATAGTCTTCCCTCTTCTTTCGAGGGCAGAAATTAACACATTAACATCATAATTCCCGGTAATCAAATTATGGTGAGGCTTGAATACAGCAGAAATTGGTGTCCATTTTTCTTGTGTAGGATCATCAAGAACTAGTTTTTCAGCAATTTCATCCAACACTGCTCTGCTAAATGCATCTTTCTCCTAAATTAAAACCCTTGATTAATTCAAAAGAATCCCCTTTTATTGCTCATTGCACAAATATGAACTCTTATTTAAGACGTTTGTAACTTGTAAGCGTAAAATGGATTTAAAAGCAGCCCATATACCGTTACTAAAACGCTTAAAGACCGTTTTAAGATAGACTTACTAGCAATAATAGTCATCAAAATTATTAATTCAAAAGAACCCCTTTTATACAAATTCTTATTTAAGACGTTTATAACTTGTAAGCGTAAAATGGATCAAAAAGCAGCCTATCTACCGGTTACTAAGACGATTAAAGACCGTCTTAAGATAGACTTACTAACGATAATAACTAACTAAATTATAAATTCAAAAGAATCCCCTTTTACTGTCCATTGCACAATTACAAATTCTTATTTAAGACGGATATAACTTGTAAGCGCAAAATGGATCAAAAGCAACCTATATACCAGTCACTAAAGGTCTATAATCGATTAAAGACCGTCTTAAGAAAGACTTACTAATAAGTAACTAAAATAATTAACTAAATTTAATAAGATTAACAATTTAACACGATAACATATGAATTATGGGAAAAGAGAGATGGGTTTTACTGTTTTACCTGAAAGAGGTTGTTAAGGGCATGAAGAAGGCAAAGTTGCAATCTTTGTCTTTCATGGTAAATCTCCGACTTGATTTGACCCTCCATTTTTTTTACTCTTTACCTTCAAACTTTGAACTCACAATTTCAATTGAGCAAATTAGAGAGTTTAATTTAGAATTGAGTGTTCTTGAATTTGATGGAAGAATTAGTGGTGAAGTATTTGATGATCTTGATTCTTGACTCTTGAGGTTAAGTCTTCGAAGAACAGAATGAATTAAGAGCCGGTAAACCGGTTAAGCGGGTCGGATACGGTTGGGTCACAATTTTTACTCGTTTTAAGGTTTTAGACCGGTCTATTACGATCTATTTAAAGTAAGATGTGATCACTTTTGATAAAAATTTAGCAGAACAACAATTTTGAATTGAGATACATTTATCGTTAAATGATTACATCAATGGATGCTTGAAATGAAAATTTGTGTTTTTACGGAGTAGTACAAGTTCTATGGGACAACCGTGTTGAATTGGATATAATCGGTTTGATTCGGATTACGAGTCAATTCTAATTGTGTGTCAGGCTCAGGTCATCTGTCATATGTTTGGATCGGTTCGATTTTACCAAGTTAATTTTAAAGTGTATGATAAGCATTACGATCTCAAGTGCTATTAGGTTGACACCTCGTGCATGACACATGTAAAATAACTAAATGATCTAATAAACTGAATATAAATATACATTTTTGAAAATGTGTCGATATTCCTCTTTTACGTACAAACTTTGTCTTAAGCTCCATTAACTAACTTGCTTCGTCTTTATTAAACGTTGATCGTCTCTTATCATCTAACTCACTTAATTAAAATATTTTTTTTGTCAAAAGCACTTAGTAAAAGTTTGTTAATCTAATATTATCTTAAAGTACTTTATAAAAGTTTTTTTTCTCAAACTTTTATTATGTTAGGTTAAGTTTGTAACATCAAAATTGTTAACTTAGTTTAAATTATGTTTTAAGGGAAAGATTAAGCAATAAGACGGTTTGGCCGAGTGGTCTAAGGCGCCAGATTTAGGCTCTGGTCCGAAAGGGCGTGGGTTCAAATCCCACAGCCGTCAGTTTTTTAATTCTGTTTTTACGCCATATAAACTAATATATATAATTTATATTCGTTCATAATAGCACTAAGGGCGTTTGGTCTAGTGGTATGATTCTCGCTTTGGGTGCGAGAGGTCCCGAGTTCGATTCTCGGAACGCCCCTTTTAAAATATTTTTCTTTGTTCTTTTCTTTGTGTTGGCGAGTTTATAATTTATATAGACCATTGGAGTTCATCCAAAGCTGCAAGTGAAAAATAGTGGGCTGATATCTATCTCTATCAAAATGACAAAGAATTGTCTACTAAATACAAGAGAGAGATTTAGATTATACGTACTAAATTACAAATGATATATTTTTTATTTATTAAAATCACAAATCGATTTACCAAATAGAGTCATTCAAGGTTATATGGAGTTGTTTGATGTGTTACTTGAGATAGGTAATTTTGTTCATTTAAGCTTACTTGATGTCGTGACTCGTGTCACTCCAAACGGGTCATTTTAGTGTCATTGTCCGTCATTTTGTGAAAGTCAGTTTTTGAAGTAAATTAAGGTATGAAACATAAAATTTATTTCAAAATTGTTATTTTAGAGCATATCGAATTAATTTAGAATACAACTTTATGTAGAGGCATTTAAATCAAGATATTCAAAGTTTAGGTAGGCAAAGTTTGGTTTATACATTTTACAATTTGTCAGCTCGCTCCAGTTGACCATGTGATAATAAGGCTTGTGTACCCTGGGGTTCATGTGTGAGGATCAATTACTAAGCAACGGGCTATGCCCCCGATCTCCGACAATGAAAAGAATTTATTGGTCTTGATGCATGAACGGTGAAAATCGAGCATTCAATCTTACAGGGAAGCTAATCGGGCTGCTGATTGGCGCTAATCAAGGGGTTATCTCGTCCTCCACTACCACTCTTCTGTCTTACCCTCCTCCTGATATTTCTAGTACTATTCACGATAATATTTTAGGAGTATTTTTATCTCGTATTGTCGCTAGTTAATTTAGGAACATTCCCTTCCTATGCGAAAAAAAAAAAACAATTTACTTGTATCAATTAGAATGAAATCGTCCTATTGAGTTAGTTTTTCCGGGTCTAATCATACATTCACACAACTCAAAAAAGACGTTGCCCACTTGCCCCATTCCCATGCAATTTATTTACAATTAAATACATTAAACTGAGATTCATTGTCAACAGTTGGGCATTTGGTCTAGTGGTATGATTCTCGCTTAGGGTGCGAGAGGTCCCGAGTTCAATTCTCGGAATGCCCCTTTTTTGTCAAAGTGTTACAGTTTTTTTATTTATTTTACATGTCAAGATATTAACAGTACTGCAAGTATGCAACATTATCACAGAAATATTGGATAATTCCAATTTTTACGAATGAATGAATGAATGATTAGTCGACATTTAATCTGCTGTCAGCTCGAAAAAAATTAGAGAACACGAGCAACGATTGATACAGACAAAAGTTTCATCTTCAGAACGGAAATCAATGTCATCTCTCACACATACCGACATATCTCATACAATGATATAATCACCACTCCACTGAAGTATTTGTCAGTAAATAATGATACTATTAGTATACACATAAAGATCTAATCTCTGGTGTTCTCTACAAGCAGCGAAGATGGTCGAAATGAAGACGGAAGAACTAATCTTTGTCAATGTCAAAAAGATGATAAGTAAAAAATGCTGCCGATATCAAAAGATAACACGGCGTATAAAAATGTAATATTTGTTGTCTTTCTGCAAGCAGTTGAGATGGTTGAACTGAAGACGGCAGGCGGTACTTACTATTTTCGAACTGTCTTTTCTGTGCAGGCTGCTGTGAATGTCGTCAAAAGATAATAATTCCGAAGTGCAGTCGAAAAATTTGCACTCAATAACCAATATAATCAGGGGAAATTAGTGTTTGGGAGTTAAGTCAGATAGAATGCTGTAGTTGTTTTACAGGAACTGGTTGTGGTGGAACTACGGGCTCGTCTTTGCCTTGAATAAAAAGTGATAGTTCAGCTGGAGCAACAACCAACTTCAACCACGCTTGCAGCTCTTCACCTTCTAACTTTCCTTTCTCTGCATATAACACAGGTTTGAGTAAGCTACGACGTCACAAACCATGAATTCGCATATTATACATATTGCAGAACACCTAGAACTTCAGGAGAACTAACGAATAATGTACGAAGTATATAACGGATTATGGATTACATCACAAACCATGAATTCACAGATTACGGATCACGGATGTTCTGGGAGTAGATATAAGGAATGAACTGAACGGAGCGATTAAGTGCAAGTTCCTACATGAATTTATTGCAACAGAGATAGTACCTTCCAGATGAGCACCCAATCCTTCCAAAACAGTAGCATTTGCGCGTACAACACATAATGCCGCGTCAAGTGCTGACTGCAGGAGTGACTTAACCTCCCTTTGAACAAGATCAACAACATACCCCTGTTATATCAGAATTAAATTAGCTATTGTCTTATACAAATTTCATAACTCCTAAGACATAAACATGGCAAACCCGATCCCTTGCAGAAAGTGTTGCTACAGACATAGGACCTATAGTTTGACTCAGGCCATATTCAGCTATAGCTTTGTGCGCCATGTCGGTTTCATCCGATCCATGAAATAAGCAGATATGGAGAGTTTTTCCAGAAATTTACAAAGGCGTGACTTGCTAGTCGATTAATTTGTATGTTAAAAGTTGACAAACTTCTATATATAAAATAGTTTTACTTAAAATGATTAATTAAATTTACATATACCCGTGTCAGTATATGTAAATTTTTGTAGTGTGTAGCATTGTTTACCTCACATTAAGATATTCAGCAAAAACAATATAAAAGACAATCAAAAGAATAAAAAAAACAGTAACTCATATTAACATTACCTACGATACTAAAGAGGTACAAGTAGTGTACAACATCTGCCTTGTACTTAGCGAGTTGACGACAAGCGGGTCGAGTGATGTCAAAATGCTCTTGAGGTGGGGCACACATACCCCTCCTCCACTCGCCATCAGGGCACTCATTGGTAGCAGTGACGGTAATAGGCTAATAGCTTGTGCACCACGTCGGTAACCCTTTGCGACATTTTCGCACTTGAGTTCATAACAACCTCCTCACTGAGTCACTGGTCCGCACACTTTAGCCCTGCTTTTGTAAGTCCTCGTACCCACATGCTTCGACTAGGTCGTCATTTAAAAGGTCAATAACAACAAGGGCGTTTGGTCTAGTAGTATGATTCTCGCTTTGGGTGCGAGATGTCCCGAGTTTGATCCTCGGAACGCCCCTTTTTTAAAACCTTATATTAAATCTTAAATGAATTTGTTGTATGATAAGTCTATAAGATCATCCAAGTAACCTTCATACGCACGCAGTTCACTAAACAGATAAACACGTTATACAGAAGTTAAACATCAACAATTGGGCATTTGGTCTAGTGGCATGATTCTCGCTTAGGGTGCGAGAGGTCCCGAGTTCAATTCTCGGAATGCCCCATTTTTATGTATTACGAGTATTTTATTTTCTTTTTTCTTTTCACTTGTTAAGTTTGTGCTCATCTTTTATACTCCTAGTTGGATATACCCTCCAGGCCTCTACCATAAAAGCAAATCACAAATTTTCATTTCAGACGGAAATGGCCGTCTGAAATGAAAATTACTGAAAACAAATAAACAATACTAATATACTCTAAGGACTGCATAATTTTCACAGAGATCTTCGATCACCCTTAATTTCCACATCCCTCCGTCAGCACTAAAAAGATCAGAACATGAACAACGATTAATGCCGACAAAAAAAATTCATCTTCAGATCAGAATTGTCATCTCCCAAACATTGACATATTTCATATATTACATCTCTCCAGTAATTCATAGTACCAAAAAAAGCGAGACAAGAAACACTGATAAGGATCAGCAAGTCTACAAATGAAACTGCATGATTAATCACATTCGAGACTGATATTTCAGCAGATGCAAGTATTTGTCAGTCGAATAGTAGATAATGGTGCTATTACTCTATTAGTATACGCAAAAATTTAATCTCTGGTGTAAGTGGTGTTCTCTACAAGCAGCTGAGATGGTCTAATTGAAGACGGCGGAACTTGCCATTTCGGACCTTCTGTTCTATGCAGGCTGCTGTCAATGTCAAAAGGTATGTCTAACCCGCTGTCAATGTCAAAAGATAATACGGTAAATATATCTAATCTTTGTTGTTCTTCTGGAAGCAGTTGAGATGGTCGAACTGAAGGCAGCGGGACCTGCTATTTTCGGACCTTCTGCTCTGTGCAGTCTGCTGTTAATGTCTAAAGATAATAATTCCAAAGTGCAGTTGAAAAATTTGCACTTAATACCCCATACGATAAGGGGAAAGTGTGTAATTAGAGCAAAATAGCCAATGAGATGGCTGGGCAAAAGCCTATTCTACGTATTCTCATAGTCGTGTTTGGGAGTCATGTTAAATACTAGGTATAATGCTATAGTTGGTTTTCAGGAAATGGTTGTGGTGGAAGGAAAGGCTCTTCTTTTCCGTGAACAAAAAGTGAAAGTTCAGTCGGAGCAACGACCAGTTTCAACCACTCTTGCAGCTCTTCACCTTCTACCTTCTCGTTCTCTGCATAGAAGACAGGTTTGACAAAGCTATGACGTCACAAACCATGAATTTACAGATTATGCATAACATACAACATCAAGAGAACTAGCAAAACAATCAAATTTACATGGATTACAGCGAAGATATGAATAAAAATGAGCCAGCCTCAAGTTTCATAGTATAAAACTCCCTCTCTATTCATATGGATTCATGACATTGACAAATTCCTGTGCAGGACATTCACGTCAATCGATTACAGAGCGAGTAATGCACGAAATATAACACCATGTGTTCCATGCCATCATCAAAATTAGCAAAATTAACAACCACTGACCTGGCATCCACGTAGGTGAAGCCTCGATATTGAGACTGGCATGATCATGTACTCAGTTTTACAATTGGACAGTCAGATAAAGATAATCAACATATAGACCCACACAGGCAAGAAATACGAGATAGACTTGTATCAATAAGAAATTTATAGGTAGTTTATAATTCCGTCTCATAACATTACCCATTTTGATTTTTGTTAATGTTGACCTGTAATGTCTCACAAATACAATAATTATTACAGTTATTCTTAAATTATGATTACATATATTGGAGAGATAAATAAATCAGACATGATAGATTTGACATTGTACGATTACATATATAAACAGGATGAAGTTAATACATCTAAGAAGCCAGAAAGTTGGAGTGCAGCAGAGATATTACCTTCCAAATGAGCACCCAGTCCTTCTAAAATAGAAGCGTTTGCACGTATAACACATAATGCCACGTCGAGTGCTGACTGCAGGAGTGACTTTACCTCCCTTTGAACAAGATCAACAACATGCCCCTGTTATATAAGAATTAAATTAGCTTTTATTCTATAAGAGAGAAGAGATTCCATAACTCGAAGAGGTGAACACCACAAACCTGATCCCTTGCCCAAGGTGCAGCTCCAGAGCCATTAATTCCACCAGCAGATAGTGTTTCTACAGACACAGGACCAATAGTTTGACTCAGGCCATATTCGGCAATCGCTTTGTACGCCATGTCGGTTGCTCTTCTTATATCATCAAGTGCACCTGTCGATACACGTCCTGCATAAGCAAATTCTTCTGCAGCACGTCCTCCAAGAAGTGTAACTAATCGTCCTCGAAGTTCATCAACGAAAAGAAGGTATCTCTCTTCATCCGTGGGAGGGGTGTATGTAAAACCCATTGTACCTCCAGTTCTGGGTAATATGCTCAACTTCTGGTTTAAAAATAGCCAAAGCAAAAAAGATGGTATCAAAATATTCTTCATCAGCTCTAAGAAACACTCGTAGGAGTACCAAACATAAAAGTATAAAATATAAGATTGCAAAGGTTTGACTAGTACAGAGACAAGTATAAAAATTGGTTTTCAGACTCGTAAAGCCTACAGTCTACTTGCTTGCACAATTACTTTTCTAATTTAAACACATTTTGAAGTCACCACAAACATGAATCTTTCTGAATTCGACCATGACATTATATAGAAATTATGACTAAAATGCGGTCAACAACTAGATTGATCATGAAAGCCCTGAATGAATGCATGGTAGGGGGCGTCTAGTCAGAAAGCATATGAATCGTAGTGTTGCCACTTTGTACACGTCATAACAGCAAAACTAAGAGGAATGAAGTGAATATGCCTTTACCTCCACTCGGGGCTGGCCTGGAAGTAAATTTGCAACAGCAGTCCCTACCACTGCATGCCCAGCCTCATGACGTGCAACAACAGCCTTCTCATTTCCATTTAATTTGGCCGTCTTTTTCTCTAATCCCTACAGTACCAGATTCAGTGCAACTCTAAATCTCATTAAGAATTAAATGCATATAGTGTTTGAGAGCCATTGACCAAGGGTCTTCAGGGGAAATATTGGTAAATTAACCAACACACTCTTAACATGGACCAAAAATATGAAAAAGGAGTAACTGAGGTAGAAAGGTCTATACCGCTACTGACCGCTCAAATGCTTGAAAAATATCTATTTTCTCCACTACGGCTTTATTTTGCCTACCAGCTAACAAAGCAGCTTCATTCAGTAAATTTGCAAGGTCTGCCCTGAAACATGTTTCAATAGTGTGCATTAGGGGAAAAAAATGCAGGTAATGAGGAGAGATCGAGATAACATAAATACGGAAGTCGATACCCGGTGAAACCAATCGTCATGGTAGCAATATCACCGAGATTAACATCTTCTGTAAGAGGAACATTTTTCTTGGAAGCATGCACGTTTAAAATAGCTAACCTCCCAATCTTATCTGGTGTTTCTACCTGAAAAGTACATGGTATACTGAAAGATTGTAAGTCGAAAGATTTATAGAATATTACAACCAAAACACCAGACTAAGAACCATCACAAGACAGACCTGAACCACTCGATCAAATCTTCCAGGCCTAAGAAGAGCAGGATCTAAAACATCAACGCGATTAGTAGCTCCTAGAACAATCACGGTAGAGCTGCTGTCAAATCCATCCATCTCCTGCAAGGTGCAGAACAATAAACCAATTAAAAACTGCATTAGGCATTTCAGAAGCTCACCATAGAATCAGCAAATGAATTACCGTGAGTAGCTGGTTTAGTGTCTGCTCTCTCTCATCATTGCTTGGTTGAAAACTTCCATCACGTCTTTTTGCAACTGCATCTATCTGTGAAGAATTCAAGTGTTATATCAAGACCGTAGATGAAAAAAAGTCAGATGCCAACTTAAATCAGATAGCAGGCCATTTATCTTACCTCATCAATAAAAATGATTGATGGAGCTATTTTCTTTGCTTGAGCAAATAGGTCTCGGACTCGGGATGCTCCCATGCCAGAATATAGTTCTACAAACTGACTGCCTGAACTGCTAATAAATGAAACTCCCGCTTCCCCGGCAACAGCCTTCGCCAGAAGAGTCTTGCCTGTCCCAGGAAGACCCACCTGCGAGTTGATGTAGTCAGACGGCTGATAAGATATGAAGATTAACAGCCAACACAATTTCAAAGACTACATGTAGGAAAGGCAAATATTTTCTCAAGCACAAATGAAGACACATCCTGAAGGGTAACAACTAACAAGTATAAAAAGTATAACAAGGAACGCTGAAGATAAGTAATGAATTATCCGGTCTGAATTCTGAACTAAGGGTTTTAGTATAATATCCAAGTTAAATTTACAAATAGTGATGAAATACATAGTTTCTTAGAAGCATTTGCATCAATTAGCTTTCTGGATAATCAGATAACAAAAGCCAGTTAATCAGTTATAGAATATCATAGCACGTAGAGTCGAGTTATAATTTATTAACAGAATAATGCATGTCCAATTTGTACAAGATTTCCCTCTTACAATGGGGATAGACACTATGACTAAGGTCTTAAGTGACGCCACAATATAGTTAGTACTCAGTGAATGGGTCCACTCACCAGTAAAACACCACGGGGAGACCGAGCTCCAAGTCGTACATACTTGTCCGGGTTCTTCAAGAATTCCTGCCCAATATACAAAAATAATATTTTCAAATTTTTCCATACACAAACAGTTTCATTTTATAGTCCAATCACATACCACAATTTCTCCCAATTCCTCTTTGGCCTCATCGACACCTGCCACATCTGCAAATGTAACGCTTGTTCTTGACTCCGAGTCTTTTGCACCAACAGAGCTATCTGTTTTACCTACTTTAATCTGACCCATTATCTTCTGCGCAAATTAAGTACTGTCAATTCACAGAAGAGGTAAAAATAACCACATTCACTACTATATATCAGTATTTTCGAGTTAATGAAGTGTCATACCAATGAAGAGAGCTCTTGCATCTTTTCAATTATTCCAACTACGATAAGAATATAGAACAAAGTCATCTGCAAAGCCAAAATAATAATCATTACACATAATTCTCCAGTAACCAAAAAAATCAATTAAGCCAGAGGTCAAGCAATGTACCATGACAGAATGCAAAAACCCGTCAAACCGCTTCTCAGAAGACCCGAAACTTACCCCATTGTCAAACATCTTGTCATAAGGTGCCTTTATATCAGCTGGTCTAGTGGTCTTATACACTACCCTCTTCGTTGGCAACAAACCTGTAAGCAACGACATCGTTTCGCAACCCTGAATGCTACTCACTTCAATCTTCTCATCACTTCTCAACTTAAACAACACTTCTTTATCATTAATTTCTACTTTTTCAACTTGATCACTACTAATCTTACTCAAAAACTCACTATACGGTACGTTAATCGGTAAAGGCCGAGGCTTGGACCCGGTTATCGGAATATCGAGTCGAAAAAACCGAAAAACTAACATAATAAACCCTAATTGAAAAGCTAGTAAGCTAATTTCTTCACCTTGTATCAATGGCTGCCACTTCCACTTCCTCCATATACCCTTAAACCAGCCATCACTCTTTTTCTCTTTCTCTATCTTCACCAGAGAATTAGGGTTTTCTGACGACAAATTCGCCGGAGAATCAAGGTTTTCCGGCAACAAATTCGTCGAAGAAATAGGGTTTTCCGGCGACGAATTCGTCGAAGAATTAGGGTTTTCCGACGTCGAATCTGACGGAGAATTATGGTTTTCCTGAGCGCGAATTCGAGTAGTCATTTGCTCTTTTCGATTACATGAATTCAAGAAATCCCCAAATTTTGAAACCCTAATTTGAGGGAAACTTGGCGCGAAATTTGAAGACTTACGCAAGTAGGTAGATCCATTGCAGTAATAATTTGAGGTTAATTTAGTGTGGTTTAACGGTTTATTAACAATTGATTGCATGTCGGAAAATGTAGCATATACGACCGTTGGAAAATTAACAATTTACTTCTTTTATCTGAAAAAGGAGAGTGAAGGTAAACTTATCCACATGAAAAAGTAAAATAGGGTAAGATATTAAAGTTATATGAGTGGTTCTGGTGCTCGTGACCTTAATTCAAAATTTCAAATTTCGTTGTCATTAAAGTTGTTTTTATCGTCTCCTTTACAACTTTTAAAAAAGGAAAATAGTAACACCTATCGTTTTACCTTTTAATCTGATCTGATCGGTTTATGATTTATGAAATACTAAGTGATTAGGGATAAGGTACTCTCACAAATTTAGAAAAGCATGCCTCTTAATCCGTCCTAAACACACCGTGAATTGAAAATAATTCGACCTAAGAACGGTTGGTGCCTAACAAATGCTCATTTAATCCCCTCTAGTTCAGTATAAAATTGTATACTTAACGATCGAGTAGAAATTGGTAGTTTTTTTTTGTCATTATCGTTTAGATTTATTTAAGTTTGGTTTAGACCCATAATAATTCAAGGCAGTTTCTTATTGTTACTAGTAGGGTTGTGTTGCATATTATCTATTATTTTAAAGGTAGATTTTGAACTTGTGATAATTGTTAATGTATATCAATGGTCACTTTGTTTTTGTTATCATGTTAGAGTTACATAAATATTAATTAAAAAAATATTGTATATGTTTTACTTTATTCGTAAATTGTTATTTGATTATTGAGCAAGTCACGAGCCAACTTATTTGGAATACGATCGAGTTCAAGTGGGAAAAAAGAAATTATCTACATTTGTAAGCCATATCAAATTTATTGAATGGATATCATATAGTAGTAATAACATTTTCTAAATTCTATGTTTCGCATCAACAATATTAAAATAGTCAACTAACAAAAACTAGATGAACATAAATTAAACATAAACAATAATTATGGGATAGGTTAATCTTACTCGCTTTAAATGATCAACTTAACATGAGTTTTATTTCCTTATAAAAACGAAAAACGACAATTACAAAACGATAAAGAGTTAAATTGGCAAATAACTTTTTCTCATTCCAATTTCAAAATAACAATGATACAAATATCTTTTACAAGTGTATATAAAACTATAGAAAATTTATATTACATAACGCGAAGTATGTATACCCTCCATCAATTTGACTCGAAGATTTTAGTAGCAATTTTTTTTATGATATACCGAGAGAGTGTGGTGAAAATATTTTTAATGGAAGTTTTTACCTTCATAAGTTTGGCCAAATTGCCAATCTTTGGGGGCAACATGCCATGAAGTAACTTTTCTACCATCGCTAGTTCGAACCCTAAAAGTCATTGATTGACCAACTAAACTCTCATGACTCTCCCAATATTGACCCCAATTCCTCTTCATCTCCACAAAAGGCTTACCCTTATCTCCCTTCACCATTACGGCTCGGACATCGCCTGCTCCTGCAACGTTCGACACCATAACCAAGAGGAAGTATGCGTTCGAGCTGGGGGAGATTGTGAATCGGATTCCTCCCGTCCTCATGCATGGAACCCTATAATTATCGAAATATATGTGAGGAAGTTGATAAACTTCTAAATTAAAATTGTTTTACCGTTAAATGATTAATTAAAGTTACATATATCGTACTCATGCCGGTATACGTAACATTTTGCTAGGGATATAGAGGTCAAATGATGTGGTTTTGCTAAAATTTTGGGTAGCAAAATTTACGTTTTAATCTTATTTCTGTCTTTAATTAAAATACTGCTTACAAAAGTTGTACTCTGTAATAACATTACCTACGATATTGAAGAGGTATAACACCGGTCTTGTACTCGGCAAGTTGACCAAAAGCGGGTTGACTGAGGTCAAAATGTTCTTGAGGCGGGGCACACCACCCGCCATCAGGGCACTCGTTGGTGGCAGTGACCATGATAGATTTTGCACCGGGTTTGCAACCCTTTGCGACGTCTGCACACTTGAGCTCGTAACAACCTCCACAACCCGCACCTTTCTCGAACAATTGTGTGCTTATAGCTGCCGTCACGGCTCCGTACCCTTTGCCTTGCTTTTGCAAGTCACCGTACCCACATGCTCCATCTACATTGTTATTCAAATGGCCAATTAGCTCCACAAAGTTCTTGTAAAATCATACTCCGTATATTATAAATGTATCCAGAAAATTGCATAAAAAAGAGGTGTTGTCAATATAATTACATGCGTCCTATAAATCTATCTCATGATATGCCAAGGTCGTTATTCATAATTATATGAATTTTGAAAAATATATGTATAACAATAAAAAAAAAGGTGAAATACTTCGTATGAGACATTAACATATATTGTTGTTATTATGATTATTGTTATTACTATTGTTGTTCTATTACGACAAATAAGAATTTTTTTAGAGTTTTATAAGAAAATTCATCGAAATTGAGAGTTCTAATTAAATGTGTACGTCCTTCCAATAATCAACAAAACTAAAGGGCCTTCCATACTTTAAATTATACGGAGTAAATATTTTAACTAAGATTAAAAAAAAAAAAAAAAATTAGCTAAACAAAGAAGCATAATTATAGCACTTAGCCCTAATAAGATAAACTAGACATAAGATATATAAATGTATACCATAAGTTCCAGAGCCATCAGAGCCACCATAGAAGGTAGCACGGGCCGATCTCCACGGACCGGGTTGAAACTTAGGCCTCTTGGCATCAACGTCGTTGGTAAGGAAGGCCGCGACAAGAAGGACCAAGCACAAGGCGGTGGCTCGGGTAAATGACTCCATTAATTAGGGCTTATTATTAGGATTAACCTAATTAATTATTCATGTACTAAATGTGTTTTCTACAAAATTGTTAATATGATTATATCCCTTGTTTTCTCTCTTTATATACTTTGATGCATGCTATATTTTGGTTGGTAGTTAATTTAACCATGCATGATATATTTGGTAGATATTGTTGTAAATTTTATTTCATTGGTTTTTCTTTCATTATATTACCTGTAATTTTAATCTATATTTATCTTTACTCTATCTTATTTGCGTTCTTTTAATAATTTAATTATTTTAATGGTTTGTTAATATCAAATGAGAGCATATTGTGAAATAGAACATTATCCATTATAAATGGAGTACTATGTTGTTGTTTTTTTAGCTTAAAATGAGGCTAATGCATACAAGCATAAGAACTTTATTATACGATATCTTACGTTTAATTTATTAATTGACTCATTAGTCACCGTAACAGTGGTGATCAGTTGGACCTTTCATTAATTAATCATCCTTTTTTTTAAACCCGGATTGAATTATGTAATTCGCATGACAAATAATATCCATGTGTAGACTAATAAAAAATCTAACACATAAATTTGTAACCAAAAAAATATTTTCATCTTTGCAAATAACGGGAAATCATATTTTTGATACTTAAATTGGTTTGTGATTCCAATTTCAGCGAATTATGAAAAGTGGAGTCAAGAGTTATTTTATTGGTTTTTTTTTTATAAAGTTGTTATTTTACACGAGGAACATGGTCAGATCACGTGAATATATGGATTGTATAATGAAATTTTTGTGTGGAATATACGCTCTATAACAAGCTAGATATAATTTTGCCAAAAAAAAAAAACAAGTTGAATTTGTATATTGTATGCGAATATATTTTCTTACAATGTATGTGTAATTATGTACTATAGCCCTTATAATTAATACTAACATTATTTATCAATTATCATATACTTCGTATTTTATTACTCTACCACCGACATGAGAAAAATGATTATACATCTGAGGTAATACCTCATGCTAATATGAATATGAGTTTATGTGTATTTTTTTCGAGCATTTTAAAAGTTGGAAGTCACATTTTAAATCTTTTATATGATACTTTTTGAGTTCTATTGTAATTTTTTTTGAGCTTAATGCTCAAATGAATGGACTCAAAAACTTGATAGTTAAACTCATAATTTTTTTATACATAACTCTCAAACTTTATAATAAAACTCAAAAATTACATTATATGTGGTAGTACATCAGATGTATAATCCACTAACTGGACATTGAATAAACAAAATACTATGGAGTATTTGATTTTGTACCATTACTCTTGCACCTATAAAACATGTCTACAATTACATGTTTACAAAAAAAAAATAGCAAGAAAGAAAAATAAACTTTTTGTTCATGAATGACCTAAATTGAAGGACTTAATAGAATTAGGAGCCAAACAATTTGAATTCTAAAAATAATAACCCCATTGACCAATTTTGCTAATGATCAATTTCTAAGAAAAACTCCATTTTCAAAGTGTATCAAAATCCTTAAGGAAATTTATCTAATTCTTTGTTCAATTTTCTTTCATTTTTAAACACAAAATTCAATATTTTCAAAGTATAAACATTTAAATTAAACACAATTTATTTTTTCACCTTTAATTTTCTTTTTACTTATATTTGTTTTATACAATTAATTACATGAACAAATAATTGTAGCAATTTGAGATGGCCATAGATGTGAATGATCTTAAAATTTTGATAAATGCAGGAATTAAATATTTAATAAAGACTTGTCATCAATGGGCAAAAGATCATCCTCTTGTTTCTGGTGTTCTTTTGTTTTTCTATTTATTATACATATTTTTTCCAAATTTATTTGACATTTTATTTTATACTTTTCCTTTGATTATTTGCATTGCAATTATTCTTGGTGGAAAACACATTAGCAAAAAAGATAATCAAGAAAACACCAAGGACAATAAGAAATATGAAGTTCTTAGAACTATGTCGATTGATCATCGTAATCGTCGTCGACAATTGACATCTCAATTCAGCAGAAGAACATTAGAGAGAACAGAGGAATTACCGGAAGATGACATTTTTCGTGATAATGAGACGGAAACATTAAGAAATATAGAAGGACCGTCTCACAAAGTAAAAACAGAGGAATTTCCCAAGGATAAAAATTCAACAGGAATCTCAAGTCATTCCAACATAGAAAATGAGACGGAAAAATCAAGAAAAATAGGACCGTCTCACGGAGTAAAAACAGAGGAATTTCCCAAGTATAAAAATTCCACAGGAATCTCGAGTCATTCCAAGATAGAAAATGAGACGGAAACATCAAGAAAAATAGAAGGACCGTCTCACGAAGTAAAAACAGAGGAATTATCTACTAATAAAAATTCGACAGGTAACTCGAGTCATTTCAACGTAGAAACATTAAGAAAAACAGAAGGAACGTCACACGAAGCAAAGAAAGACAATGCATCGGAGTCCCCTCCAAATAAAAGTTCGACAGGAATCTCAAGTCATTCCGACACAGAATCACAAGACGAAGACGAGAATGATGAGCACGAGACACGAGAATCTCGAAACAAGGTTATGGAATGGACAGAGGACGACCAAAGAAACTTGATGGATCTCGGATCATCTGAGATAGAAAGGAACAAAAGGTTAGAGAGCTTAATAGCGAAAAGAAGAGCTCGAAAACTATTAAGTATGCAACCAAGACGATCACATTACCCGTATGAGAACCTCATGGATCAAGTCGGGTCTATCATGGTTTCGCGGTTTATTGACAACGAAATGGAGCATCAACCCGGGTCTGCGCCTTGCGCTTTTCGCTCGAAAAAGAATCCTTTTGATCTTCCTTATGATCCTCACGAAGAAAAGCCGATTCTTACTGGAGGTAGCTTTGATGAAGAATTCTTTAACAATCATCAAAAAGATTTCTTGACTGAAGAGGGTTCTAATAAGTCTGAGCTTATGGAAGATCATTTAGCCAAGTCTCTTCCTAGCTTCTTTACTAACCCGAAATCAGTTGAGAAACCCCGGTTCACTCGATTTCAAAGGGAATCTGGTAATTATGTTGTCCGAGTTTCCCACAACATCTTAGACCTATATGAGATAGTCTCGTATAGACCTTGCAAACTTGGCTCGACCCAAATAATCCGACTCGACGCCCGGACAGATGACTCGAACTTGACCAGACAAGAATGTTTTATTCTAGCAAAATGACTATTATCCCTAATAATCTAAAAATAAATGACCCGAAAATGACTTGACCCGAATGTTTGAACCCAAACTGGCCTAGCCCAGACTGACCTGACTCGAACCCGACCCGGTTTACCCGTTTACTATGTCTAGTCTCATATATAACTCTTTGAGACCACACATTTAAAGAATAATATGCCTTAGCCTAGTGGAGTAGTGGTTAAGACAGAGGTACACACATAACATTAGAGGTCCATATATATGTGTCGGGTTTACAATCGTATTTTCAATAGATGGTCATACGAAAGACATTGGTTAGGATAAGTTATTTCCAATGTACATATGGCTAATTATGTGTTGTTCATGTTCCTTGACACTTGCAGAAGAAAACTTACTAGCAATGGTTGTGGAACATGCTAAACAAGGTACTTAGTTCATATTATATAATACTCGTTTTGTTGATTCTATATAGTCTTGGCATTTTTGGAGTAAATGAATGAAAAAAGTCGAGTCATCTCGTTGCCATGTGGTGAGTCTCATGCACTATTAGTTTATGATCAAATTTAGCATCCTAATGAAATAGTGGCGGCGATGATTGATCACGATATTAATCATCGGTTTAAGTCCTTTTCGCGACATTTGTAGTCATGACTTAGTTTCGGTGCTTGCACCACTTAAATATGACTAGCTAACCTGCAGATTCGGTAGTTAAAGAAGTAAAGTCCTGAGAGGTGATACTTTTGTCTGAGTTCAAACTCCGTCAGTATCATACTCGCCTTTTTAATTCACTAAAAAAACTAGCTATCCTTGAAATCTTGTACCATTTGATGATATAGAGTACTACTAATTAAGTGAAGTTGATTACATTTTTCTTCTAATTTTGTTTAGATGCAAGACATGACCAAGAACAAAATCAGCAAGATTCATCTGAGAAAGGTGATGAAAATTTAAGGCTTTTTTTTTATCATAGGATTAGTTGTTTGTTCCTTAAATGTTCCAATTTGTTATCAATAAATGATTTTATATTTACATTTGATTTATTTTTCTCGTTTAGTTCAATCGAGCGACACTAGCTTAACTCTACAAAAGGAAGATCAACATGAGTTAGAAAACCCATTTGCCAAAAACTTTGATCCATCAGAATTAGATGACTCAATAAGTTCATCAGAAAGGAAGAACAAAGATGAGCACGGTTCTAAAGACGAGGACGTTAATATTTTCGCTATGAATAGAGTAAACAAGCAACGCAAAGATGATGAAGATAGTACATCGTCATCCTCATCCTCATCATCCTCGACATCCTCAACAGAGACGACAATTGATGCTAATAAGAACGAGGCGTTCAGGAACTCAGTTAAAAAGGTTCTTAATTGCTTAATAATCCAAAGAAGCATGGGTAATGTTATCAAAGGAAACACACATGGGAATGCTACTACATCAAATGGTCTTCTATATAATTCCATCCCACATGCTACTCCACCGACCAAAATGGAAGAAAGATCGTTTTACACGAGTAGACCTCACCACACAACGACATTCTCTATAGCATCGGACATGCAAGTGGAGGTGTCAGAGACGGGATCACCACCTTTGGCTACCTTAGACCCGAGCTCCCCTACTGATCGAGAATCTTTAGTGTATGATGGTGATGTCGACAAGGATGCAAACTCCGGTGATGAAGACTTATGGGGTGCATCACCTCATCCTATGAAACAAGGAGAGTTTGCTTCGAAATTCAAATTACCCGATATTACAGAAGAGGCTAATAATAACCAAGTTAAAGTATCGGATTTTAATATGTATGGTGATAATAAAAATAATAATGATCCTAATAACGAACAAATGCTGGGAGAAATAACATCTACAACGCGGAGGAAAGACATTAACCAAGACCAAAGTAGCATAGACGCGGAAATTATAGAGTCTAGGTCATCGGTCTCATCATCATCAGACGGTTTAACCTCTCAAATGCAGGCTAAATCCGAGCACCTTGCGGAGTACTTGGCTAATCTACCTCCTACTCAAACCGGTTCTAATTTATTAGAGGCAAGCTAATAAACTCTATGAATGGTTAATCATAATTTTTAAGCTTGTAATTAAGGTTAAATTTTTATGCACATACTTTAGGAGCCGGAGCCAGAGCCCTCTGTTGAAGCAGAGGTTAGCGCGGAAAACCACCCCTTTGAAGATGAGACACAACCTATAGAATTCAAGTTGGATGAAGCTAAAGACGAGTCGAGAGAAGCGAATGAGATGGAGAAATCACATCCTAGAAGTAGTAGTGTAACAAGCGAAAGCGGAGCAATAAAAGAGACAAACTCGACTTCGAGTGAACAACACGAAAGTGAACAAACATGTCAAGAGATACAAATTGGAGTGCTTGACAATCAACCAAGGATAATAGAGGTAATAACATTATATTTCTCTTCTCCTAGGAATGACTAGGACAATCAACAATGAGGGAGTCGAGATTCTAAGTTACAGGACTAAAATTTAGTTTAAAAATTAGTGGTGGAGCGAGGGGGTTAACAGGGGCGTTCGCCTCTGCAGGCGGATACAAATTTCAAAATTTTGAGTTAAAATTTTTCAACTTGTACGTGTTTCCCTAATACCATTATCCGTTCGTGCCCATCCAAAATTTTCACCCCCACTGAGTTCAAATATTGGCCCCGCCACTATTTTAAATTGACGAGTAAAAACATTAAAAAGAAAAGGTAACTTTTATACTGTTTTCCGATCCGTTGCTGCTAACCCCTAGTTCCGTCACTATTTTGGAAGATTCGAGTATACTTAGAAGATATATTTTTCATGAAATTGGACAGGATAAACCAAGCTTAGTTGAAAATGATGCATTGGAATCCAAATCCGACATTGGTGAACAAGTAGGCCAAGAGAAGGAAGTCGTTCCCGATTCATATTCAACTACTTGTCAAGAAGAAATCTTTGAGCAATCACGATTAGAAGAACGGGGTAACGTAAAGTCGGAAGAAGATAACAAAATCCTTAATGACGATGAAGTGATAAATAATTCATCAGCTAATGACCTTGTTATTCTCGTAAGTTTAATTTTGATTACCAAATGTTATATTCATTTATTTACGTTTGCTTTTGGATCGTTTTGTATGCATGTACGTGTAAGTATGTAACGGTTATGTTAATTAACCCTCATAAATCAATAGGAAAATTCTACATTGCCTGAAAAGAATGAAGATGATCAAACGAGGCATGCTATTTTCGACAATAAGAAGTTGGAAGTCGATGATCAAACGAAGCATGCTATTTTTGACGATAAGAAGTTGGAACTCGATGATAAAGCGGATCATGCTATTTTCGACAATAAGAAATTGGAACTCGAAGATCAAACGAACCATACTATATTCGACGATAAGAAGTTGGAACACGATGATCGAAGCATAGCAAGCGAGGGTAAGTTAGGAGAGGTCAATGATGCGCCACAACCAGCAACAATAGAAGAGGATAATATGGAGTCATCAAGCTCAATAGATAATGCAGTTAGCTCGAGACCTATCGACGATCCCGAAGACAACTCAGATCAGTCTAAAACTTGAGTTATTGCATTGTTGATTGCTTCCTCTCTTTCGCCATTAAAATTGTGATATAGGAGCTTGTATTTTAGATAAGCAGGCAAATTTGGTAGATTATGGACAATTTTGACATAGAACAATGTGTAAATGCCTCAAACTATAGAACAATTTTGAACTCTTAGTGTTACATTTGGCACATATTTCTTTTTTACTTGGAAGAAATTTAATGTATAGGTTATACTTTATAGCATATTGAATGCTTTGCTAAGCTAGTCACGATTGGAGTTGTTTATGCTCATTTAATTTGAATGAAGTTGAAATCATAATTTGAGCTCAAATCATGATCGAATATTTACACATCACATATTGTTGGGTTCTTAGTACGAACGAAATCAATTTTTTGATAGGATACGTACTAGCGGTACTACTACGTATGATGATACTCCATTACTCCGTATATAAATAAAATGGTTTCAGTTTAGAGTAGTTCAACTCAATTCAGACAGTTTAGTCCAAAAGAACGAGACCTAAATTATCATGTTATTGGCGATTTGTGAATTGTGATGAGCTGAAAATTGACACTAATTGAAATAATATAAATTATCAAGCTCAATATGAGATCATGCTCAAAAGCTTATACACGATATATGAGGGATAACTTGATCTCTTGTTAGGGCTTATCAAACATGTGACCCGAACCGGGCCACATGTAATCGGCCCACCCCCGGTCAAAATTAGCCTGAGGTAGACCCATCCCCCACCTCAGGTCGTGCCAGGGTTTGACAAACCATATCAGGCCGCCCTGGGTCCATCTCAACCCTAACCCGTCTTAGGCCCTGGCCTCCCTCAACCCCCCTCAGGTCAGTTCTGGGTTGAGCTTGAATTGGCCCAGTCCGGCCCACTTAGACTCGTCCTGCTTTCCGGCTCAGTGAAGGTCAATTCCGGGATGACCTCCACTGGCCGTATCTCACATGCATAATAGTCAAAGTACAGGGTTGTTGATCGAAATTAGACCTAACCACCCGCATGAAGTGTCGTGCATGCGATGGGGTCCATGTACCGTTTGGTCTGCACATGCAGCTTGCCTTAACCCCTAGACTAGTTATGGGACGGTTACATGCCTAACTCACCCAAACCAGCCAAAATATATAAATAAATAAATAGGTATGACGGGCGAGGTTGGAGCCAAGCCTAAACGAGCCCGGCTCGGCTCGTGCAGTCCGCCCATCAGACGGGCCACTCCAGACACCGACCATCGAGTGGAGCTTGACCCGCCTGGAGATGGCTCGGCCAGTGGCATGAACTATGCCACTAATCCAATGATCTACATTTCTCTATGAATTTTTATTCAAGATAATTTAGCATTAGTGACTTGGAGTCAAATAATATAAAATCAGTTTTCCTTAGAACGAAGATATTCATTTTGAAGTTCTCCATAGTATGCTTTTGTTATTCCCTACTTGATTCGATCTTTTGTATCATCTATGTAAGTGGCTAAGTGAGTAATACTTGACCAGTTTTAACTATAAAACGGACATATTCATCTTAAACAAGAATTTGCGTTTATCTTACCATGGGTTCCAGCTTTCACAACAACTTTACCTCAACGCCTCAAAAATTCTCGTTATCATCAGACTAAAGGTGTCGAATGAGCGCGGTCTTATGCCATGCAACAGAAGGACTGTTAATTTAAGTAAATGATAATACACTACATTTTTTTGTTTTTTGGCACATTTTTGTAAATGCCACAATAATGCCCCATACAAGATTAGTCTACAAGCATATTATTGTTCATCGTCTCATAAAAATGAGTAACATTAGTAGTTTTGGAATTCGGATCGACATTAGGCTTCCCTTCATTTGTCACAAACTCGTTTTTCTCCCGCCATACTTTGGCATACTTTTGAATTAAATTCTTCGCCGTAACACACTCCTCTCCTCAAAAACCTAAATTTGCTGATCAAAATCCGAGTCAAATACCTCGTAACTCAATAACTCGGATTATTCTCCAAGAGAAACTCGCACAATTGACCGAGTCACTCAGATGCGCTTCGGTACTTTCTCTCTCTTAGGGTTTTTATTCATTTCAATTGTTTAAATTTACGATGATGATGAGTTAGTTATTCGTCGATTGTTCATTTCTTTTTATGCGTTATGGTAGAATTGTTCTCTTTGATTATTTTAGGCGGTTTCGATTGATGAATTTCGTAAATTGGCAACGTAATTGCGCAATTCAGATTATTTACGGAGTTAATTCGATTTACGATTATAATAATAATGAATCTTGCTAGTTTGCCACGCAATTGTGGTAATTCGGATTATTTTGACGGAGTTAATGCGATTTACGATAATAATGATAATGATAATAGTGATTACAATTATGAAACTACTGTATTTTCTCATATATAGATGTCAATTTTAGTGCTAGTAGGTTTAGTTTTATAAAAGCGCATCTAATAACAAGGTATAGGGATACGCGAGAGAAATTGTGCCTTTAGAGTATGTATAATGTGAGTTTTTCAAGGTGCCTCAAGGTGTTTCTCGACCGTTATACATTGTTTTCTTATGCTCTCTTTATGTGCTCGAAATGGGGAAAATTTGAGAATAGCTCTCCATGTGCTATCCATGGAGAATTATAGAGTAATTTGCCGCGTGCTTTTAGAGTATAAACAATTTTTTTTGAGTTGCTTTCAAGATGATCCCCTTGTTAGAGAGCAAAAGTCAGTGTTTCTCGACCGTTAGACATTGTTTTCTTATGCTCTCTATGTGCTCGCAATGGAGAAAGATGGATAGCCGCTCTCCATGTGCTACATGGAGAATTATAAAGAGTAATTCTCTATGTGCTCGCCCAAGAGAGAACTCTCTATTGTAAATGTAATAGGTGTGCAATAGAAAACAAGATGAAGAGCGAATATGAGAGTTTGCCTATTGTGGGTATAAAATAGACTTGGTGCGAGTGTGTAAATAGAGAGCAAGACAAGTGCTTCTCGTATATGCTCTTAGGCGTGTCATGTACACAACGTGCACATGCACGTTGTTCACAAGGTGTAACTCATTAATCATAATGGTGTGACATTATTCTTTAGGCCCGCGACATTGCCTCGCCCCTTTCATCTTGTCCCTATGGTCTCATCTCCAAAATGTGCCACATGCGCTTTAAAAGAATTCCCTTCTTTTCTTTTGCTTAGAATGTTGAACCTTTTTTTGAAAATTTGAGTGCTTGTTAGTGAAAAGGAGGGTAGGATGCAAATTTGGCTTAGATAATTGGTGGACGGTGGTACGACGACGCAAGGGATTATAGCAAGTGGAGCTCACTGCTCACTATACCTTTTCTCCTTGTGTTTATATACTAAATAAAGTGGTTTGGGTGCTTGTTGTGAATGGAGTCTCTAGAAATAACCTCTAGTTCTCTGTTCTGTGCATCACTTAGGAGATAGGCTTGTGATGACTAATCTGACTTATTTCCTGACAATGCCATATTGCCATCTGATAAAGAATGTCTTCCATTTTACAATTGTTCAGCGGGACTGGGTGGTCGGACGGTCTATTCTCCCTTAAGTGGTACTACCAGTCACTGGAAAGCGTCGTTGATAATTGGCCTAATTATTGAACACAAGAATATGCTCATATTGAGAGTATGCTCTTTGTTTTTACGGCAAAAATTAAAAGGAGCCTAGATTCAAACCCATGACCATCAAACCCGCAAGGACCAACTGCTTAACTAAGATCCCCCTTTGTCCATCTTTAAGTGGTTAAATATTAAGTTACGGCAGCTGTTTGACCCGCTCATGGGAGTACATGAACCAAATTATTGGTTAAAAGCGATGATTAGTGATAGTGGTTACATCGTAGTTCATAGGTGGCATGATCGTGTATTAAAGAACCTTGTCCATGAAAGCAAAACACACTTTGGTTGGTCTCTTTGAACTAGTTCATATTTTGACCTGCTTTGAAGAACAACTACACCTTTTATGGAGTATTTGTTTGGTCTAACCAATGCAAATTTTGAATGTAGTGTGCTAATGTAATTGGATTGAGATAATCCCCGATCTTAAGGCTAAGTGAGACGCTTCCCACAATATTTCGCGGCACCTTAGTTGTGCACTGTACATAGGATCTAAAACAGTTTGTGTAACTATGCAAATTCCGTATTTTCTTCTATTTCATCTATTTTGCACCTTTTCTTTTCCCCATTATCACTATTTTACATGTTAGCGTTATTTAAATTCTATAAAAGGATATTGTTTCTAATATCTTCTGCTGTACATACAATGTTGTTTTCTAAGTACTAGCGCTTTCAATTCACACTTTACCTCATTGCCACGATCAGTCATTCGGTTAATAAACCTTACGTCTTTTTTATTTTATTTACAAAAGCCCCTTAGTTGTACCTAATGATGTAGTCTTTACTCCTTAGGCTTTTAAATATTGATCTTTTATTGTGTATATTTATATGCCGGCTCTTTCTATGCTTTTGGATTAGGATGGAATAAAGCAAAATGATTCACTAAAGTAGTTGCACTTGTTTCTACTGTGAAGTATCAGCCCTTTGATGTAGTTCTCGATGCAATTTTCATCTTAGGTTAATCTGATACAACCTCTTTGTGTTGCTAATATAAGGGTAAAGCCGCGTAACCTCGCAATTTGTGAACCATTGAGGCATTGGGGTAATGTTGTTTTTGCTGTTTCTTTCTATGCTTCTGTCTACTATGCAGCTGATTGTTCATAAACATGCCTTTCCTTATCATATAATCTGCGCCTTTTTGAAATAGGCATAACTATCAGTATTTAGACATTATTGAACAAGTATTGATACATTTTTATAAAATCATAACAAGGCAGCCTGTTTATAATTGTGAGTCATTCTGGTGATTAAAACTTTCCTGATTTTGCTGGTTAGTTAAAGTGGTCAAAGAGGCTTTTGGAATTCACTGGTCAGAAAGCTTATTTTTCCACTATCTCTGCTTTTCAAAATTACTCCACACTGAAAGAACAGGGAGACTCCTGTTTCGTTTTCGCTGTATCATCTGAACCAAGTTGCATGGGCGATAGGGCTGTTACGCAGTTTAGCCTTGACTACAGCGTGTTAGACTGTTAGTTTCTGTTATATAAAGCCGGGGAGACTATGCTATGAGCCTATGAGAGAGTTGTGAATCTGTCCTTTCAAATGGTTCTGTTAATTAGATATCACGAAGAGTTATAATTTACTTCTACTTGCATCTTATGTCGGTTCAACTCGACAATGATAACCTTTTCCGACCCTTACCACTTTGACACTCTTGCCCATGTGTTAAAATGACCAGATTTTTTCTTATGACCCATTATGAAAATTGCAGTGGTAATGCATTGAATGACACTTGGAATAAAAACAAGACAACCACTTACATGCATCATTTCATTTTATTTTGTTTCGTCATAATCCAAAACCAAATAGTAATGATCTTGCGGATCTATTAAACATGGAAACATCCATGTATTAATACTTTCTGCTGCATTTTCAAGCTCCACAGGTGATGCATAGGTGGTTATTCATGTTCTATTTTACTCTGACGCTTCACTTTGGTGACGTGTCACGTGTGCGACACTTGAAGTGTCTGACAAGACACGACACTTCGACACTTCATTATAGACCAAAAAATTGAACACTTCGCTGTAAATTAACTTATCTGACACTCCGACACCGTATCGTGTCTGACACTTGATACATAGTTCATGTTATCTTCTTGGTTAAGATGTGTAAATATTATTAGCAAACTACTGACTCTAGTTTATTACTGCTACAGCTCTTGGGTTTAATGGTGTGACATTATTCTTTAGGAGAAAGAACAGTGGCTCAACTTTTTTGTGGTCACACGTCAAAATAAAAGCTCTTCAGCACACTAGGCATATGCCTCTCTCATGGATCCTGTACTATTATCAGCAATGGTACGTCCCATCTCTCTTTTTACCACCTTTCTCAAAAGATGCCTCTGATATGATATTTCAGTAACTGATACCTTTCACATTGTCTGTACAACCTATGTGGATTGAAAATTTCATTTTTTCTTCTATTACTTGCATTAGATACTCAACACTTGGACATGGGTGTAACATGAGTCGGAGACCCAATGATTATTACAGATTGCGCCTCTTTTTATTGTGAAATAGTCGTTCTTTGATGCATTCTTGCACAACCTTCATCATAGGTTATTTGGAAACAACTTATCTATGTTGTTAACACAGGAGTAAGGGTATGTATATCAAAGATGGGGTTTTCTTTTCAAATCTTTCCCTTGTTTGAGGGAAAACAATTTGCCTTGGAGGAGCGAAATGGAGGATCCATTTTCCCTCTCCTCCAAATCCCTCTACCCCATTTTACTATCTAAATGATGAAAATTGCTCCCTTCAAGTCCTTTCCCTCCAAATTCCCTTATCCAAACAAGTTATAGGTCATATTGTTGTTTTTAGTCGGGGTCGATACAGGATGCGTACACAGACTAAAACCTCTAGTCAACGAGTCTGGGCAACATTGGTTACATTAACCCGTCCTTTTAATCTTCAGTGTACTTAAACAAGTCACCTAAATTCCATTAAGAATATATGGCTTGCTGAAATACATAATTAAACTTGTCTCGAATATTATCCTTTTGTGATTTAACCTCTAAACCTTAAGTTGTCTTATGGTTTTATGATTTATCAGTAAAGGTCTGTTTACAGTAAAAGGATCTGATAAAGAAATTCCCTCAATGACTACTCTGCTACTTGTATCTGTTTTCAGCTGTTTTGAGAGTATCTGACTCTGACCCAGTAATGGTAAGACTTGAGAGAATCAAATCATAAATGTTCTTAATAATGGAGAGAAAATGAAAAGATAATACCCAAATAATGTACTCTAAATATTATTCTAATGCACATGTGGATGAAACTAGTTTTATGGTCTCAATTATATTTATGTGGGAATAAAGTGGTGAAAGTGCTTTTGGGACTTGAATGCAAGGCTATACAGCAATGTGCAGAAAGGATGCTTCTTTCTAAAAGGAGAAGTGGTTATTTTTGTCACTTAGTTGCCTTTGATTTTTATTTATAATGTTTTTTGCCTAATTGATGAGAACTGGAATAACACCATGAGGGTGTCCTGCCTGAATTATTTGAGCTGAAATGTTGTGTACAATATGCAGCCACACTAGATGAGCTCTTATTCGGTGCGCAACCAAAGAAAGGAGATATTTACTGCCTCAGGTTCGCTTGGATTAATGGTACTTATTAAGAAACTACTGTCTATTAAAATTTACAATGACGGATCTTGACAAAAAATCTTGGAGGGGCTAGGCTTCGATCTTGGACAAAATAATACTAGGGCTGGAGCATTGGAGCTAGACTTGAATCTTGAATCTTACATAGTATTAAATATTCTTAGTGTCAAACATTGAATTTAGGAAGCGATGGTCCCCTATCTAACCCTTTTAAAATTCTTCACAAATTATGTTAGAGTGAGTAGTGACCACTTATGCTACTCTGACTCGGTTGCTTGTGATGGAGTGTCAGATACGATTATTATTACTTGAATTTATTTTTTCTAAAAATGTAGTGTCAAAATTTCGTGTCGTGTGGTACGTTTAAGTGTTGGACTCGCGACTAAAGAGAAGTGTCCAGAGTAGCATAGGTGGCCAGGTTAGTGGTAGAGATAGAGACAGAGCCACAGGCTGTAATAATTATGCACCTCCGCCTTAGGATGATAGATTGTACTCCCAAATGAGAGTAATTACTCTCTACCACCATAAAAGCACCGCCTCTATCACCATCGTCTTCCACCCCTTACATTTGTCTTGATCTATATCATCCCTTAATAATTAGGTAATCACTCTCAATCCAAACAAGCATTAAATATTTTTATAGAGCTCAGTAGCTCATATCAGGTTTTGCTTTGAATTGAGCACTTCAAGCCGAGTTGGTACCAAATTCTAACTTTGAAACCGTTTTGTATATAGAAGCGTATACGAATTATGTGACAATGAAGTCTTGAGTTTTTTTTCTCCAAAATGGTCCTGATACACTGAAAACTTCGGGATCTGTTGGTAGTTCATTAATTTGACAAGCTTTCTCACCCGCTGATTGATTTATCATAAAAAAAAATTGAAGCCATAAGTCAAACTTATGTGTGTGCATATATATAATATATGTACAGTAAAGAATAAGTACTATAAATATTGGATTATACAGCTATGTCAACCATATTTTAAGTCTAGAGAATGCATTATTATTGGACGACTAATAATGCTTGGTGTTTGTTATATGTTAGTGGAATCAGTCAATTTGCCAATTATTTAAGGCAGGAATTGTCATTGGGAAAGGTATGCCAAACTTGCTAATTGAGCTTCATTGAACTAGGCCTGTACAGGTTCAGCAACTAAAGTTTATAACCATTTCACCTTTACAGAAGAAAATACACGTCTCACGAAAATACTTTTTTCCTTCGTACTTCAGAAGTCTTGACCTGGTGGCTAAAATAGTGGTAGCGGTACAATAGGTTTCAACTTCGAGTCCTCCTCTTTGAAGAACCAACTAAATGTCCGGAAACAAACTTAGTGGCTAATTAGGAAGAAGGCAGGGGGATCCTTTCCATACAAATGAAAAGCAGTTGATAGCTTTTGCTTCCTTGAACGAGATTAAAATCCTGATTAAATGAGCAGGGCCACTTTTAAGAGAAAATTGTTAGTTAATTAGGTGGGTGTCCTACAATATTTTACCTGTAATCATGATGTGGTTAGTTTCGTAATCTAGGAAAAAAGGCGGTAGTGGCGTGCTAATACAATAGTTCATGTAATATACCGTACACAAGGTTGGTCCAAAGAGTTAGAGTGGAAAAGGGGTTAGTTAGTGGTTTAAAACTTAATAAACTACTCCATATAAACTGGTTTTTAATGTATGTGAATCTTACTTGGATTTGTTCTGTAAATCTAATTTGAGGTTAATCATTATCTTTGTCTTTATTAGTGAAAGTAATTTATCCTCCCTTCTTCTTTCACAAAAGAATGTCCTAGGAATAGATCTTGGTTGATATGCTAAGGTGAAGAATATAGCTCTTTAGATAGTGGAGTGTAGACTCAGCAGTGACCCCCTAATTTAGGTCAAGTTACTAGTAAATTAGGTCATTTTGGTATGTTCTGTGTACAAAACATCAGATTAAAAATGGATTGTACAGGAATCCATGAGCAGAGTTAAAGACGATATACTCGTAAAGTCGTAATAGAGATTGTACCAAAGAAGTGCCTTTTGAGTCAGCCTACTATCATATAGGCTAACCACTCTCTAGGTACTGATGAACAAAGACGGTCGAAAATTGTTCTGATTGTTGAGTCTCGGGTTATTTCGTGTTGTTCCTGTCGTATCATATACTTTGTTCAACTTAGCACTAGTATTTATGTTTAATCGTAATCCGTGGTCTTATGGAAGTAAGAATCCCGATCTTGAACGGATAATAGAAAAATACGCCGACACCGACAATTTTTATGTGTAAACTTGTGGTAGCTTTACCTATACTCTAATAAAATTTTGATGAACATCACCCCTGTTTACTAGTAATTTACCCAGTTGTTGATGCAATGGGCTTTGCAGGTGCCAGGTTCGCATAAACTAAATATACATCCTGTCGACGTAGTTTCGCCTGGAAGACATGCCCAGCTGGCCAGACTACCAGTGGCAAAGGGAGAGGAGACAAAAGGGGCTACAATCCAGGCAAGAATATTGCCTACATCTTCATATATAAAATTGAAAAATTCAAAACTCGTCTCTCGCCTTAATTAAAATAGAGTATTTTAAATCGTCTGTTTTTTTTTTTAAAAGAAAAATCTGCTATTGTGTGCTACACTATTTATCCCTGGACGGTAACTAAAGTTGGTTGGTGTGACTTGTGAGTGGTCAGGTTATCAATATTTCTGATTCTTGCGAATAAAAAAACCAAATTTGGAGGGGTCTACTCATTAAGTTGTCGTTAGTATCCCGAAAAAGATTGCCCCCAATGTCAATAGAGGATACTCCTTGTCAACACCCAAAAAAAAAGTATCCCTAGACGGTAGCCTTGATAGAATCATTACCCAGAGATAACAGTTAGAATTCCAAACTCAAATGGCAGAAATAGTATTGGAATGACTTTTTAATTAATGCTACAATCTAATATTCCATATTCTTACCCCAAATCATAATCTCATGCTTCTCTTTTGCTTTGAATATCATGGACTAATAATAATATTCATATACAGTACCAAGCAGAGACAAAAACACATCTAACTCTAAAAAAAAACATTAAAATACCCCGAAACAAAGATGCAAACAATAAAAACTACTAAGATTAAGACAATATCCTTGTTAATAAAAACTTAAAACTTAATGTCATCCATGAGGATAGTGCTCTGAAGGTTGAACCTGGAAACCCATGCCTTGATTCCTAAGGTAAGTTTCAAGTTCATCCCTCTGGAAATTTTGACCCTGCATTTTGAACCCATATGAGCCATTCCCATATTGAGAAATGAACACATTTTCTGGCATCGACTCAAAGGCGATGGCTGCGCCAGCGCCATTGTTCGGTGAGTCCCAGCTGAATTGTGTTTTGGGCATTGAAGCTGAAGTAACCTGATGCTGTGTTTGCAGAGTGATTGTTGAGTGATCTGGTGAATTTGACCTCTTGCTGTTACTATTAGTATCTGGTGAAAGTGGGTCATTTTCGATATTAACTGTCGTAATATCGTGTATGCTAGCTCTTCTCTTGTCTTTACCACCTGATAACTGCCTTATGAAGTATTTCTGTGCATGGCTAGCAACTTGGGTTGGTGTCCTTGTTACCACAAAATTCCTTGAAATGTTCCTCCAGTCCCCTTTTCCATACTTTTTCAACCCCATCAAGAACAACCTGCAAAAGCCAAATTTTTTCACCCATGTCAAACTTTTGCCATGATTTACCAAGTAGTTTAGCAATTTAAGTTCAAAATCAATCTGAAAGGTATCAAAAAATGAACACAATATCTATCTATTAAATGCTTCAAACCAGCAACTCTTATTTTGCACAACACTGCACTTGACTACTTGTATAGTAATAATGTACTATAGTACTATATTTGTATAGGCTTACTACTTTGATTCCTTTCATTTTAGCTATTTGATCGTCTCTAAATTGCATTTCATCTCAGTCACGCATTTACACTACTTCGCTATTTAGTCATTATGAATATTTATACTTCTTAAATCGTACAATTTTTGTATTTTGGAAAGTAATTGTGAGATGAATGCATTACCCTTTTTTCCTTTCCAAATTCCAAGGGTGTCTTTTCCCTAGACTAAAACAGTAAATACACACATTTTACTTCAAAATGCACTTAACAAATCATAGTTAAGAGTAAAAAAATAACTTACTTGTGCTCTTCTTCGGTCCATGGGACCCCCTTTTTCCTCTCTTGATCGGCGGGCCGAGCACCGGGACCCCTTTTGCCACCAGGACTATAAGTGTGGTTATACCCATCATAGCCATTATGGTTAACCCACTCTAAGGTGAATGCAGAAGCAGTGTCATAGCCAGGAATAGGAACCAAACCAGCTTCAATATTACTAACATCATCTTCTAATTCTTTATACTGTTTGATCACATCACCTACAGATTTCCCAGGAAGCATAGCTGCCACCTTTTGCCAACGATCTGGAGTGTCCTTATCATACACTGCAAGAGCATTCTCAAAGATTTTGTTCTCAGCTTGTGTCCATTTTGCAGCTCTACTCTCATCAATCAACCAACTTGCACTTGACAAGTAAGATGATAGTTCTTCCATTTCATACTTCATTTAGAAAGAAGTGTTTATTGAACTAACCGAAGACTAATAACAATAACTCGAATAAAAACCAGTTAAAGACGAGTCTTTAGATGCTTAGATGTACGCAACCTTACTCCTAACAAGTCGGAACTTTGGTTCCGATATTTGGACCAACTAAAGGGGGTGCAAACTTTATAATTTCTTTTTTGGGGGTATTTCAATAATTTGATGAGATGATTGATGGAATTTAAAGGGTCAAAAGGACAGTTTTGACTTGCAAAGAGTAGGGAGTTGGGTTTTGAAGAGTTGAAGAACATATGAAGCTGTGAGGGAAAGATAGTAAAGAGTCCCCCATAACAAAAATGCACATGTGGAGATTTCAATATACCCTTAAAATGAGAGAATTAAAGAGAGTGGAGGAGCATTTTGAAAGGAATCGGAATACTCTCACCACCTCCTTTCTATCTTGCATAGGCCTACTACCCCTCCCCTCTCAAGGAATCTTAGAAAAGACCCACCTATAGAAATCTACCAAAAATCTCACATACAAAAAAAATGTAGTAAAATACTGAAATTTATTTAAACTTTCAGAATTTCAACTATAGCTATTTGTGGCTTGAATAAAAGTAGAATAATAAATGACCTAAATATTTTATTGATATACTAAAAGAAGCTGAAAACAAGGCACAAAGTTCCTCAAATTGCTAGACTCAAGCTTGATTCTTCAAGGTTAAATAGGAAAGTTTCAGTAGATATTATTTTGAGGAAGAGCTGAAAATGGAAATACTCAAATACCCAAGTGAGAAAACAGAATATATTTGTAGGCAAAGCAATATTAAGTATGAAAGGTAATAAAAAAAGAAAAAGCAAGAAAAGAAAGGGGAAAAAACAGGGGAAATAGAGAAAGATATAATTGTGTTGAAGTTTTGAGCAGCAAAGTGAAAGAGAAGTAATAAAGGGAAAACACCTAAAAAAAGCAAAGTTAGAGAGATTCAAGGAATGAATCTGAAGTTTGAGCACATCTATGCATAGGAATAGAGAGAGGGAGAGGGAGGGAGATGGGGAGATCTTTCAGAGAAAAGGGCAGAAGAAGGACAGAGAGAGGTAGAGAGACAAAAACTAAACAATGTTAAAATAGCAGAATTGAATATTAAAGGTGGTTAGTTGTGATTGGCTAATATGGTGTTTGTGAGACTGCAAGTTTATGAAAAAGTTCATGTTTTATAATTATTTTTTTATTGATTAGGATTGTGACCACCCTCTCTATGTTTGTCTTTTAATAATCAATAATTCTGATTTGTGACGGGCCACCCGTCGTAAGCATGAGGCGGGTCAAGCCCCTTCACAAAGAGAAAGTGAGTGTATGAGGGTGGGTAGGGGGCTCTATTTGCCCTCACTTGCCTCTCCCCCCTCCCGTGCTCTTTCTGAGCGGGGTTTGACCCGTCTTAAGTTTGCGAAGGGTCACCCCGTCACAACCAGAATTTGTATTTAATAATTGTAAGAGTATGGGGTATATAATTCTATGAATATTATAGAGATGTTGAAAATTGAAGCTTTGCAATGAGTTTAGAATGGTACTTTTGAAAAGTTTGTAAATTCCCGGGTAACATGAGTAATATGGTAATTAATGATTATATATATTTGTGCAAGGTGATTTTATGCATATATAATTAAAACATTTTTTTTTTCAACTTAGCTAGATGTTTATATAAACAAGGAAATGCCTACGTTTGTGCAGTTTTACATATTTCATAGGAAAATGGCGTGGCAAAAGATTTATAATGTAATACTTCGTAGAAAAGATTTTGAGACCTACATATATGCTTTAGTTAAGATAAAATTAGGAGTAAAACTACATTGATCTCATGATAAGAAATTTTAGAATAGTACTCCGTATCTTAAGCTCAGACGTGCATGGTATGTTGGTATTATAATAGGCTAAAGATAGAGGGAAACATTTTTATTATGAGTTTGAGAATGGATCATGAATTTTTAAAACCCAATATACGACTTTTGGACGATCATTTATGAGTATAAAAGTGGATCTCATAGAAAACTTTGTAAATTCATGAATATAAAACTAGTTTAAAATCGAAAGTATTTTAGAAATTTTTTAGTATCTGTGTATTTCAAATCAATATTTTAATCCGAATTTATGTTCCATCGTTAATAATTTGAGTATATTTCATGATTTTCACAATTCATATAAAACGGTTGTATAACGTGTAATACTGTTATTTGATAGTTAGCGTTATGGTTAAGCATGTTTTATGACTATACTCTGTATTTTATTACTGGGGACTTTAACACTCAGTAATCATTTTGTTTACGTCGAGAGCTTAGAAAACAGAGAATATAATGAGTTAGTGACACCTCATTGGATGGTTGATGGCAAATCCACCAGACTAAACACCAGTCAATCAGACTCGTTAATCTATGTGTTAAGTGTCAACACTAGCTTAAATTACCTTAATTTTATCAAATTAACAACAGCAACACAGATGTTGACTTGATGCTTTTAAGAACCCTGCCTTTTTGGAATCCTTTTTGTTTGTGCTTTTACATTGCTAATTTATTTCTCTAATTCTCGTTTAAGAAGGGCAATTTTCGTCTTAGGCTTAAAATGAATAATACCTGTCTTAAGCAAGATTTATTAATTTATTTTGTGCAAAGCTTGTAGTCTTTCGTCTTAAATTTAAAACGGATAATACCCGTCTCAAACAATACTTATTGGTTTGTTTTGTGCAAATCTTTTAGTCTTTGTATATTTTGTTAAATTTACTAATTAAAAAATTGGGATTACAATTCACATTAGTATCTCAGAGGAGATTGGTACCTTTATCATTTTGAAAAGGATTATTTTGGTTTTAATAGGTCGATTTTGCATGATTTTATCAAGATTATGGATTTTGTTCAAAAGTTGAAGCGGCTAATTTGATTTAGGATTATGTCATTTCAGGCTTTATATTATTTTAAATTTAACTTGGTCATGTCGTTTCACCACATTACTGTCATGTTTTGAACATTCTTAAAATTTTCAAGGATTTTAATTAGGTTTAGATGAGATAAATGAATCACTTTAACTCTCTCCCGTTTATTTCCCTCTATCATTATTTGTTATGCGAACAAGAAATTTTAAATCTCTGCTCTCCCCCTTCCAAATCCCTTCATTCAAACATACCCTATAAATTATATGACACTCATAAATGAGTATTTGTGCTTGAGTTGGTCTCTTGAAACCCTTTTATCTATATATTGGAATTATTAAGTAAAATTAAAAACGAATGATCATGATCTATGTAAGTGATGTAACTTGAAAAGTAATGCATAGTTATCTACTAACTTGTTCTATAAAACAGTGTGGAGGGTGTTTTGGAATGAATCATTCCGTTGTTGGCTGTGGTATATTAGGATAACTTGTTCTATAAAACATTGTGGGGTGTTTTGGATTGAATCATTTTGTTGTTTAGGTGTGGTATATTAGGATGAAATTATATATCTAATGGATTCCAATTTCACCACAACCGTTGAAATCTAATATCTACCCTCATTTCTATGATTTAAACTCTCTTCCTCACAAAGTTATAGTAAACCAAATAACTTAAGAATGGATTTAGAAATTTACAACTCCCTCTCATCCACACCAAAGGTAACATTGGGCTTTTCACACTTGTCGAGGCGCGTTTTGCAACGTGAATATCTTTAGTTACACATTATTAAAAATTATAATAATTTGATATTATTATAGCATTCATGATGATGAATCAAACAAGATCTCGCATGACTATATTTTCTCTTATATATAAGGAATAATACCAAAGATTCTCCACACTCATGAATAGTGCAAAAAGCCTAATGTTACCTTTGGTCTGGATGGGAGGGAGTACTAAACTCCATTTCATTTTATTCTATATTTTGAACAAAACGATCTCTTAATATCTAAGACTAACCTACATCGGAAACAACTATTTGTGTTTGTGTTTGTGTTTGTGTACATGTTTGGGTCTAGAGAATGTCATAAAAATAAGAAAGGGTACCCTAAAAGATTTGGCCAAATGACGGATTTACCCCTGCACTACTAATGGGGCGAACAAGAGAAGATGCACCAACTTCCTTGAAGAGAGAGAGGGGGGCCCACACGGTATGGTGTATTACAAGAGGTCAGGGTCAAAACACCAAAAGAAAAGGAGTACAGTAGTACAGTCCAATAGAAGGGGCTGTGGTACCCTTTGAGAGTACGAAAGGGACACACGGCAGAGATCTATTGGGTCAGATAGTGGTTACTTTCTATTATTTTATTTATTATATTAGTCCTTAATCTTATGACCCAATCATTCGTAGTGTCCTCGTCGGAGCCACTTCTCTTAGTATTGATGCCCTAATTCCATTCTATTTCATAAGTCATGACCTTAAGTATCTACCGTTCCTATCCACACCCAAGTATGTGATAATGAGACGAGTCAACTCGCTGACAATTTGCCATGAACACAAGCTGAATAAGGTCACTCTTGTATCTGTTTTTGCTCGTTTTGACCATTAATCTATCTCTTTTTGAGGCAATAAAAATCTAATTGAACTAAAAAAATGAAGGAAAGTGATGAAGATTGAAGATAGAATATACACTAGGAAAGATAGTGTAATAATCCCTTCATTAAGGAAATAATAGTTACCCATCTCTATTTTTCAAGTAATTATTACCTCCCTCACATCCTCTTTTCACCTTCTGCAACAACCACTGACCATCAATCTCCGCCCATTTCTTCTTATTTTTGCTTCCATTACTCCCGTAATAATTACCCTTATTTTAGCTTCTTATTTTTTTTTTATAAAAGTTGGAAAAAAAAAATATAATTAACATAGAAAAAGTAATACGGAGTATAAAAGGATCTACTCTATTGTGGAAAAAATAAATGGGAAGAGGAAAGAAAAATAAAAGATGGGGAAATGATGAGGATACATGTAATGAAAAATGAGGTGGATGAAATCATCCCCGTTATTATGGATGATCTAAGATGGAATATGAAAATAGGTTAACCATTATGTTAAGACCCGTCGATAATTGAAGTTATTAATCGATTAGAGTCTTCAACTTCTAGTAATATGAATTGATACGCGTACACAGACATATGGGACGACCTCAACATCTCCTTAAACAAACTTGTAACTTTATGTTTTACTTGTCCTAAAGTTGGGCTGCATATATTTTCCAAATGTTATAGAAAAGCAACTTTAACCCATTTTATTATTGGCTTAGAAATAATAGCATTATTAAATAAAAATGGTTGCTTTCTCACCCAATTTGATGACACCTTGGCATAATCCATTGTCACTCGACACGTCTAGTAGAGTTAGCCCATGAGTTCGCCCCCACAGTCCTTAGTTCCAACCTACCTTTTCCAACCACGAACGGACCCATTCCTCTTTCTTTTAACATTGACATTGTCTTAATTTGTCTCCCTACTCCACTTGTTTTGCGGTACTAATCGCGATTAATGTTAAATCGTATTGTACTTTAAATAATAAATATAAATTAATTTCTTGGTTAAGCATTTTAAAATAGATATTATAGATGATAAATCTTAGTTTCAAATCCATGTTAGCTGATTATAGGTAAAAACTATTGATTCATTCTAAGAATATTAGAGTATTTAAATCAATGCATTATCCTAAGAGGATTGTTATGGACTTTCTCCTTTCTACCTTCTATCCAACTTTCTCCATTCACCATCTCACAACTAGTTAAAAATATTTATTGTGTGGGGTCAGAAGACTAGTGGATCAAGCAAAATAAAGGGTATTTTAATCGGTTGTTAGAGAAAGAGGTAGAAGAGAAGGTTGGAAAGAGAAGGTGGATAGTAATTTTTTTTATCTTTCGATACATCTCAAAATGTTTGACTTTACATTGGTTAGCCCATGTATTTTTTTTAATGGCATGATGTCTTATAGAGTGTAAAATCAATAGAAACCTTATAATTTGCATTTTGTAACTAAACAAAAAAATTTGGTATTTATCATCTGCTGGCGTAAGAGAACATTTCATTATTTTTATTTTTTTTATCAAATAAGCCAACTTCTTAGTTTTAACCATTAAACTAAAAACATTTTCAGTAAATTACTACTTTTGTAGAGACACTACCAAAAACACTCTATGTTCACTTATCACTATCACCCTCCAAGTAAATGTAACGAAAATGACACATCTACTTCTTCCCCATTTTACTCCGTTTTGAATACTAGAAGTAAATATAGAAATGCAATAAGTCTGACTGAATAAGTCCGTTTTGAAGACAAGTTAAATGTGATCTATTTAAGGCGAAATATAATCAGCACTCTTTTCTAAATTATATCAGGTTGTTTGTCATATGGTTACATTTGTCGTTAAAATAATGACATTTGACCTGTCTTTTATAAGAGACAAATTGGTTAGTCTTTAATGAGTTTTGCATTTGCTTTTTTTTTCAAGGGTGAGAAAAGAAAGTAAAGGTAAATTATTGACCGAAACGAGATGAATACAATTGAGCGAGTAAAATATTGAAGGTCATTTTAAGTTCACAAATTCTTATTTCAGAAGGCCATTTTCGTCTGAAAAATAAGACGGGATTATGTTGCCACTTTTTGATAAAATGTAACCACAGCTTATATCAAGTTGTTTTTAATAGTGGTTACATCTAACTGTAAAGTGGTTACAAAATCCCGTATTATTGCTTCAGATCAAAATGGGCCGTCTGAAGCAAGACCAACTGTTTTAAGTTAGCCGCTCCACTTAGCGTCCTCCCACAATTTCCATGACTCACATGGGCACTACTAGTCTCTTTGTCAGGTTGGAGAAGGATTAAAGTAATGGAGTAGCCAGCTTGCTAACCAACACACAATTGGGACCCACTTTCCATTTATAGCTAAACATAGATAATCAAGTATTTACCAGTTTTAGACTTGGACCGTTCAACAGGCGCCACGTTGCATCTCTTAGAGATTAGGACACTAATCATGGTCTTAACTCTTAACCTATTATTATAATGTGCAAATTGTGATTAATTATGATGGGAGCCTTTTCTTTGTTGCTAAACCAGTCTTTTTATCTTTTTTTTAAATGTATAATGTCCGTTGAGTACTTTAGCTTCGATTAGAGTTGGATAGGATCACTAGGAAGGTCAAATTCTTCCTTATTAGTTTTAGCTCTGTTGCATTCATATGGCTCGAATTCTAGATCTCTCATTAAGCTAAAACCACCTCTTAACTCTTGATGTATGTGGTCGTGAGTACCTTATTGAGTTGACAATTTCTTAACAACTGGCTGTTTTAAGTAGACACGAGAAAAAAGGGCGGGTCGGCCCGGCTAACGTGTAATTTGGGGCCAGCCCGTGGCCAGGCCTGGTTCAGCCCGCTTCCCCCTGCCGGGTCGGTTCAAATTTGCAAGCCTGGTCCGCCCAGGCCCGCCCAATATAGGAAAAAAACTACACAGTCCAGCCAGCCTGACCCGACTCTCTCCCCTATCGGCCCGGGCCCCCTTGCACGGGCCTGGCCCGTCCCGAACAGGCCAGTCCAGGTGAGCCCTATCCGTCCTAGAACCCGGGCCGGGTAAGTCCAGGTGACCCCGGTCCGTCCGGAAGTAACCATGTCTAGTTTTAAGGACAATTTTAAAACCTTTGTTTACCTAGTCTATACCTAAGATTGTTGTACAAAGCATAAATTGTTACTTCTTTTCCGACCACAACGATCTTCCAATTTCAAATAAAATATTACTTACATGTATTGTATAAGTGAGATCATTATAGTATGGAGGGAGTATATGAGTTACTCTGTATGAGTTACCGTAAAATTATTACCTTGTTGAGTCGACAGTTTCCTGATCGAGTTTAGGTATTAAGGGCCATTTTAAACCTCATTTTACTTGGTCTATACCTGTAATGCCATACATTTAACAATAATTTGTTGAATACATACGATAATTCTCAGTCTCTAATGTGGATATTTAAAATATCTATCCCTTTAACCCAAGCTTAATAAAGTAACATACTATAAAGTATGTATCATGCATGAACACATCGCATTAGTGATTGGTACGGCTGATACGAGACTGGACAACTAATCCAACTGTGTAATTAACGGTCTATCCCCCTTTGTTCCTATCCAATAATGCAACCATCCAAACATACGCGCTAATGAGTACGGACTGTTTTATACAACAATAATTCTCATTCAAGAGGGACATATCCGTCCTAAATGTAAACGGGTCGGGTTATCTCTCACAAAATAAGTAAAAGTGAGAAATCAAGTGGTTGTAAGTTGTAACTTGCCCTTCCACTTGTCTCTTTGTGAGAGACAATCCAATCCGTTTTCATTGAATAAGGATATATCCGTCTTCAATGAGACATGATGTATATACAATAAATATTTTGGTTTAAGGCGATGTTATCCGTCTCTAAGTAGGTTAATAATTGTAGATGAGACAAAAGAAGAATTTATAGGAATTAACAAAAAAATTATCTAATATATTCAAATGAGGGCATATTTGACTTGTTTTTATCTCAAGACGAATGTTATCATCCTAAAAGGACGTATTATTTATACGAATATTCTGTAAAATGGATTTATTACAAATGTTTTTATCTTTACACGGATGCTATCATCGTGAATTTATGACTGTTAATTTTTTTTTTGGCAGCAGTAATGGCTGTTAATTAAAGTTAAATGTTTGTTACAAAAAAAAAAGACCTGTTATACAACTTCCTTGTGTAAGGCAAGAATTTCTACATGAGTAGAGTATAATATGGAGCATATGATATAAATAAGTAATAATGCATGCATTGATCCAAAATTTTATCATCCGTTAATGATTCTTCATTAAATAAAATCAAGTTTATATAGTAATTTTTTCTTTTCCATTCCCTCCCTAAGTTTATAAATTTCACCCTTCTTGCTTTGATATTTTCTTTATAATGATGTATTTATATTTTATTGTTTATATTTATAATTGGGTAATGCCTTCTAAGATGGGTATAATAAAATTAAAACCGATCAAAAACATCCCATTTAGATAGATGAGACAAAATAATTTTGCTATTTTTTAGGTATTTTGCTTTCATCCTAATTATCCTATTGAACTCGTTTAAAAAATAAAATAAACATCCCTAACTTAAACAAAGAGGTGATTCATAACTTATAATTCACCCTAGTATATATATCAATTACATTGATTGAAATATAGATCATGTGTCAACTTGTCCAATGCCTCATTGATGAAAAACATTAAACTACAATATATTATGTATAACTTTAAAATTATGTTAAACCAATAAATTAAGCAGATAACCTTATATTATACTATTTCATGTTCACTCATTTTCTTCCTCTTTCATTTTTGTATTACTTGTACAATAAAGATAAGGGAAGAATTAGTGAATAAGAATGAGTATATAGTGTAATATTTAAATTGAAAATAAGATGTAGAAAATCATTGAAATGATTTTTGGGTTGTGTTGCATGAAGACAAAGTCCGATATATGAGCAAAGATCCTTTTGGTTGTGTAACAAGTAACATGTTGATCATTTACTCAACATTTCTTATGAAATTAATGTCGTATAAATATATGCCCATACTTCATCTCTACTGCCTGCATTCCACTTACTTAATACATCTCATTGGTTCTCTCATCAATAAATCACCTGTTGTGGATCGAATTGGGGTCGTCTACCCATCAAGCTAAGAAGTCGACTTATTTTTTTGTTGCGTTCTTTAATTTTGTTGTAGTATTAGTGGTACCTACTTTAGCCCCCGTTGCTTTCACTTACGGGTGCGCTTATTAAGAATGATAAGTCTTGCTGAAGATGAGTACGTAATACCTCGTTACAAACTGAAAACGGAGTAAATGTCACTCATTTAATATGAAATGTAACTAGAATAATTTTTAAGCTATAATAGTTTATTAGGACATGCAAAATTGCAAATGGTCATAATTGTCGTTAAATGGCGACATTTAGCCCATCTTCATCTTGTGATGAACGTGCATGTTTTCAATGAGAATTGGTGTATTAAGTAATAAGTCTTGCTGAAGACGTTATGACAAATTTTCCAACATTTTACTGGCTATGTCAGGGGGACTTCACCTAATTGGGGACTTAACACGTCTTCACCTAATTAGTCGTCATGTGTCCGACACTGTGTCGGGACTGACACTCGTCAAACACACGCCTAAAAGTATCAATATCTATAAATGAGAAATGAGAGGTCGAAAGACTTAAAATGATTGATTAGAAAATGAGTTATGGTGGAGAAATGAGAATGAGTTATAGTCAAAGTCCAAACTTATCTTTAATTATTTAAATTTAATATCACATACATTTACAAAAATAAAATCGTACATTATTTATACCTATAAAATATATACATTTTATTAAATTTAAATAATGTGTTCCATGTCCTAAATTTCACTTATCTGTATCGTGTTCGTGCCACGTATCCGTGTCGTGTCTGTATTCGTGCCCGTATCCATTTTGGTGCTACCTAAATGCTCTGCTAAGGTGAAATAAAACGTGAATTAAATTCCATTATTTGTCAACAAATACTCCATCCATTCAATTACACTCTACCATAATGGTTTTTGCACATATATTAAGGAATCAATTAAACAACTAATATAAGTACAAAAGGGAGGTGTAAGATGCTTTATTAAATTTGTATATGTGGTGATATGAGTGGGGTTTGAGTGACATTATATGTAAATAAGATGTTTTGATTAGGATAAAGTGGTAATTTTACCTCTTTTTTTAGGAAAGTGGTAAAGTGAAGTTGAATCGATGAAGAAAGAAATACTTCCTCCCTTCAACTCCACTCTACCACTTTCATTTTTGCACACTATTCATGAGTCGGCATCTAATTGCAATTTTCTCTCAATATATAAGTGAAAATATATTCATGTGTGATCTTGTTTGATTCGTCTTTCGAGTAAATTATTAATATCCAACTTTTATAATTTTTGCAAACACGTAGCTAACGATATTTACTGCGTAAAACACGTTTCGGCAAACGTGAAAAAATAATTTGGTAGAGTGGAGTTGAATGGAGTAAGTATGATAGAGTAAAAGTTGAAGGGAGGAAGTATTCAATTGAGACGTATACATTTTGCCTATGGCTATGTAGTATCAGTAGGTTTCCCTTGTGACGGGTCGGACCTTACGACGGGTTTTTCCTCTAACAAAATGGGTAGAGGGAACATGTGGGGCACCCCCCATGTGCTTCCCCTTTTCCCTTAAATGGGTCATTTGTGAGGGGAAGTGGTACCCGTCGCAAGCTTGTGACGGATACTGCCCGTCACAAACAAGAGTTTGTGATGTAGTATTGTATGTACGTACAAGTGGGTCTACCTAATGTCGTAGTTACGCACGTTTACTTCTACAGTTCTACTAGTACTTACTACTACCTTGTCAATTTCTCATCTATCATCCCATTCTTTTTCTTGGTGTCGATATATATTTCTCATGCACAACTTTTTCAAACTCAAATCTATATTAAACCATTAACATTTTCTATAAGACGAAAACTTTTAAAAAATACTCACCGTAAGTCATCGTACTTTCTAACCAACATCTTGTGCAAGTGGCAAAAAAACAAAAGAACGAAAAAATTAAATATAAGTCTAATTCCAGTGAATATGAATTGATTTGTACAAAAATATGTTTTAATATAGGGTTATTTTGATAAAAATTTAAGAGAGTTATTTAAAAAAAACATTATATAAGGGAGTTATTTGTAAGGAATAAATTTCATGGTATCCCTGAAGTTGCATTTTTCCCCTAATGCCCTTACTTTTATGAAAAGTTTAACTGCACATATATATTCGCCATGATTTCGTAAAGCCGCGATTCATGATCTAAAACTGGAGATCTCGGAAACAAATCATTTTGAAAAAAAACTTCATATGTCGTAATTTTGTGATCGCTAATAAAATCCAAGCAAAGTTACTTGAATTAATAAACTTTGACAAGTCGTAATTTTGTTCTAAGATGACAATAAAACACAATTTTTTTTCATCTTGTAGATCTCGTAAAGACGATCCACTTAGGAAAAGAATTCGCGGCTCTTCAATCTCATAATTAAGAAATATGACCAGATAAACATTGTTTTTTTTTAAACAAAAATATGGTATCTGGGCAAAAAGTTCAAACCTCAGGAATCCGCGGGAATGATCTCTATTTGTAATTTTCTCTAATTTACTACTTACTCAGTCTCTGTTATTTGTTATTTTTTTCCTTTTTTGGGTGTATGAGTCATTTGTTGTCCATTTTATATTAGAAAAATTTTGTATGAGTAATATGACTCTCCGTTATCTACTTGTCATCCACTAAAAATAAAACAATAAATGATTCTCTACTCTTTCTTTAATCTTTATACTAAACTGGATGGAGAAAATATACTCCGTATATGTTAAGTTTATTTGTTGTACTCCGTATTACTTAATTTAGAAATACTTTTTAGTCGAACACATTTCCATATTGGGGAAGAATAGCGTGAGACATTTGGGCACGTCTCATGACAAACCCATGAGACATGTTGTATGACCTTTGGCAAATGTCTGATTTATTGTCTCTTACTAAATTATTGAACCTTTAAATTGCTTGTTTATTCCTTCAAAATTTGGTAGTGGTGCTTAAAACAAATTGCGCCAGTTGTTACAATTCTTTGTACAATGTACGTACATCAATTATTCTCATAAAATATTGAACACCTGTGATTTTGTTATATATTGTTGCTTACACCTTTAGGGTTGGTTGCCTCTCAATTTTGTAATGTTGACTCTACTTTTGTGCTTTGTAATGTTAAAGAAAGGTCCGGTGTATGTAAGTCCATCGTGGTACGTCAAAAGTGTAAGAAATAAAGAACTTTGCACCCTATTGTATTGGCCGGTTGTCTATGGTGCACTACGTACCGTGCCACCTATCGAACATCGACGGTTGTCCGTTCTACGATAAGAAAACTGTATAACAGTAAGATTAACGGTTTTCTAACATGAGTGAGGTTGGGTGAGAGTAGAGGAGGGCACGTGCCCTCACGTGACCTAAAATGTTCAGTTATATGTACCATTTAACTCCCTTTGTATGTTATGTACCGATAATAGTGTCGTGATGTGTGCATGAGACGTTTAGCCTGTAGCCCCGGGTTTGATTTCCGCAGGCAACTTTATTTTGCTTTTTGGTCGTTCCTAGCTTTAAAAATATGGGACTTTTTTTATTGTGCCATCCCAAACCAGAATCTTTATGTCCGCCATTGTTTTCAAATGTGTAACCTATGGAACACATTAATAACCTAAGGTCCCGTTCTTTTTGGTTGAATTTTGCTGAAGTTTTCTGAACTGAACTTATAGGAGCTGAATCGAACTTATATGAGCTGAACTGAACTGAACTGAACTTATAGAAGTTGAATTGAACTTATAGGAGCTGAATTGAACTAAACTGAACTTATAGGAGCTGAACTTTTCTGAATTTAAATTTACTTAATTGAATAGAACTTATAGAATCTAAACTTTAGTATTAGTATTAGTATTATTAGCATTAGTATTAGTATTACCTTTACTATATATTATTATTACTATTAGCATTACTATTACTATTACTATTACTATTATCATTATCATCTTTTGGAAAGGATTGTCATACAAAAAAAAATATACTCTAAAACATACAGTAAGATATTAACAGTATTCCGATTTATATACATTGGTTTGTTCATATAGATTACTACGTTTACATTACAATAAAAAAAATATCACATATTACATCGTTTTCTAACCATCAATTTCCATATCATCATCTTCCTCATCACTTTCTTCTTCATCTTCACTATCACTCGAAATAACGAATCCATTGCCTCGCCTAATATTTTTTTACTATCTTGTTTCATACCTTAAACACGGCCTTTTTCCGCTTCTCATCAAACATGCCCGAATCTATTGTTCCTTGAATATTCATGTCATGTTGTGTAATAGGTATTCCAAGACAATAATAGACATTTGATCTGATACTTTTGTGACATTTGGGGCATATTTTTTAACACCTTCCACCTTTTTTTTTCAATTGACCAAATGCCATTCCAGTAATTATTGTCAAATGTTTTTATATCGATTTTCATAGATAATATATTGTGTATAACTTTTCCGAACTTAATTTGTAAGAATTGAACTTTTCTTAACTGAACTTATAAGAGCTGAACTGAACTGAACTGAACTGAACTTATATGAGCTGAACTGAACTTATAGGAGCTGAACTGAACTTAACTGAACTTGTAGGAGATGAACTGAACTTAAAGGGAGTGACTTTAAGTCTAAAAGAATATGGCCTAAATGTGAAAATTTTCATAACAGATTCTCATGAGATATTCATGTATTAGCATCGACTTATATCAAATATCCAATTATAATGGTATTTTTGAAAGATCGATGTATGTATATTATTACTATTAAAAATTAGGTATCTGGACGCGGGATGTCGTTAGTGTCGTATCATGTCATGCTGAGCCAAAAAAATTTGGGGGTTGTTTGGTAAACAACAGAGTTGTGAAATTTCAGCATATTCAAGGCTTCTTATATGTTTGACTCACCAATCTACTAAGGGGTCATTTGGTTCAAAGTATTGAATTGAATTGTGATACCATAGAGGTATGGAGTTAGACCTTATACTTGGTCATAAATGTTTGGTTCGATCCTGAAACGGATAGAATAGTAGTAATATGGTGGAATGAAGTTAGAACTTGGGTGTATTGTATACATGGGTATGGAATTCCAAAAGCTTGTGATGGAGTTAGAATCCATTAGGTATCTAACTTTATTCCAAAGCCTTCAACCAAACACTAAAATAAAGAAAATTGCCGTACACTAACACACAACAACACACAACATCCCTTTATTAGAAAATTGCCATCTTAATTGCAATTTTCCAACAGTAGTTATGTTACTTTTTTGTCACCTAATTGCAATATCCCTTTATTAGAAAATTGCCACCTTAATAAAGAAAAATAACAATCCAATGTAAAATCGACAACGGAAATTTCCTTCTCGAACAACATCCTTTGTTTAATGTGGCAACAAACTCTACCTTAATACGCTGTTTACTAACAACATAGTACGGACTACATTGTTAACACTAAAATATGTAATCCTCTAGGATAACAATTAGTCTCATTAAAGACGGGTATTATCCGTAACAAGCTGAAAACGGATAGTGGAAGTGGGAGGAATCCGAGGATAAGTAGGGTGCTCCATTTGCCCTCCACTTGTCCTCCACTTGCCCTTTCATTTGAGGAGTACTGTCCATCTTCAACTCGTAACGGATAATGTTCGTCTTCAATGAGAATTTGTGCTAAGATAATTACAGTTAAATTACAGATATTTATTAAAGTACTCCAAACAACATGGAAGTTAATGTTCTTTTTGTGGCGACTTTTAAAGTCAACAAACTTAATTATTGTACTTTAAGAACTTTTAATGATGTTTTTGCTGTACATTAACATTAATTATACTAGTTAATTATGGAGTAGTAGTTAATTAATCATTTCATTGTTAATGATAATCCCACGCTGTGAAAATCACGTGTCGATTGACACGTGTAATGGTATATTAAGTGAGTAAGTGCTTGTAAACTTGCCAACGTACACATTGAATAATTGGAGAGCTTTGAAATTGAATTTTCATTGAATACAGACCGTATTCGTCGCATGCTGAACACGAATATATCACTCCTACAATATGTAAATGGAGGTTAAATTGAGCCCCCTCACTTGCATATTGTAAGAGGAGTACTATCTGACCTTAACTTTTGACATATAATCCCCGTCTTTAGTGAGACGAGCCGTCAAATATCATTTCAGTAGAGAATTTAAAACAAACTTTGTTTCTTTCTATGTATTATGCTACTATCCTATACAGACTATTTAATTATCTTAAATTTAAAACGGATACACTTATTTTAAACAATTTTCTAGAGTTGTACTTCCTATGTGTTAATTGTGAGAATTCGAAGGTTTTGTCATAAGCTAAGATTCTGTTATTTTATACTCAATGAATTTCTCTAAACTAAACTTATTCAAGTAATTCGTATGGTTTTTTTTATTCAAATAAGCGCACTAAGTCGTGCGAGTGAGAATCGACTGAAAAATACATATGAAGGAAAGTTAACTGAAATAGTAAACTTATTTATTTCCACAAGGTATATATTCTAACTTATTTAACCAAATTAGCTTATTGACCAACATTTCAATTAGTTCTTTTCTTCTTGTTAGCTACTCCGTATTATGTAGTATTTCATTTAGCAATAGTTAATTTAATTAAGGTAGCTAAAATGTGAAAAATTATCTTTTTTTACGATTTATCTATCTTTCTCTATATTCAATTATTTTTTCAATTATTAATTTTATTAGACTGTCATGTCCTAAAAGCCCGTCATTTAACTAGGTCCGGGTATGGGCCAACCTTATAGCTCAACTTTTGGCCTGGCCCGACCCATTTAAGTAAAACAAAATTGTAATTAAGAATCAAACTTTAGAGTATCATTTACAATCTAAGGTTAATTTTTTTTCTAATATTATTCTCTATGTCCCCAAATTCTCATGTCCCAACCAATTGTTTGTATACTTCATCTTGATTTGAGGGTAATATTTGATAATATTTTAATATTTTTCCCAAAAAAAAGGGTCAAATATTATTGACATGGCCCTAGACTTACCAAAGAGGCAGTGACTAGTGGCATTGGAATCAATACTTGTATTTTAAATAATGTTATTTTTAGTATATATTGTTATTATAAGCCTGAAAATGAAGCCAAAAACAGGTTGGCTAAGGTATGCCATCTCTCTTTCTACAAATGGAAAGATTCACTGATTTATTCAATTTTTTTACTCATTTCATTTCTTTGATTCATATTATAAAAGAAAGTTGTGCCAGCACTTTTTGTTTCCTAGCCCAAAAAATTGTGAGATCCGGAAGTTAGGCCACGTTCTTTTGAATTAAAATTATTTGAACTGAATTGAACTGATAATAACAATAATAATTCTGATAACTAGACTAAATGGAATTTATTTGAATTGAGTTGATCGGAACTAAATTGATATAATGGATCTAAGCTGGCCTGAAATAACGGATCTAAACTGAACTTTATAAGAACTGAAATCAAATTCAAAAGAACAAAGCCTTACTTGATTGTATGTATATTCGATGTCTAACTTTAAAAAGTGCTGAAAACTACTTGTATGCTATTAGCTTAGTAAATTATACGACTACTCGAGAGCTTTTATTTAGTAGCTCAAAAATTAGATTGACCTCCATTATTAGTAATTCGGGAGTGATGATAAAAATATATATATTTTTTCATGTTATTATTATCGGCTTATCTAACATGTTGAGAATATTTCATTAGTTATGGTAAATATGAGCTTGAAAATCGATTTTTCATGATTTATTCTCAGCATTATTTCTCTAATTAGCTTATAAGAACACATGTTAGAAAAACCGTATTATTATTATTACACCTTTATACGGATCATATGCTCATATTGAAGAATTGCTTGTATGTTTGGACTGGCTAATAATGGGCCTTAAATACTGCAGTACATATACAAAATGCTATTGGCATATTGGTCCAACCCCTCTTGTCCAGTTTCACAATATTGGGCCTGAGCTGCTTCTAAGTAGCACGAACACTTCTACTAATTAGCAGTCCCGTGTCGGATATTGTGTCGAACACACGGATACACGGACACCTATAAAAGAGGAATGAGAGATCGAAAGACTAAAAAAGATTGATTAGAAGAGAGTTTGGGTGAGAAATGCTAATGAATTATAGTAAAAGTCAAAATTTACCTTTATTTACATTTAATATCAAATACTAATACAAAATAAAATCGTACGCTATTTATAACTATAAAAAATATATTTTATTAAATTTAAATCACGTGTCCCGTGTCTTAAATTTCACAATATGTCGTATCACGTGTCCGTGTCCGTTTTGGTGATACCTAGTTGAGCAGTGGTAGCGGATTTAGGTGGGCTAGTAGGAGACCAGGGGTGCTCGTTCCCGTTGAACAATGAAAAATATGAAAATTTTTGAAAAAAAATTCTTATGGCATGACTTTGTTCACCCTGCTGGGTTTTATGACATTACTTTGTTCACCCTGCTGGGTTTTTTATGGCATTACTTTTCTTTTGAAATATATGTTTCTTTAATTTATTTTTATCTATCTAAAACGCTTTACGAGAAATTATCGCATCTAGTCTTCTTTAGATAAAGGTATCCACCTTGCTTTTAAAAACGGGTAAATTATGATCCCACGTTGTTACATAGGACAAATTTTTGTGTTTGTTTTCCTATTCATTTTGCTTTTATCTTATTCATCCACATGATGGCATATTAATGATGTTGCGTACAAAATTACTAACCGTAGTACTAATTTATACTTTTTATAGGGTTGGCCGTACACAACCAAGTATGTAATTCATTATCTATATAATGTAGGAGTATAATATAACGCTAACAAATATAATATGCTCACGCCATTGCATGAAAGGGAACGTATTTTAATTAATTAATTGCTCGATTTTCCGGTAAGTTGTTGCACTAGGCCCTTAAACTCTTCCGGTCTAACCTTTATAACTTTCGGAGCTGTGAAGTATAGAATCACCGGATCTGTGTTTGTGTCACCTTTTGATTGAGAATCATGCGATCTCTTCCTTATTTTTGTTGAATCCTTTCTTTCTTCTCCGCCATCATTATTGCTGCTCATCATTCCAATGCTCAACCAAAATAAATCTCGTAAGATAAATAACTCGATAAATTTACGTAAACAATTAGTTGAACACGATCACAATATAATGTATGTTTGTATGTTTGTAGTAAAGTTTAGGAATTTTGATTGATATTTATATATTGCATGCATGGAAGAGGTACGAATGAATATACGATATTGACAAGAGTGATTACTAAACCAAGAATATTATGTAGTTAAGTCAACCAATGTTAAAATAATATTATATTATATATTTTTTGTTAGCTAAAAAATGGCAACCCAATAATATCTGAGTACGACTTCTTGAATGTTCGAATCAAATTGTCAAACCAAATAAAAATAAATCACCGTAAAAAATCCGGTGTACGTATAAATGTATAATTAGAGGTAAGAGTACGTAAGTAGACCAAGTAGTATTCACCTCCATACCATTTTGCCGACTTGGTTTGACTTTCAGATTCTATACCTCGCAAACTTAAAACGGGTCAAACTCTCATCATAAAGAGAAGCGTGGGGTTTTATTTGCCTCCTGTTTGCCCCTCCCACCTACTAGCTCTTTATGAGGGAGTTAATTTGACTCGTCTTAAGCTTGCGACTGATCGCACTGTTGCAAGTGAGACTTGTTGTACTCTTTTTTATTTTCTATTAAATTATGCTTTGATTTTAAAAAGTTGTTACTCCAAATATGACTAAATAGTTACGGATTATAATAATACATGATCAATTAAAACGTATAACAAAACATTACCGTAACATGTATAGTATACGATACTCTGTGTATAACAAATTATAACATGTACCATGGAATATTATACGTCTAAGAAAAAATTACTGTAATATTAGCATTAACTTGAACCCCACAAAAAAATATAAGCGTTAACAGTGTAATCGTTGTACGCTATATAAGAAATTTAAGTACTCTAGTAAAGTCGATATTACGTAGATTTTCATCAAGATTTTGTTTCTTTTTTTATTTTACCAGAAATGCGAATAAAAACCATTCACCTCTCCCACACATTCAAATTTCAAATATTTTAGATAAAACTATTGTACACGTTGAATATAAAAGACAGAAGTATATACGATCTACCTATTAATCTATTACTTCCTCCATCCCGTTCAATTGTTGTTCTATCATCTTTTAGGATGTATCAGTAAATTGTTGTCTTTTTTATATCAAGAAGGTTTTCAATGAGTAATTTAATTATTAGACTATTGTCCCCTCCTTCCTTGGTCTTTGTGCCAAAATAAAAGGAAAAATTAACCGAGACGGAGGGAGTACAACGGTACGAGTACGGAGTATTATGTTGTCAAAAGCAAGGGTATTTATTAATCAAGTTCACATCTCACAAATCATAATATATGAAAATCATAGAAAATGGGCAAATGGCGTTGTAAGTCTAACTAGTCAAATATAATCACAAAAGTTTTTATTTTTTTAAATAAACACTTTTTAAATAGCTTATCTTCACATGTGTCGTTAGAAAAAAAAACTACTCATGTTAAACTTTTAATTATATTATATAGATTTATAAAAAGCTTATCCTGACACGATTTAAAGAAAAAAACTACTTAACTTGGCCTTTTTATTATATTGTATTTATATTGTATAGATTAAGTAGCTATGATCCTTCCAATTCCTTCATGAGAAAAGTCCTAAAAAACCAAGTGATTTGGATACCCTATGACTAGGGCAGAGCACGGATCGAATATCCGATCCAAGGTGCTACTTCGGATCGGATATCCAAATTAGAATTCCAAAATTTAGATATCCAATATCCAAACCAAATGTATCGGATATCCAGTGTTCGGATATCCAAAATAATCGGATCGGATACGGATATCCATCGGATATCCATATTTTGGAATTTACATTAAAATTAAGTTTAAAACACGATCATATTCATCGTTTTACACGATGATTTTCTTTAGTATTCTTACTTTAATGTTCTCGACATAAAATTTAAATACCACTTACATATTTCTCTTATAATTAAAACTTTTATAAGTTGTTTTATGAAATAACATTGTATTTTATCGAAATTATACAAGAAAATTATATTTTCGGATCGGATCGGATATCCAAATATTTTTTTTCTAATATCCAATATCCAAACCAAAACCAAAGATTTCGGATCGGATATCCGATCCAAACTTAACTTACGGATCGGGTATCCAAAAATTCGGATCGGATTCAGATCAGATATCGGATCGATTTGGATAATCGGATTTTTTGCTCAGCCCTACCTATGACCCTTCATTATCCAACTTTCATTTGAATTTGTTTGACTTTTAAGTATATTGTATAAATAGAAAATATACTCCCTCCCATCCAAACCAAAGGTTACATGGGAGGGAGCACAAGTTTTAAGAAAAATGTGAAAAAGGAAGGGTAATATTGGAATGTAAGTAGGACCACTTGAGTATTTAATGTTAGTTGGGTGGGTGGGGTAATGGCATATTGCGTAAATATATAGGGTAAATGAGGAGTAGTTGGTCTTATTTGTTACCCAAAAAGGAATGGGTAGTTTGGTTTGGATGGTCCAAATAAGGTAAGTGTAACCTTTGGTTTGGATGAGAGGAAGTATTAATTAATTAACAAATTAATTGTATAGATAGATAGATAGATAGATAGATAGGTTATTTAGTGTGTTAAGAAAAGACTTATTCTAGTAGCGGCACATAGGATTTAGAACACTAAAAATCTTACATGTGAAATGCTTAGTTTGTCTTTTTATACTCCCTCCAATTTTTCATCTTCTTCCCTCTTTCCATATTGGGCCAATTGTGGTGATGTTCTCTCTTTCCTTATTTGTGAGTAGTTGTGTGGTCCAAATTTAATTGAATGTGGGGTAGTGTGTTTTGTGTGGTCGAAATTGATTTCCTTAATCCTTGTTTCCAAAAGAAAGGGGAAGAACATGGTAAATTGGAGGGAGTATTATTTATAGATAACCAATTGACAATTTGGTTGTGGACTTACAGTGTGGTAGGCTTTAGTCGTGGGCTTCAAATAAGAAGTTAGTTTAAAGGGACATTAAAGTGTCATTTGCGAATCCATATTTCGTGCATCATTACCCAATCTACGGTTCATTATCATAATTACTAATGTCACTCAAATTATGACAAGGTGAATAGTAGAATACTTATATCATTAGCTTATATTTAAGTGGCGTTAGTAAAAACGGTAATGAATTTATCACTACCCTATATTAAATCCAAATGTCAACATCATCCCGACTTATATAATTATAAAGAATAATTAGTACATTTCTTCACTGCAAAACTATACTCAAATCAAGAAATGTCACTAAGATTTTCAATTTTATTTTAAGTCATTTTATACATTACTAAACCGCCACCACTTGTCTAACTCGAAATCTATTTCCGCTCTCAATTGCTCTCTTGTAAGCCTTCATTACATGCAGATTAAGTTACTATAAATCGATCTATAACTCTATAAAACAAGTTTATTTTTCATAACATTTTATGTAAGACCGGTTTATAAAAAAAACTAGATTTCATGCCCGTGCGATGCACGGGTCTACGTTAATGTCATTTTCGTAATATTCCTATATCAGTTAACTTATAAAAATAAACTTTTGATGTTTTAAGATTATAATAAAATATACTCCGTACGTAATTTTTTAAAAACTAATATTGATATATTGATTCAACTTATTCTATTTTAAACATATGTTACCAACCTTATCGAGACTCAAGTTATATTTGATCTATATTATGACTCGAAAAATGATTCAAAGTACCTAAGAATTAAGCTCTTTAAGACAATGTTTTTAGAAACTCAAAAGATTTTGGCTTGATCACCTCACCTTATGCTAGTTGTTCGATATGCTAATTGTTTTTCAATATGAGATATATAACATACTAAGAATTACACAAAGTATATGCAAATAATATGAAATTTTATACTATAATTATATCATTTTTTTTACCACGAATCTAATTATATTATTTTCATAACTAATACAAAATTTTAAGAGCTCTCTAAAACAATACTCTCTCCGTCTTAATCATTTGTTTGCCTTTGATTAAAATACTCCTAAAAAAAGGCAAACAAATAAATGACCGGGACGAATGGAGTATTTGAGAGACTTAAATGACTTTGGGTTCATCTCTAAGTTTCAAGGACGACTGTTATTTATAATCGCGTGATCATCCCAACTTATGATATTTCTCCGATGTGAGACAATTCTTCTATTTTTACATAGTATATTCACCACACTTACATTACTTTTCAACGTGAGACAAATAACAAATTTGGTAGTTACCATTAAAATTATTATATATGATATTTTCCTAAATTAATTTTGATGATGTAAATTTCATTAAGGTAGAAATAATAATACAAACTTTTAAAATCTCTGAAAGATAATACTTGAAAGATTCAAAACATTTTGGGTGAATATCTAAGTTGAAAGATGACTCATTTTCACTATAGTTTTTGTGAATTGAATGTAAAAAATTTGATATACAAATTATAAACACTACTTGAATATAATATAGGAAATGTATATTGAGATAAATAAAATATTTTTCACTTTATTTTTTAATGATATTTTCCTAAATTAATTTTTGATGATGTAAGTTTCACTAATGTGGATACAAATTTTTAAGAGCTCTCTAAGATAGTATTTAAGAGATTCAAAAGATTATGGGTTGATATCTAAGTTCCAATGATGAATCTTATTTATAATTATAGGATCACCCTATCTTATGATATTTTTCTGATATGGGACAATATACTATTTATACGTAATATATTTACCACGCTTGTATTATATTTCAATATGGGACAAATAACTTATTAAGTAGTACACCATCAAAATTATTACTTATATAGGATATTTTTCTAAATTTTCTAAATTAAGTTTGATTATGTAAATTTTACTATTGTGGAATTAATAATACAAAATTTTAAAGGTTCATTAAACCAATACTTAAGAGACTAAATGACTCCTATTTATAATCATGATTAGTATATATATTTTCTACAAATACATTATTTTTCAATGTGAGACTAATAACACATTAAGTAGTTTATCATCAAAATTATTATTTATGATAATTTTCTAAATTAATTTTTAATAATGTAAATTTAACTATTGTGACTATTATAATTCCATTTTGTTAAGAGCTCTCCAAAACAATAATTAAGAGACTTAAAAAATTGTAGGTTTATACCTAAGTTCAAGGATGACTCATATTTATAATCATAGTATCACCCTATGTCATAATAATTTTTCAATGTGGGATAAATTCCAATTTATAAGTAATATATTCACCACACATACATTATTCTTCAATGTGGGACTAATAATAAACTAAGTATTACACCATCTTTTTTCATATAATATTTAGTATTTCTTAACTGTTACTAAACTGTTATATTAATATTAGAATAATAAAAAAATATTTTAAATGTCATTTATTAAATTTTTAAAGTCATTTATTAACATAACAATATAAAAAAATAGTTTAAAAGCTCTTGCGATGATCATATTTATGATCACTCCACTTTATGATAATTTTTTAATGTGGTACAAATTTTGATATTTATGCGTAGTATAAATTCACAAGTCACGATACCTACATTGTTTTTTTCAATGTGTAACAAATAACATATTAAATAGTTTACCATCAAAATTATTATTTATGATACTTTTCTAAATTAATTTTTAATGATGTAAATTTCACTATTGTGAAAATTATAATACAAATTTTAAGAGTTTTGTAAGACAATATGTAAGAGGCTCAAAAAATTTTGGGTTGAAACTTTAGTTCCAAATATGATTCTGTAATCATAAGATCACCCACCTTATGATGATTTTCTGATGTGAGACAATTTTACTATGTATAGGTAATATATTCACCACAACTACATTATTTTTCAATGTAAGACAAATAATATACTAAAAATTACACCATATATGTTCAAATAATATGAATTTCTATACTTTTCAGTGTTTTTTTTCACCACGAATCTAATTATATTATCTTCATAATTTTTTTTTACAATACTTCAATTTTTTTAATAATACCTTTTAAAATTAATTTTTGATGATGTAAATTTAACAATTGTAAAGATAATAATAGACAAACTTTTTAGAGATCTCTAAAACAATACTTAAGAGATTTAAAAGATTTTAGTTTGTTATATAAGGTCCAAGAATGATTCCTATATTTAATCATAGGATCACTCACCTTATGTTAATTTTATGATGTGGAACAATCTTACTATTTATACATAGTATATTCATCACATCTACAAACTTTTAAGAGATCTTTAAGACAATATTTAAGAGATTCAAAATTTTTGGGTTGATACATAAGGTTTAAGGATGACTCCTATTTATAATCATAGGATTACCCACTTTATTATTTTTCCAATGTGGGAAAGTTCTATTATTTATATGTAATATTTTTAACACATCTACATTATTTTCCAATGTGGGACAAATAATAGTTATGAATTTAACTTTTATTTAAAGAGTTTCTAAAAAGTTGAAAAGTTGATAATATTATTAGGAAAATAATTAATTTAAAAATTTTAATCAAAATTTAAGAGTTTAACCATAACTTGGAAAGTATATGTATGAATATAATGTTGAAAAGTTATAATATTAAAATTCAATCTTTATATAATATAATATATTTTATTTAATATTTAATTAGCCTAATAAAATTATGTGTAAGGTAGTTTTATCAATAAAAAAATAAAATAGTGTTTTGAAATAGTTGGAGACTCTCTCGTTGCCTGAAAAAAGCCTTTTATATATATATACTAGATTTCATGCCCGTGCGATGCACGGGTCTACATTAATGTCATTTTTTTTAAATTTTTCTATAACAATTAATTTATATAGTTTGACCTTTTAACTTATTACGAAGTAACTTTTAATTATGTATGAAGTTTAAACCTTAACTTTTTAACTTTTCACAATATAATATTAACATGAATTAAATTTTCATTTAATTGATTATTTAGTGTTCTAATCAAGTAATCAAATTTTATCATAAGTGGTTAAAATTTATAAATTCAAATTTTTTTGGAATGATATTCTTTTATTTTATAAAATTAATCAGTATGTTTTCACTCTCCTTTAACCTTCTCACTCAATTTACCTTGCGACTTAAATAAGTGGAATACAGACCATCCACGAACATCCCTCTCCTTACTATCATCTCTTATGATTCCTTCAAATAATATTGATAAATTGATTCAATTTCTAATTTCCCTATATTTTACCAACCTTGCAATGACTCGAGTTATGTTTGATCCATATTATGACCAGAAAAATATTAACTTGACCTTCTCATTCATATCATTTAATAGGTTTATTTATGTTCTGATTTATACATTCAAAAAAAAAATGATCCAGTGTACTTAAGAATTAAGCTTTGTTGACAAAATTTAAACTATTATACTCCGTATATGATATTATTAGTAGTTAATTTTATAGGTTGTGCATGGTTGTATATTATGCTAAAAAAACAATATTTAAAAAATAGAAAATATTGTAAAATGAACTTATATATTGATTCCAAAATCTATCTACAGTAGAATTTAAATTACCTCTAAATAATGTACAATAAATTAACTACATATGTTAAATTACTAACCTAACCCTAAACCAGGGACGAAGTGTGGACAAAATTCCACCGAGGGCCCAAAATTTTTGTTATGTCAGTCATCTGCTATAATATTACACTTTGCTAATCGAAAGAAAAAAATTAGATGAGATAACCTATAATTAGTTTCCGAATTTCGAAGTATCGACTTTTCTATAAACGCAAATCAGACATTGAAATTCCACTAATTTTTTATGATGACACTTTTTTTTATCTATTTTCCAAAGAATAGGTTTAATTTAATACTTTGTTTTTAGTTTTTTACCACATAATATAGAAAATTCTAGATTTTTTAATTATGGCAATTATTCTGCAATTAATTCTATACAAATTTAACTTTGTTTCTATTTGTATGCACTCACTTATGCAGCAATGAATATAAAGAAAGACCAAATAATGAAGGATAATATTTTTTTACATATACAAATTTTTCCAAAAACCCGCCCGGGCCAAGACCTGTCTGTAACTTTAGAAAATTTGTTTTTAAGAAATTTGTGTACGCCACACGTGTTAATAGAATCCTTGAATTACGATCAAAATCCCTATATTGCTCATCAGTCACAATTCACCGTCTTGTTCTTATGGTCATAGACAACATACATAAGACACGCGGCCAAAAAAAAATGTAAACTTAATAACTCTAAAATTCGTACTCCGCTATTTTTGGTTATTAATAAAAATATAAACCATGCGTACACAATTGTTATACATTCTAGTCATTTTGTACCTGTAATTTTAATCGGAGCTCCATTAATACAGATAAGCATGCGCATTAGTGCCATTGTTTCATCAAGGTGACACAATAACTCATCCGTTTCAATAAAAGTTTTGAAATTGAAAAAAATAAAGGAACTTACAATCAATTAACAAAAGAATGATGCAAATACTATAACACGAAAGCTCGTAGCCTGAAAACGCTCAAATTTAATGTGAGGGCTGAAAATATAATCCGTTTGAAAGTATAATCTGTTCGCAATAATAAATAAGGATGGTTACACTCTCCTTGCATAAGATTGACGTTAAAATATAACTTGTCTTAACCTAAGTGTAATTATTTGGTAAGACGGTCTTATACGGTTGGTAAAACGGTCCTTTTATTTAAAAATATCAGTGGACTTGATACAAAAAAACGGTTTCACAACAATAATAAAAAATCTAAAATTTGATACTCCCTCGGTTTTTTTTAATGATGTTCTCATTTAGTAAATATATGTGAGGTATATTTTAATAAAGTGGGAACATCATATGGAAGCAGAGGGAGTATAGAAAGCATTATAATTCTTCATCGTACATAGAATAGGAATCTATGTAGCATTGGTTGTATTTGCTGTATTACGGAATAGTTGTTTACCTTTTATTTGTATACTAAAGACTGTATAAACTCCACGATAATGTCAACATAATTAACCTGCAAAAGAAAAATAAAGAGGTCAATATCAATATTTCCTACCCCGTATTATAATAAAGTCGTACAATGAAAACTGCAAACAATAGCAAAATTAAATGCTAAAAAAATTCACAAATTTAAGATCAAAATATTTAGGTGTAAAAAAAAAATTAAGAACATGTTTTTGTTAAGAATGCATTGAGATCGTTGTTGACTATTTATACCAATATGCTAAGGCAAGAGTTTAAATTATAGTCCACATTGGTTGTTTGCTACGTATATTAAACAGAGAACTTGAGTCAAACTCAATCATTCGTAATAATATAGGAGATATTAATTTATTAACACTACAAGAATCAGGTCCAGTACCGACCGTTTTTAGCGGTCGCTAATACTGAAAATCGGTCGGTAATACCACTTACCGACCGTTTTTCCCTCCTTGGCGTCCGAAAAATATCGGTCGGTAAATATGGTCGGTAAATGTTGTATACCGACCGATTTCAAATCGGTCGGCAAAATACCGACCGAACAATCAGTCGGTAGACAAAAAATCCGTCGGTGCTATAACATATTGACTTGGTCAATGTAAAGGCCTAGTCGGTCGGTAAATCATCATTCGGTCGGTAATTACCGACCGATGGTCGGTCGGTATAAGCAAATTTTCGGTCGGTGCCATGTTTCGTCCATAAATAATCAGAAACTTTTTAGACGGCAATCGGTCGGTAAAAGTGTACAGTCGGTCGGTAAATATTATATGTCGGTCGGTAAATTGTCTTGTCGGTCGGTATCCGATGTGAACGATTTGGGTAATTTTGCTGCTTATTTTCCCCCATTTGCTATATTTCCTGCAAATTTTTTAAAATATATACAAATGCGTTCGTACACAATTTTTTGAAACCAGAAACCGTCTTTCAAATTAGAAACTACTTAAGTTTACATTACAAGTCTTACAACTACTAAAGTTTACATTACAAACTACTAAAGTTTACATAAACTAGCATAACCATGTCTTATACAACAAACTACTAAAGTTTACATTACAATTAACCCTGTCTTACACAACCAAGTACCTTACACTTGAAAACCACTTCCGCCTCCACCGGGGTTATCGTTATTTGGGTTAGTCGGTAAATCATGACTCTTCAACCCATGAAGGATATGATCATGTCGATCAACACACCTACTCAAGTCGGATGCATACCCATCTGGAAACCTCAAGTTACAAATCCACTCACATAACACTTTTTTTTTAGCCTTATCAAGTGCAAATGGGGCTTTTGGCTTAACTCCATTTTCCTTAATGTGTAAGTGTGGTCTTTTGCATAATAGTTTAACGTCTTCCCTTGATTTTTCATTGTCGCAAGTTTTATTCTTATTATTCATGACCGTATGAATCAATTGCTCAAAGAAGTTCTTTTCAATATGCATAACATCCAAATTGTGTCGTATTAACAAATGTTTCCAATAAGGCAAATCCCAGAATATACTTCTCTTAGACCAACCTAATTTATTGGCTTTAAACTTGTTCAATTCACTCTTTGTGAGCTCAATACTTGTAGGATAATCACGAATCTTCTCCCAAATTTCAAAACCGTCTAGGAATAGAGGAGGGGTGTCATTTTTTTGTAATATATTCTTGAGAAATGAGGTTTTGTTATACCGAAATCCGTGGTTAGGCGATAAGAATTGTCGGTGACAATCAAACCAAGACACCTTATGACCCATAGGAAGATAAAATGCCTTTGATTCTTCCATACAATAAGGACATGCAAGGAAGCCGGCCGTGGCCCAACCGGAAAGCATGCCGTAAGCTGGAAAGTCATTGATTGTCCATAAAAGAGCGGCTTTAAGTTGAAAATTTTGTTTCTTGGACACATCGAAAGCGGGTACACCAACCTCCCACAACTCTTTCAACTCTTCGATAAGAGGTTGTAAGAAGACATCTATGTGACTTTTAGGATTATCCGGCCCCGGAACAATCAATGAAAGGAACATGAATGGTTTTTTCATGCACAACCATGGTGGTAGATTGTAAGGAGTGAGAATTACAGGCCAACATGAATACTTTTTCCCAAATTGGCCGTACGGTGTAAAACCATCTGTGCACAACCCAAGTCTGACATTTCGAGGCTCACTAGCAAATTCCGGGAACATTTTGTCCAAATGCTTCCAAGCCTCACTATCGCTTGGGTGGGCAAATGTCCCTTGTACACGAGGGTTTTCTTCATGCCATCTCATAGCCTCCGCAATATTTCTAGTAGCATAAAGCCGTTGTAATCTTGGACCTATAGGAAGGTAGAATAGGACTTTTTCAGGTATTTTCCTCCCACTTGATGGTGTTGGCTTGTACCTATCTTTGCCACATTTCTTACATTTATCAAGCGACACATCTTCTTTCCAAAAGAGCATACACCCGTCCTTACAACAATGAATTTTTTGATAGGGTAGTTGAAGAGCTTTGAGCAATTTTTTGGTGTTATAATAGGTGCGGGTCATCACATTTCCCCGAGGTATAACATCCTCAATCAAGGAAGCAATCTTATCTACACATTTGTGCGATAAGTTGTGCTCACATTTTATGTTAACAACCCTTGCAGCTGCTTGTAACACCGACACATCGCTCCCCTCATATAAAGGTCTCTCCGCCGCATCTAACATATCAAAAAAACTCTTCAACTGAGGGTGTGGAGTTTCCTCTTCACCGATAGGGGGTGTCCTCCATATGTTCTAATGCACGGTCACCTAAGGCATCTATTACCATCTCTCGATATGGTCCTCTTATGGGAGATTGAGTAGTGTTTGGTACATTGTTTGGTATTTTCAAGGAGTAAGGCTCACCATGACACACCCAATCATAATAATTTCCCGTAAAACCTTTACTAATAAGGTGTTCTTGTACCACGAATTCACTCAAGTATTTCAAATTTTTGCACTTTACACATGGACATCTAATTAGTTGTGAATTCCTAAATTCATCTCGGCTTTTAACATATTCAAGAAAACTGTTCACCCCACATACAAACTCATACTTAACCATCTTCCTAGCATCAACCCTTTCATACATCCATTCTCGTTCAACCCTCTTCATTACAAATCTATATAAATACATAAATATAACATAATTAGGCAATCCAACAACTAATTGAGACAATCTACATTCTTACTAAATAGGCAATCTAAATACTAATTCGTATTACGAATTTTAACCAACTAATCAAATTATACTACCAACATAAAATTTCTAACTACAAAAATTTAACCAACATTCAATTTCACAACCAAAGTCCAACATATATCTACTACTAACAACATGAATACTATCTACTACTAACCACATATTTCTACTACTAACAACATGAACATACTAACAATTACTATACTAACATGAACATACTAACAATTACATACTAACAATTACATACACTAACATATTAACAAACCCCCAATTTAACCCCCAATACACTAACAATACATACTAACAATTACATATACTAACTTACACTAACAATTACATACTAACAATTACATATACTAACAACACTAACACTAACCATTATCAAAAACCCCCAATTAACACTAACCATATACTAACACTAACACTAACATACACTAACAATTACATACTAACAATTACATATACTAACATAATTGCAAATAATTAAAAAACCCCCAATTCAACCAAATCTTAACCCTAACTTAAACAACTCTAAATTATATTCAAATAACAACAAATAATCAAATCTTAACATAAAATTAAGGGTAAAAACAAACATAAACACAATTAAAACAACTATAAACACAAAAATTAAGAGAAAATCATACCTTTAGTAAATAACTAGAAGAGAGAAGGTGGTTGTTGAGAAAGGAGGGAATGGCGGCGTCGGCGGTGGTCGGACGGCAGGTGAGCGGCGGTGGTCGGCGGTGGGAAGGAGGTGGTCGTCGGGTATAGGCGTGTCGTCTTTGGGGTCGTCGGGTTAGAGTGAGAATGGGTAAGTGAGAATAGAATGAGGGATGGTCGGATTTGTTTTTTACGTATCAGTGTTCTTACCGACCGATTGGCAAGTCGGTCGGTAATTTCGGCCAATCGGTCGGTAATTTTCACCTTCACCGACCGTTTTCTCCTTTTAGCGACCGATTGTAGTTCGGTCGGTATTTTTACCGACCGTTATTTACTTTACCGACCGTTGTCGGTCGCTATATCTATTTACCGACCGTTTTGAATAGCGGTCGGAATGTGCGGTCGGAGCAAGGGCTGATTCTTGTAGTGTAATAGTTAATTACATACTCCGTAATATATATTTTAAAATCAAGTGGTTTGTAAAATTTGGAGATTAATATAGCTCGGATGTCTTTCACGAAAGTTGGAGTCTCTGTAATCGCTCGAAAAAAGCTTCCTTTAATAATATACTAGATTTCATGCCCGTGCGATGCACGGGTCTACGTTAATGTCATTCGTAATTTTCCTATAACAACTAACTTATAAAAATAAACTTTTGAATTTTTAAGATTATAATAAAATATATTCCGTAATTTTTTTAAAAAATAATATTGATATATTGATTCAACTTCTATTTTAAACATATGTTACCAACCTTGTCGGGACTCAAGTTATATTTGATCTATATTATTACTCAAAAAATGATCCAAAGTACCTAAGAATCAAGCTCTCTAAGACAATATTTTAAGCAACTCAAAAGATTTTGGGTTGATCACCTCACCTTATCCTAATTGCTCGATATGGGGCAATTCTACTATTTATAGATATTAGTATATTCACCACACATACATTATTTTTTAATGTGATATATATATATAACATACTAAGAATTACACAAAGTATATGCAAATAATATGAAATTCTATACTGTAATGATAGCATTTTTTTTATCACGAATCTAATTATATTATTTTCATAATTAATACAAAAATTTAAGAGTTCTCTAAAACAAAATTTGTAGATTTGACTATAATAATTGCTCATCAATGATTTGTTAATGTCAGTAGCACTAAATTAAACAACAATAAGATTAAGGTGTTTTTTTTCTTATAAGTCTACATCACTATTAAATTATGATATGAGATCAATTGTAGAAATTTCAACTTTAAAATACTTATTTTAGACATCGAGCATATAACATTCAAATTTTTATCAAACATTTCAAATTTCTAATCTAATGCCACTGGTCTATGATATAGGTAGGTTATCCTTCTTTTATTTTGATTATATTATCCTATACTTTCCGCCAAATTTTATGAAAAAAAATTGATAAATTTATAACTTCACCGTATATGCATTTAACAATTTATCATAATGACTTCCTTAAATTAAGTTATACGGAGTAGAAACCATTCTTCTCGGCTTCTCTATATTTATACAAAGGTTAACTTGGATATATCTTATAACTTTGATCCGTCAATAACGCACATTGCAGCACTTGAAAATACAACGTATATAAATATGAGTCAAAATCAACAAATGCCGCACAAAGGCCAATAACAATAAAGTGAACGGTACACAAGAATGAAAGTATTAGCAAACTCAATTACTTAAATTAAGTTTCACTGGAATACTGAATTTATATTAATGTATCATTCCTGTTGGAGAATATTATATGATATATTATGATATCAGAATAATATATTGTTATGAAATTATATTCGGGTTACCAAGTTTAGGAAATTCTGGTTCTAGATTAAGATTATGTCTCTATTATAAATATGTCGTCCCTCTTAGAATTTATCAAATCTCAACTCATAAGTTTAATTAGAGAACTTTGCATGATCAATCCCATCTCATAAATTTAATTAGAGAACTTTGCATGATCAATCCCAACTCATAAATTTAATTAGAGAAGGAGAACTTTGCATGGACGCTAAACAAGTTGTACAAATATATTTATATTACCTTACAAATATTACAATTGAGCCGCTTACTTGTTGTAAACTCTTAAAAAAAATATAATATCTGAAGCTATATGAAAAATGTACTTTGATCCATGAGATTGAATACATGCATTAAAAATCTATGAGAAAAGATACATAAAAAACTAAATATAAAAAAAAAGCTTACTGTTAATCCACTATAAGGAAATCCAATTCCATTTGTTTAGTTTCCTGAAATCATGAAAACATACACTATCAAAATAGTGAAAGATTGAACCAAACTAACAATCAATTATCAATAGAGCTAAGCGATAAATGGTGGATATCAAAACAATGGTAAATACTTTTAATTATAGAGGTCTAAATATGTATGTGTTTAGAAGTTTAGTCAAATACGTATGCATGTGTTTCCTCTCTAATGTAGACTTATATTGAAAGCCGAATTCTTATTAAAAAAAACACAAATCTCATTCGAATACAGTTAAAAAATACAAAAAGATAAAAGTTTTAATGCTTTTGTAGTTCGGAAAAGTTGGAGTCTCTATAATCGCTCGAAAAAAGCCTCATTTAATAATATATATATATATATATTGATTGATTACTCCGAATTTGACTAGTATCTAAACCGAGAGCGGATCCTTTATTCCTTTGTCCCACCTTCGACTTGCCCGCCGAAAACAAAAAAAAACACTCTTCCAACTTGAAGCAAACTGCGCGCCTCTTCTTTTATTCTCCTTTCTATCAAACTCAACCTTCGTCAATGGCGGAATAACAGCAGCGCCAAATTCAATGCTTGAATTAGCTTTTCCGCCATGTATTGCTGTTCATTTTGTGATCTCCGTCGGCCGTCGCAATTGTACAGGTTAATTTACATTCTCTTCAACTTAATCGTCATACTTAGTTTAATTTCTGTTGATTTTTTGCATGTTTTTTTCAGATATTTTAGCTAATTTTCAATTAATACGGTGTATATGCGATTTTGATTAAATAGATGTATTGTCAAATATATACTCCATGTTAGCTGATTTCGGAATCATTTGATGATTATTTGTTTGATTTTTTTTTGGCGATTTTCTATTTGTTTCATCGATTCACCGTTAGATAGAGATTTGCTGAAGCAATTTATACTCTATACTGTGATTTTTCGAGATGTCGACACTTTAAACGATTTCGGAAATCATTAATTGATAATTTATTTAATTTCTGGCGAATTTTGTATGTATTGCATTAATTTATCATCGATTCTCTGTTAGTTAGAGATTTCTAAATGTTACGCGATTTCGGAAAATATTCAGTGATTATTTGTCTAATTTTTGGTGACCTTTGAAATTTATTTGGTTAGTTTATCGTGGATTCTCTGTTAGTTAGAGATTTGCTAGAGCTGTGTATAATGTTTGTTTCGTTTAGGTATTTCGGAATCTCTACACATTAGACGATTTTGAGAACATTTAGTGATTGAATTATGTACTCCGTATGTCGTTCGTTAATTTTTCATTGATTGCTGTTAGTTAGATATTTGCTAGTTTTGTATACCGTGAGTGTCTATCGAGTATTTCAGAACTTCCGAGTGACTGTATTAGGTTTATGATGCAACTGTTCAATCTAAGGATTGATAGGTCGCAGAAACGAGAACCTGTAGTGAATAAGACGGAGAAATTCACCTAGGAAACAAGCTAAAAGAACGAAATAAAATGGAGACATTTCCGATTAACTTGACTTATATAGCTAGAGCAAAGGGATAAGTAAAACAGAAACTAAAATTACTAAATTATTTTTTCTAATATTGTTTGGTGTGTATCAGTTTATTGATTTTGTGTTTCATATAGTGGTGACATTTCCGATTATTTGGTATATATCGAATTCATTACTTGATTACTCGTCTCTGATGTAGTGGATAATAAAGTACAACTTTGGATGATATAAAGTCGATTGTTTATACTATGAAAATGAAGAAAGCACGGAATGGATGATAATGGGGTATTTAAACTACAAATTGGGTTAAATAGGAGTAAAATCATGGTTACCGGATCCGCTCGGTACCCTAGGAATCGCGAATCGTAAAAAGCGAATTCTATCATGTTGCTTACTAAAAATACATATAACATACATTCTATAAGAGTGAATCGGTAAGGACGTATTCATAGCGAATCTGGTAACCATGAGTAAAATTATGGATAAATGAAATACGGAATACAATGTTATTACCGAGGAAGACCTACTGGTTGGATTTCAGCTTGTAAGTGATAATTTCTCTTGAACGCTTCAACTGTAATGTTGAAGCTGGTGTGGTACTCTAGTTGGTCCATTTGTGATACATAAATTATCGTGTTCTATGGATTTCAGCATGTCTGTCTGCCTGGTACACCTGGTATTTCAGACCAGCGATAAGCTGTCCGACTTCTGTGCATGAACTGACGCACATCCTGGAAAACCTGCGACAGTTTCCCCAACTCGACACCAGGAATATATCAAATGCTACAGCGCTCCCACCTTTCATGTGTAAAATCCTACCTGGTCACTTACGGTTGCAATTGCTATGTATTGCTGGGTAATGATGCTAATTCGATCATATAATAGTGTTTTTGCTATGAATTAGCAGTATTGTTATATCATGAATACAACAAAACCATTTGTTTTTTTAAAAGTTAAACATTCTCTTTTCTGCAAGGTTCGAAGACCAATTCGTTGTCTGACTGTTATTCCTACGGCGTACATTTTGTTTTTTGTAATGTCCATTATTGAATAAATGAACTAATATGTAATCCGGTTATACCATGTTGATCTCAGCCAAGCATGGTGGTTTACTGCTGTTACATGGACTACAATGGCTCTTGTGCGATATTCTGGAGGTTAGTACTCGGGACATTTTGATACAGCGTTGTTATATTACTTTGAACTTGTCAGATGATTGAAAACTTCTTGTACTTGTGTCTTTCTTGTACGTTATCTGTTTATTCTGGAATCAATTTGCAACTTGGGAGCAAGTAAATTTGATGAAGGGGCTCGTAGGTATTGATTGTTGTCATGCTTTTGCTTTGCTTTCCTGTATGATCCTCGGTTATATACTTATATGAGCAGTAACCCTCCCGCCTCCCAGTTCCCTTTCACCTTTTGTTAGGAGTAGCTTTGAGCAGTATTGTCCATCATTTTCCAATTATTGTGAAGGGCTGAAGGCGCTGCTCGAACTTGATCACTTTCATCATCATGCTGCCCTTACTTTGTAAAGATGATGAGGCTGCAGTTTCATCCCCGAGGTTTGCGGTTCAACAGCTCTCTTACAATCTTTGGATAGTAAACTTGAAACTGATCAACTGGTATGTGTAGATCTTATGAATTCCACATGCAGTGCTAATATAAGTGGCGCATTGCTACTCAGTTTAAGGAAAAAACTAATCCCGATCACATTTTTCTTCTCAAGTTAAAGAAATGTTCCAATTGATTATCCCACTGTAAATATTACTCGGTTATATTAATTTTATTGCTTTCCCAGTTGGGTCACCATCTTTAATGAATTAAAAAAAATATAAAGATAACACCATTCTTTTGCCTCTAGAATATAATGATTGAGATACACTGATTTGCAAAATCCTGTGCACCTACTTTTTCATGAAATATAGATGGTTGTCTTGTTTTCAGTTATGGGTGTTTGGAACCAGCCTCTCTGTTATCGCAAGGTGAAACCGTGAAACCTTGAAACCTGAGCAACTCCGACCTCTTCAATTCTTTGAGCAGGAGCTTTTTATAGACGTGCTGGGTTAATCATAACAATGTTCTCCCATCTCCCTCCTACGCCGCTAGTCCTGAGCTCTGATTCCCTATATGCAGAGGTAACTTTTCTCCCTTCCTGAATGCATAGTTTTACTATGATGCTCGGACTCGTATATGAGGATCCGACACGGGTACGGATCAATCTCAAAAACAAGGACTCGGATACGAGGATCCAAATTTACATTTGGATTTGGCTAATTTTTATTTTTTCTGAAAAAATTGATTATTAGTTAAAAAAAATCTAAGGAAAGAAAGGAAAAATAGTTTCTTACTTTCTTCATGTTTAATATGAATGAAGACTTTATTCCAACATTAGTTTATGTCAAGAGCACTCTTGATATAGGGTTGGCGTACATAACATAGGGTAAGAACAAAACACTCCCACACCGAAGGATCCGATTTCTCATAGAAAGATCCGACAAGGGATCCAAGTCCGAATTCGTGTCCGGATCCGTGTCCACCGGATCCTTAGGGTAAATGAAGAGTCCGAGCATCACAGGTTTTACACGACCAGTGGAATAGTTGGTCGATACTCCGGGAACATTTATATTTCGTCCTTTCTGATTATACCAAGAATTATGAAGCAAGATAAAAGATAAAAAAAAAGTATTACTCCCTCCAATTTTTTATTTTCTTCCCATTTGACATTTTGGTCAAGATTTTGATATTTTAACTTTAAATATCTAAAAAACTATAATAAATTGTCAGATGGAGATAATAGAATACATATATTTACCATTTAAAAGCCTTTCACAAAAAAATATTTTCAACGAGAAAATTAACATACAAATACACCAAAAACGTGGTTAAAGTAACGTATTGAAAACCGTGTAGTCAAACGGAAAGAAAACAGAAAATTGGGTGGAGCACTTGCTCAAGACATAGACAATTAGATATGTATGTTCAAACTGTTATGTCGTTGCATTTCATAGGGACGGCCAATCCGTTGACACGGTCCATTTATTCAGGGAGGTGGATATTTTATTACCCTTTCTTGCAGATGAAAGCACACGTTCACTTTGTGGTTCTTTGACTAAAGCATACAAGCTGTTTAGTTGACTTCTGTTGCTGAATAAACTTGTAGTTATGGTTGACTAAGTCTTCTTATCTGAACTAAAAATCTGAATTGAATGCAGCAACAATCAGTATAAGATTTTATATCATATGCTCGAGATCCAGAACCCAGGAAGCTTCATTTATCGGTGAATGAATCGACCACCTTCTCCACTCTACGGCTCTTATAGCTGGAATGACACGAGTACCAATTCTCAGCTTGATCTTGTTGGTACTAAAGCTTTGAAGCAACAGCAGCAGACTAAAAAGTCGTTTAAAGACAAATTTAAAGCTGTAGTAAGGAAACTTTCTGTTCCTTGTACAGCTTTTGGGTCCAAGTCAAAAGATGATGTTTTTGAAGTAGAGTCATATGAGGTTAGGAGATCAGCCCAGATTAATACAAACTCATGTAAGTTATTCATATCCTTCCTGCAAACGATGAGAATCGGACCTATTAATTTGCGGAAGGCATTGAGGCACTGGGGTGATGTTGTTGTTGTATTGTCTCGACCACATCTCGAATTGAAAAGTTTGTTGTTATCTGGAGGAGAGCCAGAGAGGGCAAGGAGGGACCCAAGAAAAATGATAAAAAAAAAATTCTTGACATTTGCACATAATCGCGGCTAATTTTTTAAAATATTATTTTCTACTACGCCATCGTCCGGAAGCTCAGTCCAAAGTAGGGGTTTAATCACGTGTGTCTTCTATTTCAGCTGGGTTTTCTTCAGGAAGCAAGAAAAGAGGATCATCACCATATAATCTACCAAGATCGTTAGAGTCGCCAACAGAAAAAAGTGGAGAGGTCTATGGAACGTTGAATTTCAGTCTTGAGGACATCCAAAAAGCCACCAAAAATTTCTCTGAGGCGAACATAATTGGTGAAGGCGGTTTTGGGACAGTGTTCAAGGGGCAATTGCTGGATGGAACTCTTGTTGCTGTGAAGCGTGCCAGAAAGGTAACAACAACATGACCTGGATTTTCTTACAAGATTTACTCTGAACAGGTTCATTATCGTGCAGAACTTGTTAGACAAGCGTACTATACAAGAATTCAGGAGCGAAATCCTTGCCTTTTCGAAGATTGAGCATCTAAATTTGGTGAAGTTTTATGGATACTTGGAGCATCTAGCTGAAAAAATTATTGTAGTCGAGTATGTTGGTAATGGAACACTCTTCGAGCAATTACATGGTAAGTTTATACTTTTAAGTTTTAACAAGGTTTTAGGCATAAAAGTTATGAAAGGCTTTGCTCATTTTCAAGCTGAAAGCAACAGCTATATCGTTAGTCATCTAAATTCTAACATACTCACTTGAAATTGAAATGCGTACAAATTGCTACACAACTAGTGATTACATGATAAGATCTCCCAGCCGAAAATTTAACAACTCTATGTCACTAGTTGCCCACAAGGCACAAACCCCAGTGTCCAAAATCCTCATCTATATTAGGGTACACAAATTCTCAATTCATAAGGTCTTAACTTACGAAGAGAAAAATGTCGCCATTTTATAATAAAAAGTGACTATAGTGGTAAAAACTAAAAAGTTAAAAGTAAAAAGTTAAAACTAAAATTGTCACTTTCTAACAAAATGGTCATATTTTATCTAATTGTAGACGGATACCACCCGTCTGAAACAAGACTTGCTGGTTCACAAATTCTTGTTTGTGACGGGCAGTATCCGTCACAAGCTTGCGACGGGTACCACTTCCCCTCACAAATGACCCATTTAAGGGAAAAGGGGAAGCACATGGGGGGTGTCCCACATGTTCCCTCTACCCATTTTGTTAGAGGAAAAACCCGTCGCAAGGTCCGACCCGTTACAAGGGAGACCTACTGTTGCTGGTTAGGGTAAGGGTGTGTTGAGTACTTGAGTGTAACTAGCGTAATCCCACAAAGTGTCGCTAGCCTTACCCCACATAGAGATTGTTTTGGGATAACCCATAAATGACTTTTTTTGGAGATTGAACCAATCAGTTGCTAGCTGACTGTATAAGAAATTAAGAAGCACAAACACTTTAATCTTGAGTCATTTGGAAACAATCTCTTTATGTTGCTAATACAAGGAAAGACTGTGTACATCCAGCCTCCCTCCAAAATTTGCGGGAGCCGTTAAGGCACTGGGATAATGTTGTTGTGGGTTGCCAAGGTTTTCACTTCCAAGGAATTTATGGGATTTCATATTGATGCAGCTAATCAAGGATATGCATTTGGGCTTGGTGAAAGATTGGACATTGCAATTGATGTAGCTCATGCAGTCACTTATTTACATAGTTATAATGGTATGTGCACCTCAACCTCACATATACCTGACATTCTAACAACTATAACAAGTAACAACTCAAACTTGTAAACACCACTTCACACGGCTTCTGCAATTGACAGATCCTCCAATCATCCACAGAGATATAAAAGCATCAAACGTTCTCATCACAGACAAGTTTCGGGCTAAAGTGGCAGACTTTGGACTTGCTCGGCTGGTCCCAGATGGCGATGATGTGACCCACATTTCTACTCATATCAAAGGGACGGTTGGATACATGGATCCTGAATACATGAAAACTTATCAGCTAACTGAAAAGAGTGATGTCTACTCGTTTGGTGTATTGCTTGTGGAGCTGGTGACCGGAAGGCATCCCCTTGAACCACATAGAGCGGTCAAAGAGAGAATGACGATACCATGGGTGAGCATCTTGACTTTTCATTTTGCACCAAATTTCTACCCAGTTCTATTATTCTACAGAGTAGTAACACAAAAACTTGCTAGGTAGGTTTGTTAAAGGGCGAGGTTTTAAATAATTGTTTGGCCATAAGAGATCTTAAACCTCACACTTTATCTTTGAACCTCATCCTGTTTATCTAAAGCAGTTCTACGGTAAAACCCTCTTCATATGAGATACGTTAAAAGTAACTACGTTATACTTCAAAGTTAACTTTACAATACACTATCTTTCTAAGTATAATTACAAGAGTAGGTCTTGCTTGCGACGGGTCGGATCTTGCGACGGGTATTTTGTGAAAGGAAATGGGTAGAGGGGACAAGGTGGGCACCCCCTTCTCCACTCACCCTTGATGGGTATTTTGTGAGAGAATATGGTATCCGTCATAAGCTTAAGACGGATACCCCCGTCTTAAATGAGAATTTGTGTAATTACAATGACTTATGAACTTAAGAATTTAAGTTACTTTTTAGGTATAACCATATTAACATAATATGAATAGATGGCCTTCCAATAAAAAGTTGTGGTTTATCTGTAGATATCCTAGGTTTGACCATTAAGTTTTTAAAGCATAACAAAGGGCAACTAGCAAAAAAAAAACTGTATATCAGATGTGTTATTATGTGGAATTTTGGGAGTTTTGTGTCGAGTTACCATCTTGTCACCAAAAATAGGTGTGCATCCAGAGTATCGTTGTCCTTTGCAGACTTGCAGGGTTGAGTTTCACGAGGCACTTTGCAGACTTGCGGGAGTCGAATGAAAATTGTGTAGAAGCATCTTGGCCTTTTGGGGGATTCATGAATGTGGTGAGGATGATTGATAAAAGAATAACATCAAAGTTGCACTCCACTACACCCCCCTTAAATACCGTGGTTGGAGCAAGGTGGGTCGAGTCGTCGAGATACCATAGTCCAATGGACGTTTAAAGTTTAAATCAAGCAGCCATTTTGTACTATATAGTGATCCTAATTGTTAATGAGTTGCTGTATGTCTGTTGTCCGTCGAATGAACATAGTACAATCAAAGTCATCCATAATTTTGTTTATGCAGGCGTTGAGTAAACTAAGAGACGGAATACCAGTCCTGGCAATGGATCCTAGGCTGCAGAGAAGTCCAGCATCCATCAGGGCAGTCGAGAAAATCCTAAAACTTGCTCTGGAATGCACTAGACCTCTTCGACAATCTAGACCATCCATGAAGGAATGCGTTGAGGCATTATGGGCTGTTAGAAAAGAATTTAAAGGGAGTGCTAAACTGGGCAACCTTACCTCACCTCGATCAGTCGATTTAGTAGAGGCTGAAACGAGGAAGAGGCGGCAACATTCACCGGGGATCCAAGGAGAGATTTATCCATTTATGTCAGCATAGTAGCAATCGTACCCTGTTTACTTGTAATGTACCCTGTTTACTTGTAAGTTTGTTTATTTGTGCAGTTTTATCCTCGACATTTAGCTTCAGACCATCCATTCGTATTTTTAGCATGGATTAGTCTAAGCACCTTCTTCCCTTTTTTTTTTATTATTATCTGTACATTATTGATTTCAGGTTTTCAAACTAAAAAATGGTAATTACTATTATGATTATTTTAGCTCAAGATTTTGCTTATTTGCTGCACTCTGCCTGCAATGTTATCATAAACAAATCTCTCAAAATCAGAACAAAGACGAATGTCTTCGCAATATGAGTTATATGACTACAAGAAAAGTCCAAGAGAATAGTTCTTTGCAAATTTACAACGCATTACCATTACATGTGAAACGCGAAAAAGCTACTTCATATAAGTTATTTATAAATTATAATAGATAAATAAATAGATACATAGCAAGCAATGATTAGTGTACGTCGAACAAATAATGATATATTACAAAGACGATTAAGGATACAGCATGATAATGATTCTATCAGCTTCTGCACTCTCCGTCAATTTAAACCGAAGCCTCATCAGTCAACATCAATCATGCATTGGGAAGGAATGTCATTTCCTGCCGGCGATAAAACAAAACTCGGAGACAGAGCTAAGCTCGAAAAATCTTCTTTACCTGTGGTTTAGAGAAGTTAGACAGAATAATTAGCTGACGGTTCTTTGTATGGATGTTTACGAATCAACTCTTGCACAACTGTAACTCATAACTGAACAGAGAAATCAACAACCAAGGCAGCTTAAATAGTGTGAAGAATACAAATGTCCTCAATCATCTGGCATTTAAATATCGATATAGCAATAGCCTGTTGTTCAACAGGGAAATAATTGCATAGTAAAAAATGAAGAGCAAATCACTTGAATCGATTTGACATCTGGAAACCTATCAATTTAGGGTGCTCATAACGCCACACCGGAATGTACTCTGCCACTGGAAACACACCTTAGTACATTAACATAGTGTTCTCACATAGTGAGTGGCAGAGTACGTTTCATCTTTGGCATTACCATTCCCCTAAACTTACAAGTGAGTTTTATGTTGCTCTACTCCGATGCTTATCAACATGACTTCGGCATTAAGATTAGTAAAGTGAAGTGGAAAAGGAGGATGCATTCTGTTGTTCCTTGCCACCTTATATATATATATACTTTTAAATATTAAACAAGGGGAAGTTAAATCCCTTATAAAACCGAGTGCAAGGATATCAGTTGCCCACATTAATACCCTACACAGGTAATGATACCACCAGTATCGTTTTTTTTAATGCCTGCCACTCAAATACAAGCCATTTTTTGGGTATCTTATTATTCACTCTCTCACAACTTGAGTAGCATAAGTAAAAACGGTAGTGGATTTATCATTACCCTATAAATATCACCCATCAAATTACACAAACACCCTTTCAAAGTTCCAATGAAAATCACACGCTTAAGTTCTTAACCGGGCACCATAACTGACCATTAATGTATTGTAGATCTAAACTGCGCAAACAAGCCATTCTGTTTGATGTCAGATTAGATTAGCGTAATTAGTATCATCCGGGTAAAGACTCTAATTTCAATTTCGGTTTGATTTTTCCCAACTTCATATAGTCACTCTCCTTAATCGGTTTGTGTTTATTTAAGGTCGTGAATGGGTTTGAATCCTGACAATATGGAATGAAAGGGGTGAGGCAAAAGTTGTGAAGGTGGTGGCAAGGTAGAAGATAGTGAAGGTGATTACCGTAGAGGACAGCAGTTCCAAAACATGAAACATAAGGGCACAAAATGAAATCAGTTTATTTATCAAGCATTACATATACAAGCAATATCTAGTTTAAGGCGATGTTTTTCCAAAACATGAGACTACTGGACTTTGGCGATGGAAAGGCTGAAAAAGTTTGAGAACACAATTTTCAAAAGGAATAGTAATCCCGGCTCAAAGGCTGTTGGACTATTGGCTTCATAGGCATAAATTTGTCTGAAAGCAACCAATCCAGTAGAGTCATCGAACTATGGCTCCTATTTTGGCAAGCATATTATATACATATATCAAAGATATATTGCTGCCACGTGATGTTTACAGATAACTGATCATAGTTCAGACGGGGGAGACGCGGGATTATCAAATGCAGGGGTGTGGTAGGGGATGCGAGAACATGTAGATATCGACCAGGAAAAGAAAATTTTAACATGAAAGATTGTGCAACTAGCAGATAAGAAATGATTAACATAGCAAAGTAGTGTTCTTACTTGTTCTAGCGTTAAAAACATGATCACATTCCAAGACCCTAATCTGCCAAAATTTGGAAGGAACCCTTTATAAAACGCCAAAGGTCCCTGCAGAGTTCACAATAAGTTGACCCGATAAGTAGCACATCTTTCATAAAACAGAGTTCCAGACTATCCAGATATGTCTTAGTTAATAAGTATCCATCCTCATAGTCAGTAACAATTTTTTTTATAAAAACGGGCAATCCAAAAACCAGACTTGTGCATTCTTCTTTTTCAGTTAAGAAAACATGATCCCACCTATCACAAGAGAAGGAAAGCTAACATACTTCATTCTTTAATGTCTTGATGAAGCAGTCAAAAGTGTTTCTATATGTTGAGTCTCCCATCATTCTGGACTTCACCTGGGTATACAAAACAAGCAGAGTTACTAGCCCATATTATACTACGGAGTAATTCATGGCAATTATTTAACTAGCAGAGCCTTATGACAGCCTGCAGTAAAATGTAGTCACTATTTAACATTTGTTTGTGTATCAATGGAAAAATGGAAAACTAAGGTCATCTTAAAATATACCAAATACACTGTTACATCATTAATACATGCAATAAAAATTGAGCGATTTTGCCAATATATTAGCTTTGGTAGACACTGGAAGAAATCTAACAACTTCTACGTATTATTCCCATTATATATAACAGGCCAGACGATCCCTACACATAACCTTGTCTAACGGCAGCAAGCCAAACATCCTGAACAGTAACAGGTGTAAGATAGCGTTACAGATCCAACCAGCATGAATCCTTGTTACTTCATTGGACGCACTAAGTCCAAAATAAGAGAATTTGGTTAATAAAAATACTATATCCAAGCAGTCAATCTTTCATTAGCTGTTTGCCTGTATAGTCATGGTATTAAAAATTGACTGTTACGCAACGTATCGGCTGTCCCGTAAGGGATCTTCAGCCTTCTATGCTGATATTTTCTAACATATAAAAGCTATGTTACTTCGACTTTATAGTTTTGCCATACCGGCATACCCATGTATAACACGACACTCAAAGAATATGAATATGAAATCCTTACCCGACACTTACCAATTCGACACTTAAAATAGCTAAAATATTACTACATAAAGAAAAGAAAGGAAAGAGGAGTTATATGAAGCATAATTTTAATTAAGTATGCTCTAATTGTCTGTTATCTCCAAACATTTATCCTTATTTTAGGACAGGTTCCCTGTGTCTCACAATTTGAGCCTTGAAAGGTCCGACACTTGTACATGTAACTCTGTTGTGCACACAGTTACCTAAGTCTGAGTATGACAGTATAAAAGGCTGCCAAGAATAGCCAATATTTGGCCGATACAAGACTAGTAAAGGCAGAAACGAGCCAAGGTAAACAGCGATAATGGATGTGTTACCACATCATAGTACACAACCATGGTCGTGAATTTTGCCAGGATCGCATACTACAATTTAGTACCATGATCACAGTATGCAGAGTCCCACAAGACCCTTTCCATCCTTACAAACATCATGCCACACATTAGACACTACCCACTTAGCTTGTCACTAGGACCCACTATTGCATATTCAATAGCAAAATGAATAGAAATAACAATATAATTAAGAATTAACCTGTGCCAACTGTCAGCTGTTAAGGAGACTTTTCCAACAACAGTTACGCAAATGTTATGATGAGCATTTTTTAATCAGAACAATTTATAACCTCTGTTTACCATTCGGAGTAGTGTAAGCATAATTCCGTCCTCACGAACCCTATAAAAGCTCAGATATAAGCACAGAAATGTGACGTTCCAAGGGGACTCACCACATCAACAGGGGACCCAATGCAAACGGCAAAGAATCCTGCACCTAAACCAGCTAGCATGTGAGTAAGTGCATTATCTGTAAATCCTGGAATCGCCAATATTGTCTGCGTGTGAAGAAAATAAATAAAGAACGAATACAAGAAAAGAACACCTTGTAAACAAGATTGAACACAAAACATTGTGGAATTACCAGTTTTACATGATCGTAACTGGCTAACTCAGCAGCGTTAACAATTGCATTTCTGATAATGTTAGGTCCAAGGCCTGTCCAAAGAGCCAAGAGTCCTTCCTATTAAGCATTGGCAAAACATTCATAAGTTAAACGCCACAAAACACTTTCATAACACTTTTAATCAACGGAAAAGTACCTGTCTAACTATGGAAGCATATGCATCCAGGGCCCCTGAATATCGCCTTGGCACTCCAGGTGGCATTTTCCCTTCAGCCTGAAGTCGAACTTTAACAAGATCAGTTGGATTAGCAACCAAGATCGCAATGGCACCTAGTCAACACACAAATACCTTGTTAAGACACCAAAAGCCCGAAAACCAAGCCGTAACTGACTTAGCATATCACCATCCATGTAAAACTTATAAGCTATGAATTCAGTGCAAAGTTGACCAGGGTAGCCATGAATGACCAATATAATACTGACCGGTTAAGAGAGCAGCTAATATTTTTTGGAAAATAGGAACATCTCCAATGAGGAAAGCACCAACAAAGAAGATCTTGAACTGCAGTACAGGATTAAGCGGATATATGAACGTTTAGTCAAATTTGATTGCAATGGGGATATATTATCACAGCTGTCCTAGTAGGTACTTGTTCAATCAATATAAGGTTAGGACGAACACGAAAGTTATGTATATTTAGGAACATAAGATATCCAAACTCACCGGATCATAGAGGCTTATTCTCAAACCACCATATAAGAATTGACGATGCAATCCGGGTATTACACCTTTCCAAAGAGCAGCCAAGCCTTCTTCCCTTGCAATTGTTTTGATCGTGCCAAACATGCCTCGATATTTGACCGGAACACCTCCACCTCCATCCTCTGACGGTGATTTCTTTTGAAGTTGAAGCCTAACTTTAGCAGTGTCTAATGGCAACGTACAAAACTGCATATTAGTCCATTAAACACAGTTTTCCAAATTAGCTTCAACATTCCCATTTTTTACATGATCAATGTATAGCAAATTGAATTATCACTTTAAACTCGCATTAGAACATGCGCATACGGGATCTACGAAACAATATCAGCATGTTCAATTAACCTAATTAAATAATGACTAATGTGTAGCAATTTAACGATCACTTCAAACTCGCTTTATAGCACAAGATATGCCAAACAATTTTAACATATTCAGTTGTAACACAATTATATAATGAATATTTTATAAGAAATTTAACCATCAATTTTAACTTGCATTATAGCATGAGGTAAGCGAAATAATATACGCTTTGGTTCTGGATTGTGATGGAATAAATCAAAATGGCTCACTGAAGTGATTATTCTATTTTCTCTTATGAAATAGAGGTCCTTAGATACAATTCTTGACGCAATTTTCATCTTTCGTTATTCGGAAATAGCCTCTTTATGTTGTCACACAAGGGGAAGGTTGTGCACATACGAACCCCCATCGTTAAGCATCTAACAAGAACTATATTACTACAAGAACTATAATCTAAATGAAAATTCACAAATGCACTTAAAAGTCAAAATTATAAGATTAGTTACAAGCATAACAATCTAACCACCGTCGTTAAGCATCTAACAACGCAACAAAAATAAAAATAAATCAATTAATCAAAGTAATATACTTCAAAATATCAGTAATTCAAGCGGAAATTTGATAATTATTATAAGAGTTGTAATATAATCTAAGCATTCACATATGCACTCAAAACTATAAGATTAATAACAAGGACAACAATCTAACAACCGTCATTAAGCATCTAACAACGCAATTAATTGCAAAATAAATCAATTAATCAAAGTAAAATAATCGTAACACCTAATTATCAGTATTTTAAGCTACAATTTCGATAATTACTATAATAATGTAATCTAAATCAAAATTCACAAATGCGTAACAACTAACCACTGTCATGCATTTAACAGCACAAAAAATAAAAATAAATCGATTAATCAAAGTAAAATAAATATAAATTATCAGTAATTCAAGCTTGAATTGCGATAATTGCTATAAGAACAGTAATCTAATACAAAATTCACAAGAATAACAATCTAACCACCGTCATTAAGCATTTAAAAACATAACAAATCGAAATTAATCAATTAATCTAAATAAAATAAATCTAAAATTCAAGCTTGAATTGCGATCATTGCGATAAGAGCAGTAATGTAATCCAAAATTCACAAGAATAACAATCTAACCACCGTCATTGAACATTTAACAACGCAATAGATTGAAATTAATCGATTAATCAAAGTAAAACAATCCTAAAACCTAATTATCAGTAATTTAAGCTACAATTCGATAAATATGACAAGAACTATACTCTAATCAAAATTCGCAAATGCACTCAAAATCGTCAGATTAATTACACGCATAACAATCTAAACACCGTAATTACGCATTTAACAACGCAATAAATTGAAATTAATCAATAAATCAAACTAAAACAATTCTAAAACCTAATTATCAGTAATTATGCACTCGAAATCGTCAGATTAATTACACGCATTACAATCTAACCACCGTAATTTCGCATTTAACAACGCAGTAAATCGAAATTAATCAATTAAATCAAACTAAAATAATCGTAAAACCTAATTATCAGTAATTTAAGCTAAAATGTCGGTAAATTGAAATTGTACCTCGGCGAAACAAGCGGCAAATGCGCTGCTGAAGAAAATGCCGGCGAATGAGATCTCGGTATGTGGACCGAGATCCGCCATTGAAATCGCAATTTGAAGAAAAAATGTGATGAAGTTTTTTTGATTGAATTTGATGATGAAATTGAGTGATTAGTAAGAACAGTGAAAGGTTGGGTTTGTTACTAATTATGCACACTTTAGGAAGTTAGGAGGAAGAGAAAATATCAATGAGACTATGATATCGTCTACTTTATGTTATTTTAATTTCAATTAATTAATTAATTAACTAATCTCTTCACTCGTTAAAGTTACTCATTTTGCTTCTAATTTAATTAAAGTGGTTAGAGGTTATGATAATTACAAATCAGCTCTTCTTGCTTGTGACGGCCACAAGTAAGAGACATCTCACGACCCCCCTTACCCCACGTGCTTGTTTTTGTGTCTCATGTCACAAGCATTGTGACGGATTTTGTCTGTTACAAATGAGAATTTGTGATAAAAAATAGTGTGTATTTCCATTACAAGATTTAAAAATATTAAAATTATATTAATTAAAGCGTTAAGAGGTTATGATAACAAAAAAATGGTGTATTTTCATTAAAAATATATATTAAAAATTTATATTTATTAGAGTATGAGTATTTTTCTTGTACAATTACAATTGTTCATCATCCTATACTAATGGTAATACACTAATATACCTCATAAGGTACAAAAATAGTATAAGATCAGTGTATACTATATACTTGGATCTTATCTGATCATTTATAATTTGTGATATTAGACTTACAAAACAATTTTAATCTAATTACTTGCATATCAGATGATGGTTGAAGCTCATATATTATAGTTATATTTTATTACGCCCCTTCACTCGAATGCCCATTGGATTCGAAGAGTGATTATTGCACATGCCCCTCATCCATGTGCACAGTTTTCCACATTGTGATTTTGTGAGATATTTGGGGCTGCCGGGGTTTGAACTCGTGACCTTCGGTCACGCTGGCTTTAATACCATAATAAATTAACCAACTCAACCAAAACCTTTAGATGATGCCCCTAATATCTCACAAACTCACAATGTGGAAAATTCCGCACATGGTCTGAAAAGTGGTATTAAGGTCTCCAAATTATCTTTATTTCAAGTGAGATGTCAATTTCGTTATCCTGAGTCATTACTATATGTCTTAGAGATATTACAGTGCGAATTTAGAGTTATTTTATTTCAATGTCCAGTTGTTCCGAAAACCGTGGATAATAACCTTGAAAATTAGCGGTTTTCAGCAATATTCGGAAACCAAATATATTATTTCCCTAAATGTATTTATAGACCCGTTACGTCTATAAATAGCAATTGGATGTTAGTATCCCTCTTTAAACAACGTAAAAACGGAGATTACTACTTGTTTCCTCTAATATATACAAGGTTTGAAAAGTGTTCTTAAGGTCTCCAAAATATCTCTATTTCAAATCAGATGCCAATTTCGTTATTCTGAGTCATTATTATATGTCTTAGAGATATTATAGTACGAATTACATACATTTTATTTCAAGGCCCAGATGTCCCGAAAACCGTGGATAATAACCTTCAAAATCAGCGGTTTTCAGCGATATTCGGAAACCAAAATTATTTTTTCCCTAAAGGTGTTTATAGACCCGTTACGTTTATAAATAATAATTGGATGTTAGTATTCCTCTTTAAACAACGTAAAAATAGAGAATACTTCTTATTTCCTCTGATATAGACAAGGTCTGAAAAGTGGTTTTAAGGTCTCCAAAATATCTGTATTTCAAATCAGATGTCAATTTCGTTATCCTGAGTCATTATTATATGTCATAGAGATATTACAGTGCGAATTTAGAGTTATTTTATTTCAATGCCCAGTTGTTCCGAAAACCGTGGATAATAACCTTGAAAATCAGCGGTTTTCAACAATATTCGGAAACCAAATATATTATTTTCCTAAAGGTATTTATAGACTTGTTACGTCTATAAATAGCAATTGGATGTTAGTATCCCTCTTTAAACAACGTAAAAACGGAGATTACTACTTGTTTCCTCTAATACATACAAGGTTTGAAAAGTGTTCTTAAGGTCTCCAAAATATCTCTATTTCAAATCAGATGCCAATTTCGTTATTCTGAGTCATTATTATATGTCTTAGAGATATTATAGTACGAATTACATACATTTTATTTCAAGGCCTAGATGTCCCGAAAACCGTGGATAATAACCTTCAAAATCAGCGGTTTTCAGCGATATTCGGAAACCAAAATTATTTTTTCCCTAAAGGTGTTTATAGACCCGTTACGTTTATAAATAATAATTGGATGTTAGTATTCCTCTTTAAACAACGTAAAAATAGAGAATACTTCTTATTTCCTCTGATATAGACAAGGTCTGAAAAGTGGTATTAAGGTCTCCAAATTATCTGTATTTCAAGTGAGATGCCAATTTCGTTATCCTGAGTCATTATTATATGTCATAGAGATATTACAGTGCGAATTTAGAGTTATTTTATTTCAATGCCCAGTTGTTCCGAAAACCGTGGATAATAACCTTGAAAATTAGCGGTTTTCAGCAATATTCGGAAACCAAATATATTATTTCCCTAAAGGTATTTATAGACCCGTTACGTCTATAAATAGCAATTGGATGTTAGTATCCCTCTTTAAACAACGTAAAAACGGAGATTACTACTTGTTTCTCTAATACATACAAGGTGTGAAAAGTGCTCTTAAGGTCTCCAAAATATCTCTATTTCAAATCAGATGCCAATTTCGTTATTCTGAGTCATTATTATATGTCTTAGAGATATTATAGTGCGAATTACAGACATTTTATTTCAAGGCCCAGATGTCCCGAAAACCGTGGATAATAACCTTCAAAATCAGCGGTTTTCAGCGATATTCAGAAACCAAAATTATTTTTTCCCTAAAGGTGTTTATAGACCCGTTACGTCTATTAAATAACAATTGAATGTTAGTATTCCTCTTTAAACAACGTAAAAATAGAGAATACTTCTTATTTCTACTGATGTAGACAAGGCTTGAAAAGTGATCTTAACTCTTAAGGTCTCTAAACTATATTTATTTCAAATCAGATGTTAATTTCGTTATCTTGAGTCATTATTATATGTCTTAGAGATATCACACTGCGAATTTAGAGTCTTTTTTTTTCAAGACCCAGTTTTCCCGAAAACTGTAGAGACGGCCGCAAGCAAGAGACCTCTCACGACTAGGGATGGCAGTGGGTCCAAGACCCGACCCATACCCGTCGGGTCGGACCCTAATGGGGCGGGTTTGGGTCCTACTTTTTCAGACCCAATAGGTATGGGTCGGGTATGGGTCTATCAAAAATAATTCGGGTATGGGTATGGGTCCAATTTATCAAAGTACAAATTTTACCCAGTGAAGGAACACATTTTAATATTTTATACATTCATCTTCTTCTTTTCACAGTTAGTGGACCTAATATTCACTCCATAAATCATACTACCAATGAAACCGCCTCCCACCACAAGTAGCTGACCGACGACCACTCCTAACTCCACCACAGACGGACAACCAGACCACCACATTCCCCTTTCATCGCCAATATCATCCCTCAAACTCACGCACATTATATCGCTGCATATCCTTCCAGGATTCGTCGGAAAAATTAAGGTCTTCAATTTCTACTCCTTAATCATATTTCTCATCAAATGGTCATACGACCACCGTTTACTGGTAAGATATTGGGTTTTAGGGTCTGTAATTGGTTCTTTTGTATTAATTTGGGGAAAAATCGATTTAAGTCTTCCCTTTGTCTTTCTTAATAACTTTGAATTATTAATTGGACTTAGAATTGGAGAATAGGCTCATAGAATCATAGTGATTTATATCATTTGTTTTTTTAAACACTGCGTTCTTAGATTTGGTTAATTTTTTTTTTGAAAATTGGACCCGTGGGTAGACCCGGACCCGACCCAGACCCATTGGGTCTGGGTATGGGTCTGCTGATTTAGGACCCTTATGGGTCCAGGTCGGGTATGGGTCCAAGGTAAGCATGGCGGGTCCAGGTTCGGGTCTAGGTGGACCCGACCCATACCCGACCCGTTGCCATCCCTACTCACGACCCCTCCCACTTACCCCACCTGCTTGTTTCTGTGTCTCACGTCACAAGCATTGTGACGAATTTTGTCTGTTACAAATGAGAATTTGTGATAAAAAAATAGTGTGTATTTCCATTACAAGATTTAAAAATATTAAAATTATATTAATTAAAGTGGTAAGAAGTTATGATAACAAAAAATGGTGTATTTTCATTAAAAATATATATTAAAAATGTATATTTATTAGAGTATGAGTATTTTTCTTGTACAATTACAACTGTTCATCATCTACTAATGGTAATACACTAATACACCACATAAGGTACAAAAATAGTATAAGATCATTGTATACTATATACTTGGATCTTATCTGATCATTTATAATTTGTGATATTAGTCTTACAAAACAATTTTAATCTAATTACTTGCATATCTTGTACGCATGAGGATACACAGTTGAAGATAGATGAATCATCTCAATTAAAACCGTAAGATGATGGTTGAAGCTCATATATTATAGTTATATTCTATTGCGCCCCTTCACTCGAATGCCCATTGGATTTGAAGAGTGATTATTGCACATGCCCTCATCCATGTGCGGAGTTTTCCACATTGTGATTTTTTGAGATATTTGGGGATGCCGGGGTTTGAACCCGTGAATACCATAATAAATTAACCAACTCAACCAAAACCTTTAGGTGATGCCCCTAATATCTCACAAACTCACAATGTGGAAAATTTCGCACATGGTATGAGATGCATGTGCACTAACCACTCTTCAAGCCCAATGTGCATTCGAGTGAGGGGCATAATAGAATATAACTATAATATATGAGTATCAACTATTATCTTAAAGTTTTGATTGTGATAACTCATCTACCAGTTGACATAATAGTGTGTCATTAGGTAGATATGTTTTAGTGTAACCTAATTGACCCTAAGACATGATTTACATGTGAATTTTGATGCGTTTTAGGTTCAAATGTGTGAAAATATATCATTAACATATTTTGATATGTATGTTAAAGTGTATTTAGTTAACTGTTGTCATGAACATTTTTTATATGGCTAGCCACATTAAAGACAATGCTATATAATTTTCCTTGCGGAATGAATATATATATATATATAGCGGAAAAAACACTAATTAGATCAATGGGTAAGTGATGTGTCGTGAATCGTGATTAGATAATGAAGTAGTACTGTCGTGTTTATGAGTCGGTGTTGTTAGTGTTAGCTCGTTCATTCTAACTCCCTCGACTAATAAGCAATCTCAAACTTTAAAAACTCAAGTTAATACCTAACAAATTAAGATATTATTGCATAAAGTATGTTAGAATCTCTTTGGAACATATCGTAATAAATTATTTTATTCGTTTGAATACTAAAAAAGTCAATTGTTCATATATGTTGGCATGTTGCACATTGCAATAACCCTAAAAAGTATTCTAGTCGACTATAAAACTATTAACAGTCTAACATACACCACTATTATTCTCACTATCTTCTCTAGATAAGTATTCCAAGATGCAATGTAGAGAGGGTCGAACTATGGCATAGAATATACTTAGCTTCCAAATATCATGAAGAGTGAACCCACTTTACATATCATTTCAAAGTCAATGGCCCAAGGTAGGCATAGAATATTGCCACATTTTTTTTGGGGCCCAATATTATATACCCTTAATCCAAAATAAGGATATCACAAATTCTTATTTCAGACGGAGTAATTCCGTCTGAAAAATAAGACGGGATTATGTTGCCACTTTTTGATAAAATGTAACCACAGTTTATATCAACTTGTTTTCAATAGTGGTTACATCTAACTGTAAAGTGGTTACAAAATCACGTCTTATTGCTTCAGACCAAAATGGTCCGTCTGAAGCAAGACCAACTATAAGGATATATGTTTAGTAAAAGATTAGGTATTCTTCCAAGTTTAATAGGATCCATAAAACAAATATATACTTCCTTCATTCCATAGAATAGTTTACGTATTCCATTTTAGGCCGTTTCACTTAGTTCTTTACATTTCTTTTTATGGACATCAATAATTATGTTAAATTACCATACTATCCTTGTAAAAGTAGGTACCCCACTTGTTTTTACCAATTCTTAATACAACAAACAAAAGCAACTTATAAGAGGGCAATTTGGTAAATAACATATGTAAAAGTAGATACCCCACTTGTTTTCACCCATTCTTAATATTTGTGCAAAAAGCAAACGTAAATTATTCTATGGAACGGAGGAAGTATATGATATTTTTCTGTGTGAATTTTTCATATATTTGCGTCGGTCAGGTGTATGACTTGTTCAGTAATTTTTTTTTATGTTCATCAGAAGTATAAGTACTTTATAACGATAGTGAGGATAATCTCTTACAGTAGATCTTGCTTAAGACGGGTCGGATTTTACAACGGGTATTTTGTGAGAGGAAATGGGTAAAGGGGACAAGGTGGGCTCCCCCATGTGCTCTCCACTCACCCTTGATGGGTATTTTGTGAGAGAATATGATATCCGTCTTAAGCTTAAGACGGATACCTCCGTCTGAAATAAGAATTTGTTAATCTCTTATACTGATTACTGAAGGCAAAGTAATAGATAGACTCATAGACATAAGACATCTAGGAATCTGATTTTTCATTTATTAGAGTTGATATTTGAAAATTTAATTACTCATTTAAAATTGAGAGTTTTTAAAACTTATCCCAACTAACTTTGTGACATTAGTAAGAAAGGAACATTTCTCGGTAAGACATGAATTATTGTTGGGTTCGTCGGTAAGTATTGGAATATTAGTATCTAAATGATATTTTGATACAAATGATTCTTCTGAAATTTGAAGTTTGAACTCTATGAACTTAATGAAGTTTTTATTAATATGGATAATCAGTCTTGTATTTTTAATAGCCTGAAGTTTCTGGTTAAAAGATGTAAAGAATTGATAACGGATGATTCTTGATTGATAAAGTCGGAGCATTCCTATCGGGAAGCTAATAGAGCTAGCGATTGGCTAACTAATAACTAATCAATGAGTCAATACATGTATTGTCACTACTATGTTGAATCATCCACCTTCTGGGCTCCGTCATATTCTACGTGAGTACATTGTTGGGGTAGCTAACTAGCTACCCCTGACCTTATAGGCATAGCTATATACTCCCTTTGTCCCGATCATTTGTTTGCCCTTTTTATTCTTTATGATGAGTAATTTAATCAAAGTCAAATAAATAAATGGGACGGAGTAGTTTTCACTTTGCAGGACTTGCCCCTCTCTTATACCAAAAAAAAAAAAAAAAAAAGTTTTCATTCATTACAAAATGGGTCTATATTTTGTGCAAGGCTCATCATGCATGCATGCATGCCCAGAATAGAATAAAAGGCTACCCGAATAAATTGGATTGGTGGACCATTTTAGAAAATGACTGGGTCAGTGAAGAGATGCCTAATTCTTATCCAACAAGATTGAAAGTTATATCTCTCCCTTAAGAAAGTTTATTAGTCACTTGTCTCTTTCGAAATGAATATATCCGTTTTAAACTGAAAACATGTTAAATAGTGAAATATTTAGAAGAATAACAAGCATTTCCCCACTTTTAAAGAATTTATATGCTTTAAAAAAAACCAACAAAGTATTTATGCTTTAAAAAAATCATACTACAAGAATCGAATTTAAGTATAAGACGGATATGTTTGCTTAAACAAGATTTTGTGATTTTATATATACAAATGATGTTTTAATCTAACGGTTACAACGTTGTTGATGTAGTCGTATAGTAGATATCAGAATCAATTCCTCATTTTCTTTGTTTACTCTTTTTAGCTTATTCATTTCATTTGTTTACTCTTGATTAAAATATCTATAAGAAAAGTAAATAAAATTCCGTGAATTTGTGACAAAGTGGGTATTGATTTTACACACTAAAAAGATTTATTGGTTATTTTCGTTGATTATTGTACATAAAATGATCAAAATATATGATGAGATAATTAATTTCACAGCTAATAAACTCATTTCTAGAATCAAAATGCATTATTTTATACTCCGTATATAAACGAATTGAACTTATTAGGGTGATGAATGTGTACCATTTGCCTAACACAATATTAAAATGCCAATTTGGTGGGAAAAGGGAGTGATGTATTACATCAGACCTAATATTACATCAGACCTAATATATAACTGAGTTTTTGTATATTTTTCTGACCTTTTTAAAATTTATAAGTTATGCTTCAATTTTTTGATGTCAAAGTTCAAATTTAACTTAACTTAACTTTTATATGTAATGTTTTTAAGTTATAATAAACAAATTTGAGCTTAATATTTAAGTAAACGAACTCGAAAACTTTATAACAAAGCTTATAATCCTTAAAATAATACTCGATTTATTTTTTATAAAACTTAAAAATTATACCATTAATTGCCGTACTATACACCAGATTTATAGTCTATGAAGTAACTCTTTGACTAATACCTCCATGTCTAATGCGATATAATAATACATGATATAATAATTTAATTTGTAGCTAACTAACTATCTACAATATTCTAAATTGTATCTTTGGATCAGGACTCATTAGTGAACTATCAAATGATGTCACATGCTAACTTTATTTAAAATGTCTTTAAATCAAAGGTTAATTAATAATCATCATAACTATATAATATAAATCTAAGGTTTATTTTTTCAACTAAAATATCATTTTTTTTAACGTGTATCATAAGGGTACACGATAGAGAAGAATTTACAAGATAATGTCATTAATTATGGTAACAATAACTTTATACTTGCATTTTTGATGAGATTATCTTGTAAATCCTCCCCAATTTAGTAAGGGCACACGTTAGAAAAACCGTTAAGATATATAAGTGCTTAGCTTATCCAACTTTTCCATGTATATAAATCTTTCAAAGACAACCATGATCTTATGCTAAGAACGGAATCAAGAAGACCAAAAAAAGCTTAGAGGCGATTATGATTGAGAATGTAGTGGAAATCCTAAGAGACCAAATAAAGCAAATTGGAAGCTTAACCTTTTGAGAGTAGGAAGAGACGCCTTGGGGGGCATGATAATATCCTTTAATCTTAGTTCACATTATAATTTGAATAAATATAAAGATGGATAGATTTTATTAGACAAGAGGGAGTATAATACATTTTTTAATTTGTTCGAAAATATTTTCTGAAATTTCTACTTTAATATGAATAATTATGATGTTTATCTTGTAAATATAATAGAGTAATTTTAGGTTTTTTGCTCGCTGTTGACATCTTCGCGCGTTTTCAATAAATAAATTAACAATGAGGTTCACAAAACAGCTTAAACCGAGCTAGTATTTAAAAATCATATAGTCATACTTAATCTTATGCTCTGTCATACTCCATAGTAAAATTACACGAAACTATATCATAACTAGATTTCATGCCCGTGCGATGCACGGGTCTACGTTAATGTCATTTTCTATTTCCTATAACAATTAACTTGTAAAAATAAACTTTTGAAATTTTAAGACTATAATAAAATATACTCCGTAATTTTTAAGAAAATAATATTAATATATTGATTCAACTTCTATTTTAAACATATTTTACCAACCTTACCAAAAATCAAGTCATATTTGATCTATATGACTCGAAAAATGATCCAAGGTACCTTAGAATTAAGCTCTCTAAGACAATGCTTAAGAGAATCAAAAGATTTTGGGTTGATCACCCTACCTTATGGTAATTGTCCGATATGGGGCAATTCTACTATTTAGAAGTATTAGTATATTCACCACACTTACATTATTTTTCAAGGTTGGATATATAACATATTAAGAATTATACCAAGTATGTGCAAATAATATGAGATTTTATACTATAATGATAACATTTTTTTACTACGAATCTTATAATTAGATTATTTTCATAATTAATACAAATTTTTAATAACTCTCTAAAACAATATTTGAGAGACTTAAACGATTTTGGATTGATATATAAGTCCAAGGACGACTCTTATGTACAATCGCATGATCACTACAACTTATGATATTTCTCCGATGTGGGAGAATTCCTCTATTTATACATAGTATATTTACCACACTTACATTATTTTTCAATGTGGGACAAATAACATATTTAGTTGTACACCAATAAATTATTATTTATGATACTTTCTTAAATTTTTATTTATGATATTTTTCTAAATTAATTTTGATGATGTAAATTTCATTAAGGCGTGGATAATAATACAAACTTTTAAGAGTTCTGTAAGATAATACTTAAGAGATTCAAAAGATTTTGGGTGAATATCTAACTTTGAAAGATGACTCATTTTCACAATATTTTTTTTGTGAAATGAAATGTAAAAGGTTTTATATAAAAATTATAAACATCACTTGAATATAATATAGGAATGTATATTGAGATAAATAAAATATTTTTCTCTTTATTTTTTTACTCTTTATTTTTTTATGATACCTTCCTAACTTCATTTTTGATAATGTAGGTTTCACTAATGTGGATACAAACTTTTAAGAGCTCTCTAAAACAATATCTAAGAGACTCAAAAGATTTGGGTTGATATCTAAGCTCTAATGATGACTCCTATTTATAATTATAGAATCACCCCACCTTATGATAATTTTACGATGTGAGACAATTATATTATTTATACGTAGCATATTTATCGTACTTGTATTATATTTCAATGTAGGACAAATAACTTATTAAGTAGTACACCATCAAAATTATTATTTATATAATACTTTCCTAAATTTCCTAAATTAAGTTTGATGGTTTAAATTTCATTATTGTGGAGATAAAATACAATACTTTTAAGAGTTCATTAAGACAATACTTAAGAGACTAAAATAACTCCAATTTATAATCATATTTTTGATCACTCCACCTCATGATAATTTCAGATATAGGTTAAATTTACAATTTACAATTTATACTTAGTATATATATTTACCACAAATACATTGTTTTTCAATGTGGGACTAATAACACATTAAGTAGTTTATCATCAAAATTATTATTTATGATACTTTTCTAAATTAATTTTTAATAAAGTAAATTTCACTATTGTGACGATTATAACACAAATTTTTAAAACTCTTCAACACAATACTTAAGAGACTTAAAAAATTGTGGGTTTATACCTAAGTTCAAGGATGACTACTATTATAATCATAGAATCATCATATATTATAATAATTTTTTGATGTGGGACAATTTACTGTTTATATGTAATATATTTACCATACATACATAATTCTTCAATGTGGGACTAATAAAAAACTAAGTAATACACCATCTTTTTCTATATTAGAATAATAATAAAATATTTTAAAGGTCACTTATTATATTTTAAAAGTATTTTATTAACAATATATAAAAGATGATCATATTTATGATCACTCCACCTTATGATAACTTTTTAATGTGGGACAATTTTACTATTTATATATAATATATATTCACCAGTCATCATACCTACATTGTTTTTCAAATAACACATTAAATAATTTATCATCAAAATTATTATTTATGATACTTTTCGAAATTAATTTTTTATGATGTAAATTTAACTATAGTTTAGATTATAATACAAACTTTTAAGGGCTCTTTAAGACAATATGTAAGAGGCTCAAAAGATTTTGGGTTGAAACTTTATTTCCAAATATGATTCCTATTTGTAATCATAAGATCACCCACCTTATAATAATTTTATGATGTGGGATAATTATACTATTTATAAGTAATATATTCACCATACATACATTATTTTTCAATGTGGGACAAATAATATACTAAAAATTACACCAAGTATGAGCAAATAAATAGTATGAGTTTCTATACTTTCGAGGTTTTTTTTACCACAAATGTAACTATATTATCTTCATAATTTTTGTTATGACACTTCAATTTTTTTAATAATACTTTTCTAAATTAATTTTTGATGATGTAAATTTAACAATTGTGGAGATAATAATACACAAACTTAAGAGATCTCTAAGACAATACTTAAGAGACTTAAAAGATTTCACTTTGATATATAAGGTCAAAGGATGATTCCTATATATAATTATAGGCGATTTTACTTTGATATATAAGGTCAAAGGATGATTCCTATATATAATTATAGGATCACCCACCTTATGTTAATTTAACGATGTGAGATAATTTTACTATTTATACATAGCATATTCACCACATTTACAAACTTTAAAGAGATCTCTAAGACAATTTTTAAGAGATTAAAAAAAATTTGGGTCAATACCTAAAGTTTAAGGACGACACCTATTTATAATCATAGGATTAGCCACTTTATGTTATTTTTCCGATATGGGATAATTCTACAATTTATACGCAATATGTATACCACATCTACATTGTTTTTCAATGTGAGAAAAATAATATATTAAGTAGTACACCATCTTTTTCTTTAAAATATATATTTCTATTATTTTTATTTTATATAATAATTAAAAGATTATCCTCATAATTTTTTATATCCAAAGTATTATTTATGAGACTTTCCTAAATTAATTTTTTATGATGTATAAGTTCCAATTATGACTCATATTTATAATCATAGGATCACCATATATTAAGGTAAATTTTTCATGTGGGACAATTTTACTTTTTATATGTAGTATATTCACCACACCTACGTTATTTTTCAATGTGGGACAAATAACATACTTAGTACTACATCATATTTTTCTATAAATTGATTATTTCTTGAATACTACTAAACCATTATACTAATATTAGAATAATAAAAAATATTTTAAAAGTCATTTATTTAATTTTCATATACTTAGGTTATAGTTATATGATCTTATAAATGTTATGGTAGTAAAAAAATACAAAATTTATACTCTAATGAAAGCATTTTTCGTTAAGAATCCAAATATATAAGTTTCGAAATGTTTTGCATTATATTTTTTTTGTCAGATTGATAATCAATTTGTTCTTACGTAAATAATAGTTGTGATATTAAAAATATTACATAGTATCTTTTTCGTAATCTTGGAAGATCTTAAAATATACTTTCCAAAAATTAAAAAACATGATGTTGACCAATAGAATTACTCGAAAAAAAACTTCTTTTATATATATATATTGATTCAGAACTATCCATCAGTCCATCCTAAACTTTCTTTTGAAAATTTAAAACCTTTTGAAACCAAGATCTAAGTCAAACATAAATCACCCCAATCTAGCACTAACAATTCAACTCAAATCCGACTGTTATAATATAAACGAGACGGAACTAATAAAGACAATAACAAACAAATTTACTTGGTTCACTGACGGTGTGTTAGCTACGTCCACAGAACAAAAGAAAGGATAGTTTTATCAATATTGAGGACTTTTACAGAGTTTTCAGATCCAGATTTCAGATTGTTATGATATGTATAACTGCTATGATTAGGTTAAGAGAGTCCTAAAACAGACTATATGCCCACAACAGAATCCTAACCCGAACATATTAACAGAAGCCCCCACATAGTCACTCGAAATAACAACTACACCGATTCAAAGCATAAATCCAACGCCGACCAATTGACATTCCTACCGGACCGTAAAATATCAAATAAAAAAAAAAAGTAAATAGGACACTTGGAGTCATGGAGGAGACTATGTCATACTTTATTTTTACTCAATTTCACAACTCCACTAGTACTAGTCACTATAAATTGACGTTGAGGCACAATTACAAAACAAATCACCTCTTCTTTATTAGTGTCACATTCCTTCCTTCATTCTCCTTTCTCCTCATTTTGAGATCATTTTTTTTCTTTCAAAAGTCCCTAAAAAAAACCTCTAATTATATTTGAGATATAATAAATTGTGTTAGTTTTGTTGGTTATAAACTTATACACTTTTTTCATAACTAACTTTTTTTTAGTATTATTAAATTAATATTAACAAAAAATTATGGAAAACAAGAAACAACAAAAGGGTTCTTCATCTCTTACTTCTCAGCTTTTTGGACCTCCTGAAACTGATGTTCTTGCTTCCATTTTTCCACCTTCTAAGGTAATAATCCTCATGTTTTTAATGCTTTTTTTGTACGTATAATTTGATATTAATTTTAGGATTTAGTATCGTTTTTATTATCTTTTTTATGATATACAAATTCTCGTGTAAAACCGTCTAATTCTCATGTGACATATTCAAATTGGTCTTGACGTAAAGGGTGTTTTATTCTTACGTTTTTAAGTGAATTTGTGATCGAAGTTGAAACCTTTAATTTGATTATAACAAAAGTCAAAACCATATTCATTAATTTGACTGTTTGAGTCCGTCTTACACAAGTATATTTGTAATAAGTTTATTATTATCTTTGTTTTTTCGCGGATTTTTATCTTTAATAATATAGTCCTAGTAAAAAAGTACTCCAATAATTACTATATTTTGAATATGAAAAATGAAAAATTCATGTGAAATAATTTTTTTTTCTTTGATAATTCTTTGGAAAAATAAATTAATTTATTGGGATTTGTTTGATTGGGATTTATTTGATTGAAATTTGGCCTAAAATTTTACAGGGATCATGGCAGAAGGATCCTTCTGATTGTAGGAATCAAACATTGAGTAACAAACAAGGTATTTAAAAATTTCATGAATATATTTTTCCTTTTTTATTAGATATTTGGATTTTATTTTTAATTTTTTGCAATCAATTTTTGCATAAAATAGTTACAGAATATTGTGTAAGTTGCCCATAAATTGTTACAACTATAAAGTTTAGTCACTTTTGAAGTTTGGTCTATCCCATGAAAAGTTATTTTATCACTTCATATAACAAGTTGGATAACTAAACAAAATATTCCTTAATAATGCAAGACCTAAAGTAAAATATGCCATTTTTTCGGTCATCCACGCTACGTCCTGTCCTGATTTGGAGTCGGCTAACATGTAATTCGTAATTCGGTTTTTCTAACGTGTGCCCTAAGGGCACACATTAATAATCCAAATATGGTAAGATTTACAAGATAATCTTGTTAATTATGGTAAAAATGAGTTTATACTTAAGTATTTTATGAGAATATCTTGTAAATATTTCCACATTTGGATTATTAATGTGTGTCCTTAGGGCACGCGTTAGAAAAACCGTTCATAATTTCATATCACCTATACATTTAGGTAAATTGTGCCCAATTGCCAACATATTACTAATTTAGTACGAGTACTATAAAGTTCAATCACTTCATATAAGAAGCAAGGTGAATTAAGAACGAGAGTTAGCTCTAACGAAAATCTCTCTTACTCCTTCCCATGTTTACTTTGTTTTGGATGGGAGATAGTATGTTACTCCAACACTTTACTTAGCTGCCGATTGCGTGTCCGACACATATCGTGTCAGGCGAGTGTGTCAAAGAGTCGGAGTAAAACGGGTTCAAGTTATAAAAGTGTTGACATCTCTACAAATAGCAAGCCATTTAGTTGCATCTTTTGCTTTGTTTCAGGCGGCACAACTAGTAAAGATAGGAGCTCCATTTATCACCAAGAGGGAGCGGAACCGAGTTACTTGAGCTCTTCTCTCTACTACGGAGGCCAAGAAACATACTCGAGAGAGACGACGACTCATCAAAGCCCATGCTCGTATCCTAAAGTGAGTGTTTCTATTACACTACATTCCTACAAGGGGTCAAGTAGAACCCCTTATGACGCCCTTCATGACTCGTTTACTTACCCGTTTAACTTTTTATTGTTTTAGTTCAAGAAAGACGACATTGAAGATGATCCAAGTGGTGCGGCAAGGGGTAACTGGTGGCAAGGATCGCTTTACTATTAGGTTCCCGGCCAACTGTTGTGTGTGAATACTATAGTTTCTAAGGTATATATAGCAACAGAATATATAGATCAGTGACGGTCTAATTTAATGTATCGATCCTGATTCCTGATCTCGTCAATAAGCTCAATATGTTGTCCCCTTGCAGGAAACTACATTCTGTCAAATAGTCTTTACAAAGTTCGAGTCTTTTAATCGGAATGGAGAATAAGCTGCGGAATTAGCCTTAGATGGATAAAGAAACCCTGCAAGGAGCATCGATCTATGGCTTCCGCGAGATAGTTTGCATGGTGTAGTTTTAGTCATGTTTTCGATAGTTTTTTCTTTACATTATCTTCTTTATAATCTTAGTCTGGAGTTGAGTTGTGAAGTTGTTTTGAATGATGCTTTCAAAACTCTCGTAGGAATATGCTTGTATCAATCATCTATCACATATAAATATGAAATTTGTAAAAATTATGCTTAATGTGTGATCAATGTTCTACTACATATTGTCAAAAAAAATGTTCTGCTACATATTCTATTACTTTCTGTATCGAAATTAGGTAAGAATCGAGAATTTAGAACGAATGGCAAATGTAACCGAACTGAGAATCAATCAAGATGTTCAAAAATCCCTTTTGTTTGTTCCTCTTCTGGGATTCTCAATGTGTTTTCTGGTAATTTTCCATAATAGTCGAAACTTCCAGGTTCGCTGATACCATGTTCTTTTGTCTGGCATCCGTTAAAATCGAACATCTTCTGGTTACAATGAGTTGGCTTATGTACCGAGTGAAAAAATTATAGGATACCCCCTCAATGACTCGTGTACTGAGGCAACCGTCGATTTGCTTTGATGGGGTTATTAGTACCCCCTTCGTAATTACGTAGTTCCTCTTTCAACTTTTTGGACAGTGTCCAAAAAGTTACGACTTGTGATCATAAATATACAAAAATAATATGATGTAATACTAAAACATTTTAATTCTTCGTCAAATATTTAACACAAAAAAAGTAATATAAAGACCAGCAGCAAATTTCCCTGACCAGCACCTGACCCAGTTGAGTTTGTCGCTCCTGCAATGGTGTATCCGAGGATCTCGGCCTTGTTTCAGCTAGTATTCGTCAGCATCAAATGCAATTATGTTGTGTATATGGGTATATAAAGCCGCTTTACAAGATTATACTCTGTTCAGTTTTTATCAGCTTACGGCATTGTGGACCATTATTTCAGCTGAAGTTGAAACAATTTTGAAAGTTATTGAATTCATTGGTGAAATTTTATTGTCAATTGGTTGTACAAAAACATGGGCCGATACCATTTCAAAAGTCAAAAAAATTGTAGGCAACAGTTGCTTACGAGCAAAAAAGTGAGGAATTATACTGCTATAACTTTCTCCGCTGTATAATAGCGATTGATTAATCAAGTTCACATAATCACATGGGAGGCTGGTTAGTTCCGAGTAGCTGGCCCACGAGATTAGTCACCTGAAATAGGCATTGGGTTCAATTCAGACATCACAGGGATTGTTAAAGTACTTGAGCTACTTTAGCTGAGAAGCATGAGAAGTTGCAAGGAACTCATCAGACGCTCAGATATGCACACGTGCTCACATAAAAGAGGGAGATGATAACGCCACTACACTTTCATTTAATATCACTCAAATACAAGCTAATTATATGGGTATCTTATTATTCTCTCTAACAATTTGAGTGACATTAGTAAAAACGGTAGTGGATATATCATTACCCTAAAAGAAGAAGGGTAAGAAGACAGACTGAATCACAAACACCGAAAGTGTCTATTGCAGATTGCAGGGACACGATTATATCATGAGTAAGAATTAACATTTTCGTCTAAAATGAAGTGTCAAGGTGTCAGTTAGCGTCTCAAGTAAAGTGTAATATCTATGTTACTCCGACACTTCACTTGGCCGCCGTGTCGTGTGTCCGACACGACACTTTAAAGTTTAGACCAAAAAATTGATATAACATCCGTGTTCGGAGAGTTGGCTAACACAGAAGTGTAGATATAGATGTGGTCTCATGTGTCAGTTAGCGTCTAAACCGTCCATAAATATGTTGGCATGTAGACTAAAAATCACTAGTTTCACAGCCCAGGAGTACAGGCCATAATTACATAGGCCAAATGCATTGATAAACAAACATGATGAAGTCAAGGAAGTTCAACAGGGAAAAAATAAACAGAGTTATGTGCAGCTCTAAACTAAATACTTTAGATACGAAGTATGAAGCAAGTTGCTCGATATCGTGAGAAATTACCTGCCAGTACTTCGAGACACATTTGTCGATGCAGCTGTTTTCAGCCATATTTAGCTCAGAGTCTTTGAAACTGAAAATAGTAGGGACAACTATAAATACTTCGTACCATTTTGTAGAGGGTTTTTTCAATATACAAGTACTGCACATTCACGCTTTACACGAGAAGAAAATGAAATCGGAAAATCCTGACCTTTTATCAGCACATTTGCGAAAACATGTCTGAGTGAGCCTGAAACAAGTAGTAAAGATCTCACTTAGCATGTCAAGGATTTCAACTGGGATGATGGATATGTAAGACCCCAAGCTCACAGCGGTTTGATAGTGTATGTGCAAGATTCGATAATTGTACCATCTAACAACTACAAGTCCACAAGGGGGAACGGGAAGCTAGCAATGCCTAGCATGCTTTCACGTAAAATTAAAATACTAACTTGTTGAACAGTTCTACTCTGTACTCCATCTCCTTCTCAGCCATAAACAATATCTGCACAAGTTCAATGTCAAAAATGAATGTCAGTGGAAGTTAGAATGTCACTCCTTAAACGAATGGGAGAGTCGTCGACAGCTAAATCAATAACGATATGAAATCGGGAATTTCTAAAAAGAAAAGTTGTAATTCTGATGATGATGGTTGTATAGATGGATGCATTACTGTTGACCACTCTACAAACATAAGGTACAATCTCATCATGAATTTAGACCGACTTTTGTTCTTAAGATCAACTCAAATATACATGTTTGTAGGTCAAAACTCCACGAGATGGACAGAAAGGGAGCAGATACACAAGGTACATTACTCTTGTGCAAATATCCTCCGCATAATATGCATATATTTTAGCTATTGCGATGCAAATAAAGTCAGCTAAGCATCAGGAATTGTCGAAAAAAGTCATAGCAAGGTTGATAAAGATAGTTAATGAGTCAGCCAAGAAGTTCATTATAACTGATTCCGTGAACTCGGTCAGTTGTAAGAACATAGAACAGCCAACTTAGATAGCTGTTGAGCTCGCAGGAACTTTCAGTAGCATTAAATCCTCATAAAGCTAGAGACTAAACTCGTATATCACGCTTTCTTATACAGATTCTTTGCTAAACTCCTCTTATATATATATAGCTTGCTTATATACATGTCTCTCTACAAGACTACAACTCAACCTTAATGTTGCTCATCAATGGCATTGCAATCCTTAATCGTCGTTCATTATTCACCTCCGATTTCAGTCACCAAAATAATAACTAATCAACTACAAAATCCTCATTTCCATATAGACGTAGCGCTTCCAATGATCCATGTATCATATATTTCATATATTCATATAGAAATACCACTTAGTAAACTGCATTATTAACCAGCCACCACATATCCTACCCATATGATCCAGCATTGGTGTTTTCTTTTTTTATCGGGTTTCGGCTTTTGAGCATCACATTCACATTTTAACTGAATTACTCTGATCACAGAAGACAATTGACGAATACGATACCGATACAATAAATAATAAATAATAAATATGAAAGAGATGTAAAAAAAATACCTGCTCCTTCGCCATAGCTTCTGCTGCTGCAGCAGTGTTTGCCATTTTCACCTGCTTTTTTTTTCATAAAAAACACACATTAAAATTAGATAATTAATTATAAAATTAACAAGATGTTAATTAAAGTTCCCACATAATCATCAAAATCAACCAATTATTCACGAATCAAAAATCCCAATTTTTTTCATCATCATTGAATAAAACACCTTTTGATTCAACATAGCTCAATTAACAAATACAAGAGTACTCCATTAACTTAAATATCCCAAAATTACAACTTTTACCTTCAGAATTTTAAGAGAGAAAGAAAGACTTCTGAAACAAAGGTTTGTTGCTGTTTTCAGGGTTTAGGGTATATTTTTAGCATTTTGCTCTTAGTTTTAAGAAGACTTGATCTTAGTTCGGACGGGTTATTTTCGTTTGAAGTGGTTTGACGGAATTTTGATACCATTTTACAGTCAAATATGACGTCTTTTGAAAAAAAGTTACCAAGAGTGTAACACTAACCGGACCGTTCTAAATTCATTCTATGAGCCTCTAAGAATCTTCACTTGAAACATGTAATTTTAACTTTTTTTTCAAGCTACGATAAGTTTGAGCTTTCTTGAGCATAAACCGAGCAAAGGCCAAACTTGGGCTCGGCTCAGTTCGGCTCATTAACACCACTAGTCTTGACTCTTGACAGAATATTTTAGATCGGTCCTATTCATGACCGCGAGTTTTAGATACGGTTTTCGGTCCACCAAATTTTTGTTATCGGTCTTTACTCTTTACACCGGCTCTGTCCGGTCCGGCAACATTGCAGCTCATTGGTTTCTCTTTTCAAGCCCTAGACATACACGCATTCTTCTTCACCTCAAAAAATCTGTTGCTTTTTGGAAAAAAGAGGTCAGTTTATTTTTTTTTATTTTTTACTTTTATTGAGCTCGATTGCTGTTGGGTTTTCTTCAAAATTCTAACTTTTTGTGTTTTTCAGACCTTAGTCAGATATTTGTAATCGTTTTATTAACTGATTCTTTACGTTTTATTAAAATACTCGTCGCAAAAAATAAAAACATAAGGTAATGGTGTAGAGAGAGGAGTTTTCTTCTTTTATTGAGCTTGATTGTTGCTAAGCTTTTGCTGTGCTTTTAGTCTTTTAGGTTTTAGTTAGCTACATGTATGGCTTAACTTATAGTATTACTGTACTCTACTTGACTCAATTTTTGATTAAAATACCTCTCACAAAGAACGGAAACATAAGGTAACAATCGAGGCAGACTTTGTCCCGCTCAATTCTTTACGTTTGCTTTTGTCACGAAAATCGTGGATAGTAGAGAGAAACAAAATGCTTGAGATGAATGAGACACCGAAATAAAGAAAACGTAAAGAATTGACCGGGACATACGAGTATTACTGTAATTGGGAAGATTTCTTTTTGCTCAAATTTGTCCTTAAATAACAGTTTTATGATTGATATTGATGTAATTTTTGTTTTAGGTTGAATAGTGGAGAAGCTAGAAAAGTGTTGAAAAATGGAGCATGGGTCACAAAACAATCCAAGTGCATCAACATTCTCAGTAACTGAGGAAGATCATACACTTGCTAATTCTCTGAGATTGGTTCTCAACAAAGAGTTAGTCTTTTTGTTTTTCTTCTTATTATTATTTCATACATCCGACCCCTCTTACCTCGCAATATGTGGGAGCCATTGAGGCACTGGTGTAATGTTGTTGTATTTCATACATCAGTTTATTTTTAATTACTTCATTCGTCCGCATCATTTGTGTACTTTTTTGTGTGTGAGCCGAGAACGGCAAGACGGGTATTTTAATCAAAGGTAAATAAATGAGTGGGACGTATTGTGTACGCTATCTCCTGCTATTATAGTGATTTTCTCAATCAGTGGAGACTATAGTGGCCAATTTGTCATTAAATGTTCTTCAGTGTATCTATTGTTGAATTTTGAGTGGGAGTACCTTAGGAGAGAGGTCGGGCGAGAAAGGGGTTCGTTCATTATTGTCGTGCAATGACGGATCTTAGACGGGTCACTAGTAAACTTCTGATGTAATCTATTTTTCCTAAATTAGTGTGTTTTGCTGGTTTCTAAAGTAGAACAATGAACAAGGATACAAGCTCAAATCCGGCCCCTCTTTTTGTTTCGGCAAGGTCTGTCATTGCCGCCAACAGATTGGGAGAGTTAAGAGTATGATATTACTATCGGTTACCAAGAGACAATATATGGACCTTTTTATTTAGGAAGAGTTGTTTGCTTGACTGTTGAAACAAGATGGAGGAAGTATAAGTTATTTTGCAGTTTGTGAAATTTTGTGCTCACTATGTTGATCTTTGTTCTCGATTCCTGCCTGCTCGTGAAGGTTTATACAGTATCTAATGACGCTTTGTTGTTAACCTGCAGTCCAAGGGTGTCATTTTGTGGGTACAGCATTCCTCATCCTTCTGAAGCTCGGGTTAATATCCAAGTCCAAACAACAGGTAATCTTGGGACATTTTGTTTGTTGCTGCACGTTTCCGATTATTTGTATATATGTGTTGTTTATGAGAGTAATATCTGACATGTGCCACACAATGTGTCTAGCTTGGCATGTTAGTTTCATATTTCCGTCTGCTAAAGATAATGGAGATAATGAGTTCTTCATGCTGCTTGTTCCCGATCATTTGCATACCATGTTCATGAATGTTTTGCAGTCTACTCAGTTTCATTAACTATATAGGAGTATCTTTGTATATCAGCAAAGCGAGTTTTCTTCTCTTTGCTTTCTTATTGATATAATCCTGCTTTATTTGCCTACTGAGTTTCCGATTAACTATAGAGTACTGTGTTAGTTATGAGCTGATTCTTCATGTTCTTCTCATAGTTCATTTGCGTCATTAGTATACGTCTGTGATACAGGGTTTTCTTTTATTCTCAGTCAGTTGGTTTCTAGTTATTGTTTCGGCTTCCAAGATTTTGCTCGAACTTTGCTTAGACCCCAATATTCCAATAATGTGGACCAAATCTCTGAGATCCAGCGTTTTTCTTCGGAACATAGAATATTAGTTATGATGTGGATCCCGATTCCCGCAAATTGTTTCAATGAGTTTTGGCAAATTACAGTAAAATTGTACTCTATTATATTGTGTTGGCTCAGATTTCAGACTTTTCTCACTCAATAAAAGTATGAGGGATAATGTTAATCTCAGTACGAAGTTGCTGAACGTCCTCAAAAGTTGTTCATGTTCATCTTTACATGTTTCGGAATAACTTTATATGCAAGTAGGTTAAGAGGTGAGATACATCTGACTTACGCTAGATGACCGACAGAATTGGAGCCTAGAGCCGTAGATAACTAAGAATTGAAAGTCACTGTTGCCATGAGGGTTGATCAATTTTATTAAGACGGTTGCTTCTTCAGTTCATAGAGCTGGTACTCGATTTATCTTGCTTAATTTAGGCGTTAGGAATATCCCTGAAGGATTATAGATCTAGATGAGGGATGACATATCTTTATCTTACTAAGCTCCAATTCTTAGATTCCTAAGGACTATAGATCTAGATAAGGGATGACATATACGCTATAGGTGTTTCTGAAGGGAGGTTAATTTTATTCTTGTGATGTCACCTCCATATAGCGATGGAGCATATCTATGTTGCTCTTACTTGGCTCCTATAGTTGGACACGATACAGCAAGTAGCGGGCACAACAATCTTGCGAGAGAATTTATACGTAAATCAAATTATTATGTCGTATCGAAGGGTTGAATGCGCGACACACATCAAGGGTGAAGGGCTGAACTAACATAGGTGCACAGCATGGTGTTGTACATCCCAGAGGACCGACGATGAAGGCTCCTTGCAATATTGCATTCACTTCATCAGTCATTTTCCTAAAGCATGTACTCCTATATAAGAATATAGTCTATTCTTTTAAGTAATGCTTCTAGTTTATAAATATGATAGTGTGCCAATATTGTCCAAATCACTCTTTCAGACTGCCATGATTTCTGCTTCAGTATCGTGAATCATTTTTTCCTGACACGATTGTATCATCGCTCTGCAGGTGATCCGGCTTCTGAGGTTTTGAAGGACGGTTGCCAGAGTCTAATCAATATGTGTGAGCATGTTAGGCAGACCCTCGACGATGCTGTCACTAAATTTAAGAATAACCATGTTAGTGATACTACTATGGACAATAGTCCATGAGACCATGACTAATCCTCTAGTCTTTTTTTTTAGCAGTAGATTCATGTACTTTGTTCATTAACAACTAAGTACACACTGCTGTTGTTAAAACTAAATACAGTTAAAAAAGGTATTGCATTATTCTAAATTGATAACATTCATAGGCTTCTCCCTTTCATCTAAAGTGTAGTGTTGGGTTTAAATGTAATACTACTTCGTTATGAGAAGATTTGTACAACAGCTCTTATTTCGTGTATTCATCATATTTTTTGGTATAAAGAAACCACGAGGGGAATTTTGATGCTGACGAGGCTTGAACTCAAGTCATGATTACCACTGCGACACCGCTCGCCAACTGAGCTAGTTTACATTAAGGGAAAAGTTAAAACTGAGCTAGTTGATTTCAGACATAAAACTGTCTTATAGTATAAGTTTTTGAATAGAAGATTGGATGTCAAGGAAACAAAGACAAAAAGAAGAATACAGATGGATGTCAAACTAGTATCACCTCTCTGAGCTCTCCATTGATATCTCTATTTGTGTGCTACAAAAATTCAAGACTTCAATTCTACAAACAGGATTATGCAAAAAAAAACCGAGTCACAAACAAGAAATAACATTTATGGCGTGCTAAAGACATAAAAGAGACGAGAACAAAAGGTGTTCATCCATGCGGCTAAAACAAGTGATCTGCATTTAAGCTTCTTGAGGAGCATCAGGTTTCCGTGCCTCTAATTTGAGTGGGTGTGCGATGTACTTCCAGCAACGCTTGTGAACTCCGCTAATCTTCTTTGGGGCAGGAGCAGGAAGACCTGCAAGGGATTTTTCCTCGACTTAGCAAGTATTTAAAACCAAACCAACTTGCGAAATATAACAATCATCCTATTCTTTATCCTGGACATTAGGCAAGTGTTTTACATATATCAGCAAGAGATCAACATCAGCAGACATTAAAAAGCGCAAATGAAATCTTGAGTCTGAAAACAAGCATATAATACGATTATTTTCCACTTTGGTGTCCTAAAGGGTATTATCCTAAGTGGGGAAAACCCCTCAACTCACCATAGTAGAATTAGTGAAACCTCGGAACAAAGTACAACTTCTTAACCATCAAGTTCAGTTCACACATAATGAAATTATGAAAATGCTGGAAATCTGAGGGTGAGACAAGATATCTCATAGGTTAGGAGAGATCTATCGAGTATCTATTACACTACCTTCCCCCATTTCTTGGCTTGAAGGAGGGAAATGGAAGAATCTATTTTCCCTCCCTTCTAAATCCCCCCCCCCCCCCCACCCACATTTTGCTAACCAAACAAAGGATTTCTCATCCCTCATTTTCCCTCCAAATCCTCCTATCAAAACACACCCTCTATTACTCCACTAATAATTACCCCCATCTCAAGCGAGTCCTAACAAGGAACCAAGTATGCCTACACGATGATGGACAAATCCAAAAACCAATATATCGCAAGTTGTAGTGTCGCCAAAAAAGGTGTTATATTTGAAGGCTTAATCTGTGGCCCAGCCCAAATCCCTTGACATATATACTTGTTCATGTGACAAATTTTAATACACATTCAGAAAGGCGTGAGATAATGTGTTTGAAAAAGTGATACAGTTTGAAACAGTCATTGTATGATCTTATATGCCCACGGCAAAACCCAGGAGAAGAAAAAGTATGTGAACTTTTGTTAAGTGTACCTGTAAAGGCTGTAACCAAAAAAAAAAAAAACGACTTTCTCCTTGTCTATATATATCCGTCTATCAGGAAATCTGTCAAGAGAGTTCATCTAATGAAATAAAACGAATCAATTTTCACCCCACTACCTCAAAGGCTCTCATTGCGAGGTAGGATGGCATTGGAACTTGGAAGTGCGCAACTAAGCAACCTTACCCCTCGCTTGAACACAGATATCTTTTCGAATGAGACGGAATCAAAAATTCAGCAACAAGTACATCAATCAGCAGCGGCTTCTTAATACAAGAAGTCAAGAAGCGCATACAGTATACTGAGCTCGTCGAAAAAAATATAGTAAGATCCAGCACTAAGGCAAAAAAGTAGATGACAAAGATGTCGGGGCTAAGAGCATTAATCTACTTGTATGCTAGTACCAGGGAACATGTGTAACCCATGTCAGCCTGAATGACCGAATCTCGGTCTTGTTTACTGTGGATCTATATACTTCAACATAAGGCGGAAAGAACAAAGTTATGTCTGCTCCCAAACAACAATCTCAAAAGTTGCCACTAGCGCATCCTAAAGGGCCCCTCTAAGATGGAATTAATTACACGAAATTCAGCTACTAACCATCCTTAAACTGCATCACACATTCTAATGGCATTCGTCACTTTACTGAGAACATCATTTCCAACTGGTAGTTAAACTTTCGACTTCAAGAGTAAAAGAAAGAACCCTCATTGCTAATACCACACAAACACTAACAAACTCTCCTTTGGATGTCCGCCAAATATAAATCGGAGATCAAGCAATAAGCAATCATAAATCACACTAACAGTTAAAAGTAATCGTCCCTTAATCATTTACCTGGTTTTTTTAAGCTCTGACTACACAATCAAAGAACAAAATTTGAATAAAACGGCCAAGCAAAAACCCTGGTAAAACCTTAACCCTCAATCATAATCGAATGAACTGTCGACAGTAATCGTCCCTTTAACATTTTCCACAGTTTTTTTACTTCCGGCTATAGTCACCAACTGAAATACAGACATAAAAGACGCATTCGCAAAAACCCGGGTGAAACCTTAAAACCCTCAAGCCACCAAAAACAGTACCCAAAACAATAGTAATGTATTGCACAATCTCAAATCCAATCAAATCAAATTCATAAACCTAAACCCTCTTTCAACAAATCATAATCCCAAAATTAACCATCGATTATACAAATCTAAGTAACACAAATTAACATCAACCAAGCATAAAAAAATCCCAAAATAGAGACTAACCATCTTTATAAGCAAGACCCCAAGCTTTCCCATGCTTACCATCCTAAAAAACAAAACAAAATAAGTCAGAAAACCTAACATTTTCAATTGCACACAAGGTGTTCGACGAAATGTCGCAATGAAAAAAAATCCAAACAAATGCTAATTAAATTAACGAACTTTGTAAAGATTAATCTTGGTAATTTCATAAGAAACATTGGTCCAATGTGATTTAGCCATATGATATCCAATTCCCCAATTGGGTAAAAATTGGACAACTTCAAACAAATTTTTCTTCTTCTTTCGCTTCGATTTCGTAGATGATTCACTTGTTGTTGTCGAAGATGGTGAAGATGAGGAATTAGGGTTTGGGGTTGTGCTAAATTTGAAGGTTTGAAGAAGATTAAATGGAAGTCTTTTGTATAAGAAGCTTGTTGCTGATTTTTCCGCCATTGCTAACGCCATTTTTGAGCTTTTTTGTGTTTTGCTTCTTTTCTTTGCTTTGTTCACTTGGGTTCGCAAAACTAAGGTTTTTGTTTGTTGGAGATTGGTAGTTGTTTTAGTTTGGGCTAAATTGTCCAGAACAACAACCCGGTTCAAAGTACCGCAAATTTTCATTAAAGACGGGACATATTTGTTTTAAATGAAGACGGGTCGGAGTCAATCTCACAATGAGGCAAGTGGGTATTCATTTAGTTTCTCACTTACCTTCTTATGATAGGGGATCCGACCCGTATTCATTGAAGACGAATATGAGACCAGCTGTCAAAGTAATTTGTCGACGACTTTTAATACGGCTTAATTAGAGTTAGCTCTACAAAATAGCTATAATGATAAAAAAAAAAAAAATTTGTAGTGTTCCATCTAGCAATGTTATGAGTCACTTTATATAAGTTACAAGGAATAAAACTAGTCGATATACACTTGAAAAAAAAAGAGCTAAGAGAACAGATGTCCTCAATGACTCATGTAGTAAGATGGTGCTTCTAGAGTTCTTATCTACTTTGTTCCAAAAAACTTAGATAATAACCTTGAAAACCAGCGGTTTTCAGCAATATTCGAAAACCAAAAATAATTTTTTTCCTAAAGGTATTTATAAATCCGTTACGTCTATAAATAGCAATTGGATGTTAGTATCCCTCTTTAAACAACGTAAAAATAGAGAATACTACTTGTTTACTCTAATACAGACAAGGTCTGAAAATTGGTCTTAATGTCTCCAAATTATCTTTATTTCAAGTGAGATGCCAATTTCGTTATCCTGAGTCATTATTATATGTCTTATACATATTACGGTACGAATTTAAAGACATTTTATTTTAAGGTTCAGTTGTCCCGAAAACCGTGGATAATAACCTTTAAAATCAGCGGTTTTTAGCGATATTCGGAATCCAAAAATATTTTGTACCTAAAGGTATTTATAGACCCTTTACGTCTATAAATAGCAATTGGATGTCAGTATCCCTCTTTAAACAACGTAAAAACGGAGAATATTACTTGTTTTCTCTAATACATACAAGGTCTGAAAAGTGGTCTTAAGTGCTCCAAATTATCTTTATTTCAAGTGAGATGCCAATTTCGTTATCCTGAGTCATTATTATATGTCTTAGACATATTACGGTGTGAATTTATAGACATTTTATTTTAAGGCGCAGTTGTCCCGAAAACCGTGGATAATAACCTTTAAAATCAGCGGTTTTCAGCGATATTCGGAATCCAAAAATATTTTTTCCTTAAAGGTATTTATAGATCCGTTACGTTTATAAATAACAATTGGATGTTAGTAATTCTCTTTAAACAACGTAAAAACGAAGAATACTACTTGTTTACTCTAATACAGACAAGGTCTGAAAAGTGGTCTTAATGTCTCCAAATTATCTTTATTTCAATTGAGATGCCAATTTCGTTATCCTGAGTCTTTATTAAATGTCTTAGACATATTACAGTGCGAGTTTGGAGACATTTTATTTCAAGGCCCAGTTGTCCCGAAAACCGTGGATAAAAAATAACCTTAAAAATCAGCGGTTTTCAGCGATATTCGAAATCCAAAAATATTTTTTTCCCTAAAGGTTATTATAGATCCGTTACGTCTATAAATAGCAATTGGATGTTAATATCCCTCTTAAAACAACGTAAAAACGGAGAATACTACTTGTTTTCTCTAATACATACAAGGTCTGAAAAGTGGTCTTAAGTTCTCCAAATTATCTTTATTTCAAGTGAGATGCCAATTTCGTTATCCTGAGTAATTATTATATGTCTTAGACATATTACGGTGCGAATTTGAAGACATTTTATTTTAAGGCCCAGTTGTCCCGAAAACCGTGGATAATATAACCTTTAAAATCAGCGGTTTTCAACGATATTCGGAATCCAAAAATATTTTTTCCCTAAAGTTATTTATATACCCGTTACGTCTATAAATAGCAATTGGATGTTAGTATCCTTCTTTAAACAACGTAAAAACGAAGAATACTACTTCTTTACTCTAATACAGACAAGGTCTGAAAAGTTGTCTAAAATGTCTCCAAATTATCTTTATTTCAAGTAAGATGTCAATTTCGTTATCCTGAGTCATTATTATATGTCTTAGACATATTACAGTGCGAATTTAGAGACATTTTATTTCAAGGCTCAGTTGTCCCGAAAACCGTGGATAATAATCTTTAAAATCAGCGGTTTTCAGCGATATTCGGAATACAAAAATATTTTTTCCCTAAAGGTATTTATAGACCATTTACGTCTATAAATAACAATTGGATGTTAGTATAACTCCTTAAACAACGTAAAAACGGATAATACTACTTGTTTTCTCTAATACGTACAAGGTCTGAAAAGTGGTCTGAAAAGTGGTAATAAGTTTTCCAAATTATCTTTATTTCAAGTGAGATGTCAATTTCGTTATCCTGAGTCATCATTATATGTCTTAGACATATTACGGTGCGAATTTAGAGACATTTTATTTTGAAACCCAGTTGTCCCGAAAACCGTGGATAAACCTTTAAAATCAGCGGTTTTCAGCGATATTCGGAATCCAAAAATATTTTTTCCTTAAAGGTATTTATAGATTCGCTACTTCTATAAATAGAAATTGAATGTTAGTATCCCTCTTTAAACAACAAAAAAACGGAGAATATTACTTGTTTTCTCTAATACATACAAGGTCTGAAAAGTGATCTTAAATGTTCCAAATTATTTTTATTTCTAGTGAGATGCCAACTTCGTTATCCTGAGTCATTATTATATGTCTTAGACATATTACGCTGCGAATTTAGAAACATTTTATTTTAAGGCCCAGTTGTCCCGAAAATTGTGGATAATAACCTTTAAAATCAGCGGTTTTCAGCGATATTCGGAATCCAAAAATATTTTTTCCTTAACGGTATTTATAGATCCGTTACGTCTATAAATAGAAATTGGATGTTAGTATCCTTCTTTAAACAACGTAAAACCCGAAAATACTACTTGTTTTCTCTAATACATACAAGGTCTGAAAAGTGGTCTTAATGTCTCCAAATTATCTTTATTTCAAGTGAGATGCCAATTTCGTTATCCTGAGTCATTATTATATGTCTTAGACATATTACGGTGCGAATTTGAAGACATTTTATTTTAAGGCCCAGTTGTCCCGAAAACCGTGGATAATATAACCTTTAAAATCAGCGGTTTTCAGCCATATTCGGAATCCAAAAATATTTTTTCCTTAAGGGTATTTATAGATCCGTTACGTCTATAAATAACAATTGGATGTTAGTGTCCCTCTTTAAACAACGTAAAAACGGAGAATACTACTTGTTTACTCTAATACATACAAGGTCTGAAAAGTGGTCTTAATGTCTCCAAATTATCTTTATTTCTAGTGAAATGCCAATTTCGTTATCCTGAGTCATTATTATATGTCTTAGACATATTACGTGCGAATTTAGAGACATTTTATTTTAAGGCCCAGTTGTCCCGAAAATTGTGGATAATAACCTTTAAAATCAGCGGTTTTCAGCGATATTCGGAATCCAAAAATATTTTTTCCTTAAAGGTATTTATAGATCCGTTACGTCTATAAATAGAAATTGGATATTAGTATCCCTCTTTAAACAATGTAAAAACGGAGAATACTACTTGTTTTCTCTAATAAATACAAGGTCTGAAAAGTGGTCTTAATGTCTCCAAATTATCTTTATTTCAAGTGAGATGCCAATTTCGTTTTCCTGAGTCATTATTATATGTCTTAGACATATTACGGTGCGAATTTATAGACATTTTATTTCAAGGCCCAGTTGTCCCGAAAACCGTGGATAAATAACCTTTAAAACAACGGTTTTCAGCGATATTCAGAATCCAAAAATATTTTTTCCTTAAAGGTATTTATAGACCTGTTACGTCTATAAATAGCAATTGGATGTTAGTATCCCTCTTTAAACAACGTAAAAATGGAGAATATTACTTGTTTACTCTAATACAGACAAGCTCTGAAAAGTGGTCTTAATGTCTCCAAATTATCTTTATTTCAATTGAGATGCTAATTTCGTTATCCTGAGTCATTATTATATGTCTTAGACATATTACAGTGCGAATTTAGAGATATTTTATTTTAAGGCCCAGTTGTCCCGAAAACCGTGGATAAATAACCTTTCAAATCAGCGGTTTTCAGCGATATTCGGATTCCAAAAATATTTTTTCCTTAAAGGTATTTATTGACCCGTTACGTCTATAAATAGTAATTAGATGTGAGTATCTCTCTTTAAAAACCGTAAAAACGGAGATTACTACTTGTTTTCTCTAATATATACAAAGTCTGAAAAGTGGTCTTAAGTTCCCCAAATTATCTTTATTTCAAGTAAGATGACAATTTCGTTATCCTGAGTCATTATTATATGTCTTAGACATATTACGGTGTGAATTTAGAGACATTTTATTTTGAAGCCCAGTTGTCCCGAAAACCGTGGATAAACCTTTAAAATCAGCGGTTTTCAGCGATATTCGGAATACAAAAATATTTTTTCCCTAAAGGTATTTATAGACCCTTTACATCTATAAATAGCAATTAGATGTTTGTATCCCTCTTTATCCACCTTCTTTAAACAACGTAAAACCGGAGTATCACCACTTGTTTTCTCTAAAAATACAAGGTCTGAAAAGTATCTTAACGTTCTCCAAATTAATCTTTATTTCAAGTGAGATGCCAATTTCGAATCCTAGGGCGCCTCGTAAACATCGACGACGTTTTAGGAAACATCGACGATGTTTTTCATAAAAAAGACGATAATGCCCTTAATGAATTATACTCTCTATCTCTCTTATCTCTCTCTTCTCTAATTCTCTAAAAATCAAAACAACTAAATTCAACTAAAAAAATTAAAATCGTACAAGAACAACAATTTGACTAAATCCAACAACAACAATTTTCCTAAATCGCTTATCATGGGGGACGAACAATCTTCGGTATGTTCACA